>BSBK01003078.1:2360000-2607500 GCA_027943335.1 Chamaecyparis obtusa
AATTTAATTTTCTATAGATTCTCTTCTTACATATTTTTGATATAATATTTATAACTTGTTTAAATTTTTATGTCAACTTGCTTAACCTGATTTTTTGAATTTTCATTGCCACTTAAGGGCCTAGTTTGGCATACCATGATCCCGCACACACACACACACACACACACACACACACACACACACACACACATATAAAGAAATAACCTCAAAGGTATAACTAAGATTGAGGGACTTGGGCCAACCCCCAGGCCCCAACATAGTATGAAATCAAACAAAATTTAACTCGATAACAATAAATTAACTTGAAAAAATAAGGGGATATTTTAGATAGGTTAGGATTATTTTTAAAAGGATTTTTATGTTTTTGATTAAGTAAAATAGGATTTATAGGGTGCCTGAAACCCAATACATAGTGTTGTTGGAGATTTGCTAGCAAGCCAATGCTGATTGTATATTTGTCATTGGTGACAACATACGGTAAGTAGCATGCGTGGAAGACTTATGTAGTAAGATTTGAGTATATGTAGCATGGATATGTTATTAGCATGATATCATGGATGTAGAGGTTAATTTTTAGTACAAACAGTTATGTAGCAGCTTATGTTAGCAGTGTTCCTGATAGAGTTATAGGCAGTGTTCTGTGAGTGATTGTCCGTATAGTTATCATGCAGCCTTGCACATTTCGATATGTGATGGAGACATGTTAGTGTTGCTCCATTTATGGATGTAGAGTCTGATGTGTAGTAGAAGTGAAGTTATGCAGTCGTCATTCACTAGTTGCAGTTTCTTGTGTTTATCCAGAAGAGCAAACATATATTATATTGGTACAGGAGTTGCGCCTATCATTTCAGTATGTGTCCTTGGATTAGCGATTATAGAAGAGTTGAGAATGTTTGGTTAAGAGTGCATGATGTAGTTCAGCTTGAGGAGAAAGTATAAGTTAATTTGGTAGAGCCGACAATGTGTAGCATGCATCTACACTTATTGATTTAGACAGGTCCCAGTTTGTGTTGCATGCTTAGCAGAGCCAATAGAGATGTTATTGGAGAGTATTATTGTTTCTCTAATATGATTTCAAAGTGGTTCTAACAAGCGGACTTGATTATATCATTTAGATGAAAGATACTTATAGCCATTCATTTGTGATCGCTAGAGGTATGGCATGGAGATAAAAGTTTAGAGTAGAGCAGAGAGTGTGAAGTATTGTATCATCAAGAAGAGGTCTATGTGACATAGAAGAAAGAATGTACTATTCATTGGAACTAATCAAGACAACAGGTCTAGCTCATAGTTCACCAAGATCTAGATATAGTGTGTATTTGTTATTTAGAAGGTTGCAGTCTTCACCCCTTTGGGAAGTGAGCTCTCAGATAGTGCATCCTCACCCCTAATAGGGTCAATCATAAAAGACTCCTAACAAGATCTAACCTTTGACTAGGTCACTGTACTTATTGCATTGTAAAGATCAACTCCTGATAGGGTTATAAGATCTTCTAACAAGGATCATTATACACTAGTGTAGTTTATTAGTGGGTGTTAATTCCCATCGAGGTTATACCTATTTGGGTTTCCTCGTAACCAAAATATTGATGTTGTGTTCGAGTGTTCTCTCATTGTGTTTATGCTTAAATTTTAAGTATACTTAATTAGATAAAGAATTGAAACTTGTAGATAACTAATTCACTCCCCCCCCCCTCTCAATTATCTCTTGGGACTATTCCTAACAATTGGTATTAGAGCCAAGTGCCTCAGAGATAAAGTTTAACAACTTGAGGTTGATCAGATGGCATTCTTCATAAAAGATAGTCCTAAGTTTGATGGAGAGAACTATCCTGATTGGAAGAACAAAATGGTGACACATTTTCAGTGCATTGCTTTTGAAGTGGCTATCAAAGAAGTTAAGATCCCCTCTCTAGAAGATCTTGCAAAGGAAGACACTACTAGCAAGAAAAAGGATTTTTTCCATTAGAATACAATAGCCAAAGAAGCCCTTATCAGCGCCTTATTTGATAGTGAGTTTTCAGAGATAAAAAAAGTAGACATAGCTTACAAGATATGGAAGCACCTAGAAGACATGTTTGAAGGAGATACACAAGCAAAGAATGTAGATAGAAAGACATGGAAGAAAAGATACAATGCATTAGAGATGCCACCTGAAGAAGACATCAGAGCTTACAACTAAAGGATTAATGAAGTAGTTGCTGGAATCAGAAACAATGGTGGAGAGATCTCAGAGGAAGACATTATGGATACGTTGATGACTACTCTTATAGTAGAGTATGAAAACAAGATCAACATCCTTGATGAGACCATGCAACTTAAAACAAATTTCAAGAGAGAGACCTTGATCAGAAAAAATTCAGCTTTTGAGATTTCAAGATTAAAGACAGCCTAAAAGTGAAACAACCTTCAAAGCATCAGTCTAGGGTAAGAAATCTTTAAACACTTCTAGTAATTTTAATGATGAAGATGAAGATAAAGAGATAGATGATATTATTTCTATGATTTCTAAGAAAGAAAGAAAAGGAAAAGGAAAGTATGAAGGTTAGTTACCCTTCAAATTTTTCTCATGTAATAAGATTGGTCACTTTTCCTCTAAGTGTCCTACAAGAGTTAAGAAATTTAGAACTAACTACAAGCCTAAGTATACAAAAAAATGTTACTATGCTGGTGATGGAGTTTTTTATGATGGTTTAGTTGAAGATGAAATTGGATTCATTGCTATTATGGAGAAAATGTATGATGGGATGGATCATGAAGATGAAAAAGGAACAAGAGCTAGCATTGATTTCATAAGCAGACATAAGGATAGATTGGATTATAGATAGTGGTTGTTCACATCACGTGACAGGTGATAAAGATAGATTTGTTTATCTAGACAAATAAAAAGGTGACATGGTTAGATTTGGAGATAACACTCCTAAACCTATCATTGGTAGAGGAGATATCATATTGGATGGAAAGAACAACATTGATGATGTTCTTTATGCAGATAGTTTGTAGCATAACCTTCTTAGTGTTGGATAGTTGCCTAAAAAAGGTTATAGGTTGGAGCTCAAAGACAACAAGTGCATCATTAACAAAAAGGATGGTGTAATGATTGCATCAGGTTCAAAGACTAAAGGTAATGTTTTTCAGCTTAATTTAGAAGCAAGTTATTTTGTTGCTAAAGTTGATGAGAGTTGGCTATGGCATAAAAGACCACGTCATATAAATTTTGATAACATAGTAAAGATAAGCAATGTAAAGGCAGTAAGAGATCTACCTAGCATAGCAAAGGTAGTTGATACTATTTGCAGGGAATGTGTGATGGGAAAGCATGTGAGGAATTCATTCAGAAGCAAGCATAATTCAGCAGAGAACAAGTTGGATCTGATTCATACAGACCTATGTGGACCAACTCAAACAAGATCATATTATGGTGAAAGGTATTTCATTTTATTTGTTCATGATTATTCTAGAATGATGTGAGTTACGTTATTGAAAGATAAGTCAGAAGCATTTGAGAAGTTCAAAATATTCAAAGCTAAGGTTGAGAATGAATCTGGACTAAAGATAAAGTGTCTAAGATCAGATAGAGGAGGAGAATTCATCTCTGACAGATTCTATGAGTACTATGAAGAACATGGCATAAAGAGGCAGTTGAGTGCACCTAGAACCCCTCACCAGAATGGGATTGCAGAGAGAAGGAATGGGATCATCCTTGATACAATGTGCACCATCATGATTGAAGGAAAATTTGCACACACCTATTGTAGAGATGTAGTCAACACAACTATCTATACCATCAACAGAATACAGTTGAGGCCTAGTGTAGACAAGACACCTTATGAGCTATGGTTTGGTAAAGTTCCCATAGTAAAATACTTCAAAATATTTGGAAGCAAGTGATACATCAAGATGGATGAAGCAATAGGAAAGTTTGATGCAAGAAGCGATGAAGGTATTTTCCTTGGTTACTCTAGACTAAAAGAAAAGCTTATAGATATTTTAATTTGAGATTGAAGAAGATCATTGAAAGTGCTCATATTAAGATTGATAAAAAATTTATGGTTCAAGAAATATATCATGATTATGCACCTATGATTGAAGAAGAACCTCATCCTTCCACTAGTGAGATAGTTGTTGAAGATATGTTTGATAGTATTGATGTATTATTCAATGACCCTAAAACAAGTGAAGAAGAAACTCAGAAGGCAGATGAGACAATATCACCTAAAGTTCCTAAGTTTACATCTAGATATCACTCTAAGGATGACATCATTGGAGATCAGAGCAGCAAAGTCAAAAAAAGATCAAAAGAAAAGAGTTTAGCAAGCAATGAAGTGATATGTTTACTATCTTAGATTGAACCTTTAAGTGTTGAAGATGCATGTAATGATTCAGATTGGTATGATGCTATGAAAGAAGAACTAGATCAAATTATTAAGAATGATACTTGGGAACTGGTCCCAAGACCTAGTGATAAGAATGTGATTGGAACCAAGAGGATATTCAAAAACAAGATGAATGAAGATAGCATAGTAGTAAGGAATAAAGCAAGGTTAGTATGCAAGGGATATGTGAAAAGAGAAGGTATTGATTATTCACACAGATTTGCACTTGTGAGTAGATTAGAAGCCATTAAGTTGTTTCTAGCTTATGCGATATTCAAAAACTTCAAAGTTTATCAGATGGATGTTAAGTCAGCATTCTTTAATGGAGAGTTAAAGGAAGAAGTATACATTGAGCAGCCAGAAGGATTCACCTTATCAGCTAGGCCTGATATGGTATGCAGATTGAAGAAAGCCCTCTATGGACTTAAGAAAGCCCCTAGAGCTTGGTATAAGAGAATTGATGGATATCTAACAAAATTTGGATTCAAGAGAGTAGTGAGACATCTAAAGGTTTACTACTTGTAGCTATATTTGTTGATGATGTTATCTTTGGGGGTAATGACAAACTTAGTGCAAAATTTTCTAAGGAGATGCAGAGTGAGTTTGAGATGAGCATGATTGGACCTATCAAATACTTTTTGGGATTAAATGTGTAGAAAATAGAGAAATGTATTTTCATTAATCATTCTAAGTATGTGAAAGAGATATTGAAGAATTTCAAGATGGATAATTGCAAGCCAGTGGGTACACCTATGATAACAGGATGCAAGCTTACAAAAGAAGATGATTCTCCAATAGTAGAAATAACATTATACAATTTTATGATTGGTAAACTCATATATCTTACTCAAACTAGACCTAATATATCTAATGCAGTTGGCATAGTTGGAAGATTTTCAGCAGAGCCTAAACAAAGTCACCTCATGGTAGTAAAGAGAATATTCATATATTTGCAGGGGATTATAGATTATGGTCTATGGTATCCTAATTCAAAGAATGTTGAGCTTCATGTATATATAGATGTAGATTGGGAAGAATGCGTGGATGATAGAAAGAGTACATCAAGAGGAGTAGTATTTCTTCGTGATAGACTAGTCACTTAGACAAGCAAGAAGAAGAATTGTATTTCTCAGTCAACAACAAAAAAAGAGTATGTTACAACAGCTTTGAATTGTTCTACAATTGTTTGGATCAAACATATGATAAAGGATTTTAGAATTTAGATTGACTATCCTATTGTTATTCATTATGATAACACTAGCACTATCAACATGTCAAAGAATCCTATGATGCATGCAAAGAAAAACCACATAGAGATAAAGTATCACTTCCTAAGAGAGAAAGTGGTAGAGAAAGAAGTCAAGTTGGACTATGTGAGTACTAAAGATCAGTTAGCAGACATATTCACAAAGCCTTTACCAAAAGATACTTTTGAGTATCTCAGGAAGAAGTTGGGAGTAATTCCCTTCCTTGATTCTAATTAAAGAAAGTGGAGAGATCATCAGTCCTCAGTGACTGATGGATGGTTGACTACTCTACTTCAGGAGTAGTACCAATGCTTAAATATTTGGTGCCCTTTTCCATTGATGTTAAAGGGGGAGAGGTATATAGTCATGAAAAATAGTATTAAAGGGGGAGTACATACAGAATTAAGGAGTAATATATGACATAATGTTGTAATTCAGCTTGAGGAGAAAGTATTAATTAATTTGGTAGAGCCAATAGTGTGTAGCATGCATCTACACTTATTGATTTAGATAGGTTCTAGTTTATGTTGCATGCTTAGTAGAGCCGATAGAGATGTTATTGGAGAGTATTATTATTTCTCTAATAGGATTTTAAGGTGGTTCTAACAAGCTGACTTGATTATATCATTTAGAGGAAAGATACTTATAGTCAGTTATTTGTGATTGCTAGATGGTGCAAGGGCACCTAGATAGTACAAGGCCCTCACCATTTGAATTTTGTTGTGTCGTGTTCTAGTGAGATTTTTAAAATCAATAAAGGTCTTAGGACTAGGTTGTGTGTTTTGGCAATGTTAGTTAGGTGATTAAAAGTCCTAAGGGTCTTTGGATAGACCTCAAGGCTAGTGACGTACTCCTTGACATGAAGTCTTATTGTAAGGTCAGGAGTTATTTTGGAGACTTTTCAAGATGTTATTAGTTGGAAATAAGTTTTCTATACCTAGGAGTCACCTACGAAGAGTCTTTAGTCTTAGGGAGCTAAGAGTTAGCTATTTTGGCAAAAGATGTAAAAAGTTGTAAAAGTTGCAAAGTGCAACTTTGCAACTTTGCAAATATTGCTCGACAACATTTTGCTCCCACCTCCTAAAATGGTGGATTGGACTTAAGGATCAATAGAAACCCTAGCCATGATGGGAAAATACCTAAGAGGCAAAATATAAGCCTACCAAACCCTAATATTGCCAGAAGTGTGTGTGTTACTGTATGAACAGTGTGTTGTAGAAGGAAATCTATTTGTAAAGATATAGCAAAGAGAAAATGGAAGCTTCTTTGTGCTAATTGTGTTACTATAATCATTTGGCATTACTTTCTAGTTTTCATAGAGTATTTTTTATTCATTAGACTAGGCTTGTGTGAGTTTTATTTCATTGTTTTGTAAATATTTTATTTTGCCAGTTCTCTGGCCTGAATTAGGTAGTTGGCATTGTATAGCATGTACCTCACTATCCCATTGTAGAAATAGTATGGCCTTTTGGAGATAGTGAGTGTACATAATGTACTTTTTCCATGCAGGAGAAGAGGCCCCCAAGAGCATCAGAGCTATTTTTAAACTCTTTCCCTAGGCAAGCCAGTGAGTGCCCGGTTAGGGAAGGGTGAAGTTGGAAAGCTTCTAGATTGCAGGGTTATGAAGATGTGGGTGAATCAAATCATGGAGTTGATAGAAGGATGAGTTTTGGTCCCTTGGAGTGAAGGAGAGGTTTAAAAAAATCTTGGAAGGCATCAAACCAAGCCAAGATCAGACAGACCAAAGAGAGGCCTAAAAACCCTTAAAAACCCTTAGTTTGAGTTAGGGCACTGTACGGTCAGTTGAAGGTCTAAAACCCCAAAAATATTTGAGACCTAGGTGAATGAATAGTGTTCTTTGAAGGAAGTTTGAGAAAGTTAATGGGGAAATTTTAGGTTATTCCCTAATTTCTCAGAGGAGGGCTAATAGGGGCACTTTCCTTGTAGCCCTGTTTTGGTGCCAAAACTTGAAATCGGTCAGGAAGATCATTGCATGGGGATATCTTAGGTATTGAAATTAGTGAAATGGGAGGTTTTAAATAATTTCCATGACCCTACAAGAAGCTTGGAGATTTTTTTGTAGACAAACCCTAGAGAAAGGTTAAGCAGCTTGTGTGTTCTTCACCAATGATGGATACTTAGAAGTTTAGTAAGCTTGGAGTTTGTTCAAGATAGAAGAGTGGAGTTTGAATTAGGGGGTTACAAGAAAAATAGTTAACCCTATAGATCCAAGAGGTGATCTTGGAAGACACCTTAGGTCTTAAAGGAGGTCTAGCAGCATGAACTAGTGATTAGTTCATCCCCTCTCCCTATTAAGTGGTATCACAGCCTAATAAAGGCTTGGGAATAGCAATGTGAATGCTTTCACCAATTGAATCCAATGGATCAAGAAAGATGGTGACCAATGCAAAATTTTCCAAGAAGGTTGAAGAGCAAGAGGAGGATAATAAGTTATTGAGATAGAGATTGTCACAACTTGAGCAGATGTTAAGTGATGTCCAAGACAAAGTAGATAGAGTCAAGGACAAGATGGAACAAAAAGAAGAGAAAGAAGCCAAAGAAAAAGAGATTGAATTGGAGGAAGAAGCTCCTAAACTAGACCCTATTATACCAGAGGAACCTTTCTTGAAAGTACTTAAAGCCATAAATAGCAAGGCTTTGGAAGGTATCCCTCTTTTCAGCAAAAAATGGATCCAGATCTGATCATAGATTGGATAGATGGTATGGAGAACCATTTTGAATGTGATGGTGTCTCTGATGCTCAAAAGGTGAAGGTGGAGAAGTCAAGTTTGAGAGGCTCAGCCTTAACCTGGTGGAAATTTATCCAAACTGAAAGAGAAAAGGAAGGAAAGAGCCTATAGTCACTTGGAAAGGAATGGTAGCTAAAATCAAGTAGGCTTATGTTCCTGATGACTATGAGATACAGTTGCATAGGAGAAGGTAGAATCTTAGACAAAAGGAGATTGATGTACACTCCTACACTGAATAATTTCAAAAACTATGCCTAAGGTCCAAGGTGGTGGAAGATGAAAGTATTAGGTTGGCAAGGTACTTGAATGGTCTTAAGTGGTCCATCCAAGAAGACATGAGTCTTGTCACTCCTAAAATAGTCCATCCATACCAAATAACTCTAAAGGTGGAAGAGAAAGGAAAGAGGAAGCAAGACCAATCCTCAAAGAATAGAGGAAGAGGTAGAGATGGCAGAGGGCATAGGGGAAGTTATGGAGGTAGGAGTAATGATAGTAGACTCCAAGGTGATTCTAAGTTGACTGAACAAAGTGGAGAACCCAGCCAAAGAGGTGGTTCAAGTAGAGGTAGAGGATTTTGAGGAAGAGGTAGGTCACCAAGAGGAAGAGGACCATCTTATTTTGCTACTATGAAATGTTATCACTATTAGAAATTGGGGCATCTAGCCTATAGGTGTCCTGAAATAGGGTCAACATCACAAAATGGAAAGAAAGTGGCATATGTACATGAAGATGCTTCAAGTGTGAAGTCTCCTGATATCCAATTCAATTCAGAGAGTGGTGAGAATTTGATGGTGAAGAGGATCCTAATTAGGGAACCAGTCAAGGAAGAGGCTAAGCAAAGGAGGTCACTCTTCAAGATAAGGTCTAAGTGTTATACACTAAGTTTGTACCTCTATCTCAAGCTCTCTTAGTCTTGATAACTCAGTATAACTTGGGAATCATCTCAAGGTTGTGGGACCTCTGCTAACTAAGATGAGACCTCTAGGTTCTAGGCTAGTTCCTCTTGGATAATCACCCTAATTTTCTTCTTAACATGAATTTAAATCTTGAGGGGAAAAGGGATAGAAGGAATGCATGAAAGGGAAATGACTGAAAGCAAATCTACCTACTAGGTGATGCACCAAAACTAGGGCTTGGATCTCAGTATAGAGGAATGAATCCAATGAAAGAATCAGGTCTAGGAGATCACAACTTACTGAATAGGCTTGCATCAGTGTTTCATAGGAGGTCCTAAACATAAGACACAACCCATCACCTGCAAGCAGACATTCACTTCTGCAACTCGGTGTAGGATTGAGACAAGACTGCTAGGGGTTGTAGCATACCCACAGAACATCTAAATCAGATCAAACATGGAAACACACAAAATTGTAGAAAGTGAGAGGGATCAGGAACCCTAAATATCACTAAAATCATGCATATACTTTGATTCAATAAGAGATAAACAAAAACAATGAAGCATAGGGACATGAAGAATTGTCACAAAACACCTCTGCAATGTTTTTATTTATCAATGGGAGACCACAGAATGTAGAAAACCAGAGGACAGAAAAGTGTCATAGGTAAATTTCTAAGAAAGAAAATTTTCTTCTTTAGAAAATGTGAACTCTGCTCAAAAGCTCCAAAAAAAAATCCATATATACAAACTCAACTGCACCCAAGCAGGAGTCAAAAATCTAACTAGGTTTACCAAATTTTACATTAGAATATTAAACCCTAGGAGTCAAATTCTAATCATAAATACAATTCTACAAATATCTCAACCAATCAGATATTTCTCTTTGTGTGCCCATGCCTATACTAAAAACAACTTGCAGACAAGCAATCGGGACTCAACCAACTTTACTGCACCAAAGTCCCACCATGAATGCACTAATTAGTACCTTCCTGGGACAAGAATCAACTCATGAAGGCTGGCCAAGTCCTCTCATCACTTTCCTCAACTACAAATGTCCTGCAACATCATAAATTCTGAGCTACCTCATAGCTGTAACCCATTGAATCAAAAACTGGCCGAAACCCTCTGCAGAGATATTTTAAATTTGAAATATAATAGCCAACCGATCCTTTTAAAACATGTCCATCAATATCTTTTCTTCCCAACAATTAAACAACCATGATGCACCTGAAAATAGCCATGAACCTCCTTTGAAAAGTCAATGTCCACCTTGGCATGCTTGGACCAATGAGAATCGAGCATGATTCTAATCTAAGGGTAGTCGCATGATCTCTTGGGCCAGAAAATTCCATCATGATCATGTGACAATTGTAGATCTTTGAAGATGTCAGAACCCCACTGACCACCTAAGAAATTTGGCCCCACCATGAGCCTTTACTACAAACTTAACTCTGGTTACCTCAGGTTCAATTTTTCTTTTGTCACCAAGTCACTTAATGTTTTCCTTAACCCCAGGCTCATCTAGCGACCACATGAAAACTTTAACCATGCAACCACACATCTGCTTTACCAACCCCAGGCCTGCCTTGACTGAGATTCTAATCTAATGGCGGGCATGTGATCTCATGGGGTCAGAAGATCCCATGAGATCATGTGATAGCCATAGATCTTCATCAAGCTGGGACCCTCTGACAAGTGGGCCCACCTACAAATCCTTATCAGTGCACGATGACCAATCAAATGTTGACACATAGTGAAGAAAGGACCCACCACCAAAGTCCTTGCCAAAAGTCGATGGCCCATCACATGATCACATGTGGTCAAGAGTCCGCATGCAATAATGTGACCAATCACTTGATGTTAACCTGCTGGACTACTTGATGGCTTGTCGCATGGTCACATGTGGTCTCAAGACTGCATGTGATCATGTGATGAACATGAGAGACTTTCTTGACTGCTGATCGAGGCCCACCAATAGATGTCTACTACAGATCTTTGCTGAGAAGTTTCATCGGGCCCACACTGATCGGTGTTGCACACTTATGAAATGTTGATGCTATAGAAGAAGTGTGAAGGAGTGAAGTTTGAAAACATCCTAGGTTTTTGCTACCAATTGATCACAGCAGCACAGATGAAAAGGCAGAAAACATAGAGGGTTTTTCTCCTGACCAACTTTCTGGAACTCTGCAACATAAGTATTTCCTGCAACCTTTAGAATTGAATATATTTTTGGGTTTTGTGAATTGGGTTATGTGATCAGAATTAGGGCTTGACAGCATATCAAATAACATGGGGTTTAGATCACAACCCATGAAACCTTGAGGATCCACTTCACACAATGAAAACAAGTTGCAGCAGGGACTGTGGCCAAAATTGGAAGATGGGAAATTTGGGGCAACATTTTGGCAATTTCTACGGGATGTCAGCCTGCTAGACATGGACCAGTGGCCTTGACATATCCATTGGGCATGGGGTCATTAGGAACACAAAACTTTGGCAGAGAAAAAACTGAACAAGCGAGACAAATTGTGCATGAGCACTTCTTGGAAAGCAGGAAAAACTAATCTAGAAACTAGGGAAGCTAACCTAGCCTAAACTAACTAGTGCAGAGACCTAGTTAAATAAAACCATTCACTGGACTATTGAAATAACTACCCATTCTCCTTAGGGTATTACACTTTTTGCATTTGATGCTAACAAGGAGAAAGTGGGAAACAAAAATATACTAAAATATCTAGCAAATCTCCTCCTAAATTTGGTATACCAGATTACTAACCTCAATTAGATCACAGATGCTACCTTCCACAAGAGTCTAATACAGCTGGATAAGCCCCTGGTCACTGAGGAGTGGACTCTTGACATCACCCTCCATTGATTCGTTGAGTATGCATGTCTTGTTTGACCCCATCTGGGCTAGATATCTAATAGGATATCCCCTAGATAGCATAAAACCAGGCCCTTCTTGCTGCTCAGCATACATATTATGAATGTCTTCAGCAGGAAGATCAAGAATTTTCTCCTCCACAATAATCTAGCATATGTTCTCCTCCTTTGTAGTTGGGACATAGTTAACCTCTTGAAACACAAACACTTCCTCAAGAGCACGCAAGCCATTATCCTTTTCAGGAAGATGAGGAACATCAACAAGAGTTGAGCAGAAAGTGTCAATGATCATATGAAAATCATCCTATTGCTCTAAGTTAGCAGCACTTATATCATCACTTCCATAGTCAGAGGGCTCAACTAATGAATTTTGCACTACCTCATCCTACTCAACATAGAAGGGCATCTCCTCAAACAGATCAGCTAGGCTCTCACCTTCTTTACTTCCTTTCTTATCTTGATCTAATTTCTCTAATCCATCTCGAGGATGTGCTTGAGAGGCTACTATCTCTTGTTGTAGCACTTCTGACCTTTCTCCATCAGGAAGCTCATAGTTCAAGAGAACAAGCAGAAAATCTGTAGGCTCCTTCCCAAAAAATGGGTTCAGGTGACTTCCATCTGCTTTGATGTTTTGTGTTGGGACTATCTTCTTGACTGGATTATATGGATGGAAAAGCCTCTTCACCAAATTCTACTTCTTGCTCTGATGTCCTCCTTGACATGGTAGTTTACTTTGCTGGTAGGATTGTCCCGAAGCTTGGTACTACTGACTGGAACCTTAACTCTAATTTTGATAAAGCAATACAACCTCCTGATCCTATTCATCTATAGTGATCAACTCTTTGGTTAGAGCCTACAACAGACTCATCATCTTTTGGTTTGTTTCTTGTTGATCACTTTTCACTTTGAGTAGCTCTTGAGGAAGGTCACTTATGGACTTCCCATAGCTCGTGCCAGCCTGAGGCTCTATTAATGTAGGTATGGAAGTAAATGGAGGCATCTACAGAGGTACAGTGGGCTGAAGATTAAGAGAGATAGGCATGAGTGGCCTTGGGGTTATCATACTAGCCTGGATTAAACAATTTTCTACCTTCACAGCTAAGTCAAATGCCTAAGGTAATGAAGTACCTCCTAGAGATTGACTCATGACAAATATATCACTAGTTAGGCTTCTCAAAAAATAAAGGAAAGCACAATCTGTTGAAGGCCTTATATTCACTGGAATCCTAT
The DNA here is from genome assembly GCA_027943335.1 of Chamaecyparis obtusa. NCBI lineage: Eukaryota > Viridiplantae > Streptophyta > Pinopsida > Cupressales > Cupressaceae > Chamaecyparis > Chamaecyparis obtusa. Next base: position 2,373,385 of record BSBK01003078.1, read on the forward strand.
TCCATGTCTTGAGGAATCTGCCATTAAAATCTATCATCAACTCTCGAGGATCTCTCTTTATAACTTGGAGCTACTCTACTAGAGACAAAGAGTCTGAATTATCCCCAAAATGTTTGCTGAGGAGGTCTCCAAGTCTATCCCATGAAGTAATGGAGCCAACTGCAAGATTTCTAAACCATTCCAGGGCCTTACCCTTAAAGGAGGCAGCCAACAACTTGTTGGCGGCATCTTCTTGAGTTATATTATGTATGTTGCAGATAGAGGCCACATCTCTAATGTGTTCAAGAGCTATAGTTTGTCCTTCACCTGTGAAATTAGGTATAATTTTTAATGCTGCCAAGGGCACATCATGGTGTTGGGAAAAATTTAATGGACTACCTTGATTAAAGGGTTCAAATGCAAATTTTCTTGCCATCAGAAGGGTCTATTATCTTCATAAGCTCTATCAGAAATTGGGTCACTATTCTTCATAACACCAATGGAGTTGCTAGATATACTTGAATATTAACCTCTGAAAGGTCTGCATTATTCAATCAGTATATCAGAGATAGCATAATGATTGAAATTGACTTCTTTTTTTGGTCCTACCGAGCATGACATTTTTGTTATACACTAAGTTTTCACCTCTGTCTCAAGCTCTCTTAGTCTTGATAACTTAGTATAACTTAGGAATCATCTCTAGGTTGTGGGACCTCTACTAATTGAGATGAGACCTCTAGGTTCTAGGCTAATTCCTCTTGGATAATCACCCTAATTTTCTTCTTAACATAAATTTAAATCTTGAGGGGAAAAGGGATAGAAGGAATGCATGAAAGGGAAATGACTGAAAGCAAATCTACCTACTAGGTGATGCACCGAAACTAGGGCTTAGATCTTAGTATAAAGGAATGAAACCAGTGAAAGAATCAGGTCTAGGAGGTCACAACTTACTGAATAGGCTTGCATCAGTGTTTCATAGGAGGTCCTGAACATAAGACACAACCCATGACCTGTAGGCAGACATTCACTTCTGCAACTCAATGTAGGATTGAGACAAGACTGCTAGGGGTTGTAGCATACCCACAAAACATCTAAATCATATCAAACATGGAAACACATAAAATTGTAGAAAGAAAGAGGGATCAGGAACCCTAAATATCACTGAAATCATGCATATACTTTGATTCAATAATAGATAAACAAAAACAACGAAGCATAGGGACATGAAGAATTGTCATGAAACACCTCTGCAATGTTTTTATTTATCAATGGGAGACCACAGAATGTAGAAAACCAGAGGACAAAAAAGTGTCACAGGTAGATTTCTATGAAAGAAACTTTTCTTCTTTACAAAATGTGAACTCTTGTCAAAAGCTCCAAAAAAAATCCATATATATAAACTCAACTACACGTAGGTAGGAGTCAAAAATCTAACTAGGATTACCAAATTTTACATTAGAATATTAAACCCTAGGAGTCAAATTCTGATCATAAATACAATTCTGCAAATATCTCAACCGATCAAATATTTCTCTTTGCGTGCCCATGCCTGTACTAAAAACAACTTGCAGATAAGCAACCTGGACTCAACCAACTTTACTGCACCAAAGTCCCACCATGAATGCACTGATTGGTACCTTCCTAGGACAAGAATCAACTCATGACGGCTGGCCAAGTCGTCTCATCACTTTCCTCAACTATAAATGTCCTGTAACATCATAAATTCTAAGCTACCTCGCTGTTGTATCCCATTGAATCAGAAACTGGCCAAAACACTCTGTAGAGATATTTTAAATTTTAAATATAACGGCCAACTAGTCCTTTTAGAACATGTCCATTGATATCTTTTCTTCCTCGCAAATGAACGGCCACGATGCACCTAAAAATAGCCATGAACCTCCTTTGAACAGTCAATGTCCACCTTAGCCTGCTTGGACCAATGAGAATCAAGCACGATTCCAATCTAACAGTAGTCACATGATTGCATGGGCTAGAAAATTCCATCGCGATCATGCAAAAATCGTAGATCTTCGAAGATGTCAGAACCCCACTGACCACCTAAGAAATTCGGCCCCACCTCAAGCCTTTATTGCAAACTTAACTCTGGTTACCTCAGGTTCAATTTTTCTTTTGTCACCAGGTCACTTAATGTTTTCCTTAACCCCTGGCTCATCTAGCACCCACACAAAAACTTTAACCACGCATCCACTTTACCAACCCCAGGCCCACCTTGACTGAGATTCTAATCTAATGGTGGGTGCGTGATCTTATGGGGTCAGAAGATCCCATGAGATCATGTGATAGCCATAGATCTTCATCAAGTTGGGACCCTCAGACAAATGGGCCCACTTGCAAATCCTTATCAGCACATAGTGACCAATCAAACACTAGCATGTAGTGAAGAAAGGACCCACCACCAAAATCCTTGCCAAAAGTCGATGGCCCATTGCATGATTGCATGCGGTCAAGAGTTCAGATGCAATCATGTAACCAACCACTTGATGTTAACCTGATGGACCACTTGATGGCTTGTCGCATGGTTGCATGCGGTCTCGAGACCGCATGAGATCATATGACCAACATGAGAGACTTTCTTGACTGCTAACTGGAGCCCACCGACAGATGTCTACTGCAGATCTTCACTGAGAAGTTTTGTTAGGCCCACACTGATCAGAGTTGCATGCTTATGAAATGTCAATGTCATAGAAGAAGTGCGAAGGAGAGAAGGTCGAAAACATCCTAGGTTTTCTCTACCAACCGATTGTAGCAGTGTGGATAGAAAAGGTAGAAAACATAGAGGGTTTTTCTCCTAACCAACTTTCTGGAACTCTGCAACATAAGTATTTCCTACAACCTTTAGAATTGAATATCTTTTTGGGTTTTGCGAATTGGGTTATGCGATCTAAACTGGGGCTTGACAGCATATCAAAGAACATCAGGTTTAGATCACAACCCATGAAACCTTGAGGATCTACTTCGCACAATGAAAACAAGTTGTAGCAGGGACTGTGGCCAAAATTGAAAGATGGGAAATTTTGGGCAATAGTAAGATTATGGGAAAAGTTTGCAAGGTTATCATAGACTTAGGGTCTACTGATAACATTATATTAGAAGAAGCCATAACTAAGCTCAAGATCCCCAAGATACCTCATAACACTCCTTATAAAGTCACTTGGTTAAACAAAGGACATCATGTCTTGGTTAATGAACAAGCATGGATTGAGTTCACCATAGGAGCGTACAAAGACAAGCTCTTATGTGATGTTTTGCCTATGGATGCCTGTCACCTATTACTAGGTAGGCCATGAAAATTTGATAGGAAGGCCATGCATAATGGTGAACTAAACTCATACACCTTCATAAAGGATGGAGTGTGTTATAAAATTCAGTCACTACTTGAATCAAACAGTCAAGGAAGTGGGCCTAATGTGCTGATGTTCAAAGGGAAAGAGTTCATGAAAACTCTTGGAAAGGAAGGAGTGGGATATGCCATTGTGGTAAAACCCAAGGAGGAAGCGGAGAATAAGAAGGCAGACATACCTCATGAAGTGTACGAGCTTTTGAAGGAGTTCAAGGAGATTGTATTAGATGGTACACTAGCAACCCTGCCACCCAAAAGAGCAATCAGTCACCAAATAGACCTGATTCCAGGGGCATCATTGCCAAATAAAGCACCTTACAAACTAACTACTGAACATAATAGAGAAGTTGCTAGGCAAGTGCAAGAACTTATGGACCAAGGATTGATAAGGAAGAGCATCAGCCCATGTGTTGTACCTATTATTTTTGCACCCAAGAAAGGAGGAACATGGAGGTTGTGTACAGACTCCAGAGCCATTAACAAAATTACAATCTGGTATAGGTTTCCAATACCTAGGATTGAAGACTTAATGGACTTCCTAGGAGGGGCTAGGTACTATACTATTGGTGTAATTAAATATTCCTAGTTACAATTCACTTAATCTTACTTAGGTTAATGCATTGCATAGTAGTTTGTGATTGAGACACCTAGGAGTGTGCACCTCATTCAAGCACATGGTGTAGGAGAATTTCCACTTTAGGTGGGATAGTTGTCATCACATACCTCATTGTGTGTGAGATCCACCTTTCATGCTATTATCATATTATCATCCTAATCCATTGCACATACTTTATTTCATAATGGAGGATGATCCACATTTGGTGGACATGTGATTACACCTAGCATAGGTGATAGCTTATCAGCTCCTTATCATTGTCTCTTTTGCCTTTCCTATATAAGGAGGCCTATTATGTAATCATTTCAATTCATTCATCATTCATTCATTCAAGGTGAATTCATTGGATCAATTCAATCCATCATTGCATTCATATTATCTCTCTTGCACTTTTCTTCAACCTCTAGATCCTTGGTTCAATCTTTTCTATTTGCAAATTCTTACATGGTATCAGAGCCATTGGAGTGTTTAGATTAGTCAATTTAAAGAGATCTTGATGCAAGCTTTAAAGGTCCAAATCTTAAATCTAAGAACCAGCATATGATACAGGTGTCTTAAAGTAGATCTGACCTCACCATTGCATCCGGAAGGCTGTTTCGATTAAAATCAACTATAAATTCACCTATATTTAGTGAAAGTCAAAATTGAGGCAAATTTTTTTTGGAAATCAGACCGTACAGCCTGATCTTCCCTCTCTGGTACGATTTTGTAAAAAAAAATAATATTTTTTTACCTTAATTTTTTAGAATTATTTTTCCTACAAAAATTTGGTTTTTTGGGCAAGGTACGTGCCCCTACTCTCTGCATACAACAAAGAATATTCGCTGTGTACATGCGACAATGGTGACATCATCATCATATTACAGCAAAGGAAGGCTCAGACCCGCACTCAAGCCATAGCTCAGGCTGACCTTTGTTGTTTATTAAATCATTGGGCCTCTGCATATATAAAGGGTTCTAAAACCCTTATCCTGATGCATGTAAGATTATTTCCCACCGCCACCGAAGGGGCTGTTCCCTCCTCTACGAGATCCCGCCACCGTAGACTGCAGGCGCCGCTTGGAAGACCGAGATCCGCAATGCATCCTCCACCACTGGGATTTCTCTCTAGATAGCACCAGATCTCTGCCACCAAGCACAGACACCACCGTTGAGATTCGCACTGGCAGCCCCGAACACCTCCGCTGAGCTCAAGTTAGCGCCACCGCGGTTGAGACCAGCGCCAGATGGACGCAACATCAACGCCAGCCAGACACCACATGACTACTCATACTATCACATGTAGGCCTGATCACACAAAGCTAATGTCATTGCATGTCACCCTCCACACAAGCATCCATACCAACATGCCCAATCACCTGCCATGTAAGCAAGGAGGGTGATTTTTTGGTGACATCATCCTTTTGTTATCTTAAATTTGATGGTCATCTAGCCATCAAACCAGGGCAAATTGGCTTTCTACAATGGCCTCTAGACCATCAAATTTAACCCCATAGACTGCTAACATCAATAGGGTTTGGAAATGACTCTGCCTTCACCATATGCATTTTTTATTTGATAGTCCAACTTTGAGAGGCCATAACTTGGTCATCTTGGCTCCAAATCGGGTGCAATTTTTTTTAAAATTTGGTATAATTTCATCACAAATCTAGTGGTGGTGTTGATTTTTCATTTTGGTGGCCTGATTTGTCAGAAATTGCAGATTTTGTGTACTATTCCTATCTATTCCTAATTTTTCCAACTTCCAGGACTTTGTTTGGGCACATACAGTAACATTTTGAGGTGAAATTTTTTTTGAAAGTGCATAATTTTTCATCTACTTTCTAGATCTATAGTTAAATTTGAGTGATTTTGGGTAGACATATCACTTTCAAAAATAGGTCATTTTGGGGCTATAATTGCACTTGGTTAATCCTTGGATTTTAGTTTTTTGATTTGCATTAATCATTTGAAGGAGTTATCAATAGTTATCAGTCATTATTTGGTTGCAATATGGATAATTCAAAGGTTAAAATCCTCACTCCATATAACTACCATGAATGGAAAGTTTCTTTAAGTGATCATTTGTTGAGTCTTGGATTGCTTAGAATGACTCTTGGGCAGGATCAAGAACCTCAAACAGGTGTTGCAAAAAGATGAAAATGGTTTGATCAAAGGGATAAAGCACTTGGCTCTCTTAGATCATCCATCTCTCATGACTTGCACTTTCATATTGCATCTTGCACACATCCTCATAATGCTTGGGTCACATTGGAAGCACTCTTTGTTAAACCTGATAGAATGAGGAAATTAAGATTAGAGAATGATGTCATAGGTCTTAATCCTAGTGATTTTGATAATATTCAAGAGTTTTTCTCTAAGTTCAATTCTATTAGATTGGAGCTTTCTTCATGTGGCATTGTTAAAGGGGATGAACAATTGATCTTTTCTATTCTTTCCAAGCTTGGTCCTGATTATTCTATCTTTGTTTCTACATTCTATGCTACTATGGATGCTCTTGGTAGTTCATACAAATTGCACTCTCTTGATGAATTTTCAATGCAACTCACAAGAGAACAAGCAAAGTTGGCACACATGGGTCAGTTGAAGCCTTCCACACATCAAGCATTGATTGCAAGTGAGTCTACTTCAAAGGCTTCTAATGGCAAAGGAAAGAAACACAATAAGGATCCTAAGCCTCGTGAAAAAGGTAATGAATCTTCTTCACCAAAAAGTACTAAATCCAAGTCCTCTTCAAGAGAGGAATCATCTAGAAGAAAGAGAGATAAATGTGCATATTGTCAAAAGTTAGGACATGATGAGCATAAGTGTTTTCAAAAGAAGATTAATGAGCTAACTCACATTATTCAGAAGCACAACCTTAAGTTTCCCTCATCAGTGTTTGCTCCTTCTTCTACACGATTGGTAGCTTCTACATCTCCATCATCATCCAAAGATAAAGGTATAGAACAAGCACTCATGGCTTCCACACATCCTAAGCAAGGTAAATGGATTCTTGATTCAGGTGCATCACATCATATGACATCTTCTATGGATATGTTTTCTTCTATTGAGCCTTGTAATTCTCCTAATATTTTGATGGGTAACAACACATTCATGAGATTTTTTGGGAAAGGTTCTATTCTTATGGGAGAAGGGACATTTAATGATGTTCTTTGTGTACCATCCTTGACCACTAATCTCCTTTCTATTTACCAAATTACATATGGGGCACAAGGTAAAATTTTTGAGTTCACTCCTGATTATGTCTACATTAGGGACATGGAGACTAGAAATGTCATAGCTATGGGAGTTGTTGATCATACATCCTGCTTGTATTCCTTTTCTAATTTTGTTGATAATGATGATGATATTCATGATGTACCCATCCCTTTGCCAAGGGATAATTATGAGGAGAACTTTGGCCACTTGAATCATTTTGTTGCTGAGACAGGTGTTGATCTTCCTACTCCTCCACTTCCTGCTTCTTCAGACATGGGCTCTACTATTCAGCAGGATGTTCATAGTGTTTCAGATCTTGTAGACTATGATGACTACTTGGATGCACCTTCAACATTTGTTGATTCTCATGATGCAAATTTGGAAGACATACATGAGGGGGTTTCTCTTTCCCTTGATGATAGTTTCATCATAGATGGGGACACTTCTTCACCTTCTTTGGAGATTGGCACACTTGATTCTTCTCCTTCTTCACTTGATTTGTCACATGAGGTGATAGATTCTTTGATCTTGGAGAGACCTATTCAGTCTTTAGTGATTCATCCATGGAAACCTTCATCCTCTTCCTCCTTCCATTTGCACATGGATTGGCTTCTTCATTATTTGATGTATCTATTTCTTCCCAAGGGGAGACATGTTTCTTGTAAGCATTGGCTTATCTATTGTTTCCAGGTACTCTTCATCAACATGGGAGCTTCTACATTATGGGGGGGATATCATGTCTCCAACTATCCTTCTTATGGGGGGATAATTATTTGTATATACATGATGTTTGTAGTTCTTGGGGGGTCTTGAGCACTCCATTCATCCATGCATCTTGTTTTCTTCTCTCTTTTTGGGGGAGGGTTTTTCCCATGAGGTTTTCCCTCTTTCTCCACTTTATGAGAGTTATGCATTTCATGTATCACATTTTGTACATGGGTACCTAACATGGCCTAGTTGTCGGGACCCATCTTGCATTATGAGTTTAAGTGTATTCCCCTAAGTTGCACTTAAGGAGGGGTGATGGTGTAATTAAATATTCCTAATTAAACTTTACTTAATCTTACTTAGGTTAATGCATTGCATAGTAGTTTGTGATTGAGACACCTAGGAGTGTGCACCTCATTCAAGCACATGGTGTAGGAGAATTTCCACTTTAGGTGGGATAGTTGTCATCACATACCTCATTGTGTGTGAGATCCACCTTTCATGCTATTATCACATTATCATCCTAATCCATTGCACATACTTTATTACATAATGGAGGATGATCCACATTTGGTGGACATGTGATTACACCTAGCATAGGTGATAGCTTATCAGTTCCTTATCCTTGTCTCTTATTGCCTTTCCTATATAAGGAGGCCTATTATGTAATCATTTCAATTCATTCATCATTCATTCATTCAAGGTGAATTCATTAGATCAATTCAATCCATCATTGTATTCATATTATCTCTCTTGTGCTTTTCTTCAACCTCTAGATCCTTGGTTCAATCTTTGTTATTTGCAAATTCTTACATGGTATCAGAGCTATTGGAGTTTTTAGATCAGCTGATTTGAAGAGATCTTGATGCAAGCTTTAAAGGTCCAAATCTTAGATCTGAGAACCAATGTACGATAGAAGCTAGAAAGTGGCTATCACCAAATCAAAATAAAGGAGGGAGATGAGTGGAAGACAGCTTTCAAAACCACTGAAGGACTCTATGAGTGGCTAGTCATGCCATTTGGCCTCTCAAATGCTCCAAGTACATTCATGAGGCTCATGAATGAGGTTTTGAAGGACTTTACAAGTAAGTTTGTGGTGGTCTATTTGGATGATATCTTAATTTTTAATATGACTAAAGAGGAACACTTAATGCATCTTAAGATTGTGTTATCCAATTTGAAAGAGGAACACCTAACCATCAATCTAGATAAGTGTGATTTATGAAGTAGGAACTAGTCTATTTAGGATTTTTCCTATCTCAAGGAGATCTAAAGATGGATGAAACTAAGGTTGCAGCCATACTAAGTTGGCCAACTCCTAAGAATGCCAGTGAAGTGAGGAATTTCCATGGCCTAGGTCAATACTATAGGAAGTTCATTAGGAACTTCAGTGGGATATGTGCTCCCATGATGGATACCATTAAGGGTGGAGTGAAAACAAAATTTTTGTGGACACTAGCAATAGATAAGGGATTTGAAACATTGAAGAAAGAGGTAGCTACTAAGCCAATTTTAAGGTTGCCAACTTTTGATGAACTCTTTACCATAGAATGTGATGCTAGTAACATAGCAGTAGGGGGGGTTTTAAGCCAAAGTAATAGACCAGTGGCTTTCTTTAGTGAAAAGCTAAATGCAGCAAAGAGAAAATACTCTTCCTATGACTTAGAACTATATGCACTTGTTCAATCCCTTAGAAAGTGGAAGCATTATATTTTGCCTAAGGAATTTGTAGTGTTCACTGATAATCAAGCTTTGAGCTTTCTCAACTCCCAAGACAAGTTGAATCACATGCATGTCAAGTGGGTGGAGTACTTGCAGTCATTTACTTTCACCATAAAACACAAGAAGGGATAGCTCAATAATGTAGTAGATGCCTTGAGTAGGAGGCTACTAACTGTTCAAGAAATCGAACTACAAAGCATAGGAGTGGATAACTTCAAGGAGTTGTATCAAACTAATGAATATTTTGCAGAGGTGTACAAGGTGTGTCAAGACCATTTAAATCACTTTCATAGTGAGTTTGTAGATTTTACAATGCAGAATGGATTTCTCTTTAAAGGAGGACAGTTGTGTGTTCCTAGAGGGTCCATGAGGGAGAACCTCATACAAGAAAAACATAATGGAAGTTTGAGTGGCCATTTTGGCTTGAATAAGACCTTAGAGTTAGTTTAGAGATACTACCATTGCCTAAAATGCAGAGAGATGTTAGAACTTATGTAGAACAATACATCATATGTCAAAGAGAAAAGGGCACTTCTACCAAGCAGACCATGGGAATGTGTAAGTATGGATTTTGTGGTTGGTTTACCCAAGACAAAGAGTGGATTTGATAGCATCTATGTGGTAGTTGATAGATTCAGTAAGATGAGTCATTTTATTACATGCAAAGTCACTCATGATGCTAGTTATATTGCCTATTTGTTTTTCAAGGAAATTGTGAGGATTCATGGCTTTCCAAGTAGCATTGTCTCTGACAGGGATATAAAATTTATGGGACATTTTTGGAGGTCCTTATAGCAAAGGCTAGGTACCAATATAGCATTTAGTTCAGCTTACCATCCTCAAACTGATGGTCAAACTGAGGTGGTCAATATGACACTTGGTAATTTATTGAGATGCTTAACCAAGGAATAAGGTTTGACATGGGACTTAGTCATTCACCAAGTAGAGTTTTCCTATAATGACAACATTAATAGAACTAATGGCAAGAGTCCTTTTGAAATTGTCTATGAAAGAAGTACATGACCAAGTAAAACAAGCTCTCAAAGACAATACCAAGAAAATAAAGGATAAGGTAGATCTTAAGAGAAGAGAGGTACAGTTTGGTGTAGGGGACTTGGTCATGGTCCACCTAAACAAAGCAAGAATGGAAAAAGGACTTCCCACAAAGCTTTAGATGAGGAGAATTGGTCCATGCCCTATACTGGCCAAGTATGGGAAGAATGCTTATAAATTTGAGCTTCCTAATGATGTAGCTCTCTCTCCCATATTCAATGTTGCAGACTTGGTTAAGTACAGGGGACCCCTTATTGAGATGGTTCAGAATGTAGAGGAGGCTAAGGAAGAATCACAAGCAGTAGCCCTGCCTCCTAAACCCAAACTACAAGTAGAGAGGATCTTAGACTCTTGGGTTCAAGAAAAGACCAGGCATGGTACTTACAAAGAGGACCTGATAAAATGGAAAGAAAAAATAAACTCAAAGGCCACTTGGATCCCTGAGAACCAATTCAAGCTTAAGGGAGTGGATCTCCACATTTTGTCTCCAAAGGGGACTTAATTTCTTTGGTGTGGAGTATGGTGCAGGGACACCTCAACAGTACAGGGCCCTCACCATTTGAATTTTGTTATGTCATGATCTTAGTGAGATTTGTAAAATCAATAAAGGCCTGAGGAAAAGGTTGTGTGTTTTGGAAATGTTAGTTAGGTGATTAAAAGTCCTAAGGGTCTTTGGATAGACCTCAAGGCTAGTGAGGTACTCCTTGACATGAAGTCTTACTATAAGGTCAGGAGTTATTTTGGAGACTTTTCAAGATGTTAGTAGTTGGAACTAAGTTTTCTATACTTACGAGTCACCTAGGAAGAGTCTTTAGTTCTAGGGAGCTAAGAGTTATCCATTTTGGCAAAAGATGTAAGAAGTTGTAAAAGTTGCAAAGTGTAACTTTGCAACCTTGAAAATGTTGCTCATCAACATTTTTCTCCCACCTCCTAAAATGGTGGATTGGACTTAAGGATTGATAGAAACCCTATCCATGATGGGAAAAGACCTAAGAGGCAAAATATAAGCCTACCAAACACTAATATTTCCAGAAGTGTGTGTCAGTGTACAGACAGTGTGCTATAGAAGGAAATCTATGTGTAAAGATATAGCAGAGAGCTAATGGAAGCTTCTTTGTGCTAATTTTGTTACTATAATCATTTGACATTGCTTTCTAGTGTTCATAGAGTAGTTTGTATTCATTATACTAGGCTTGTGTGAGTTTTATTTCATTGTTTTGTAAATATTTTGTTTTGCCAGTTCTATGGCCTAAATCAGGTAGTCGGCATTGTATAGCATGTAGCTCACTATCCCACCATATAAATAGTATAGCCTTTTGGGGATAGTGATTGTACATAATTTACTTGTTCCATGTAGGAGAAGGGGCCCCCAAGAGCACCAGAACTATTTTTAAACTCTTTCCCTAGGTGAGCTAGTGAGTGCCCAATTAGGGAAGGGTGAAGTTGGAAAGCTTCTAGATTGCAAGGTTATGAAGATGTGGGTGAATGCAAGCATAGAGTTGATAGAGGGATGATTTTTGGTACCTTGGAGTGAAGGAAAGGTTTAGAACAATCATGGAAGGCATCAAAACAAGCCAAGATTAGATAGACCAAAGAAAGGCCTAAAAACCCTTAAAAACCCTTAGTTTGAGTTAGGGCACTATACGGTCAGTTGAAGGTCTAAAAACCCAAAAATATTTGAGACCTATGTGAATGAATAGTGGTCTCTAAAGGAAGTTTGAGAAATTTAATGGGGAAATTTTAAGTTATTCCCTAATTTCTCGGAGGGGGAGGGCTAATAGGGGCACTTTCCTTGTAGCCCTGTTTTGGTGCCAAAACTTGAAATCGGTAAGGAAGATCATTGCATGGTGATATCTTAGGTAGTGGAATCAGTGAAATGGGAGGTTTTATAGAATCTCCATGACCCTAAAATAATCTTGGATAGTTTTGTGTAGACAAACCCTAGAGAAAGGTTAAGCAGCTTGTGTGTTCTTCACCAAGGATGGAGACCTAGAAGTCTAGTAAGCTTGGAGTTTGTTCAAGATAGAAGAGAGGGGTTTAAATTAGGGGGTTACAAGTAGAATAGTTAACCCTATAGATCTAGGAGGAGATCTTGTAAGACACCTTAGGTCTCAAAGGAGGTCTAGCAGCATGAACTAGTGATTAGTTCATCCCCTCTCCCTATCACTAGAGGTATGGTTTGGAGATAAAAGTTTAGAGCATAGTAGAGAGTGTGAAGTATTGTGTCATCAAGGAGAGGTCTATGTGATAGAGAAGAAAGAGTGTACTATTTATTATAACTAATCAATATAGAAGGTCTACCTCGTAGTTCACCAAGATCCAGATATAGTGTGTATTTGTTATTCAAAAGGTTGTAGCCTTCACCCCTTTGAGTAGTGAGCTCTCGATAGTGCATCCTCACCCCTAACAGGGTTAATCATAAAAGACTCCTAACAAATTTTGACCTTTTGCTAGGTCAGTGTACTTATTGCATTGTAAAGATCAACTCCTAACAGGGTTTTAAGATCTCCTAACAAGGATCATTATACACTAGTGCAATTTATTAGTGGGTGTTAGTTCCCACTGGGGTTTTTACTTATTTGGGTTTCCCCGTAACCAAAATATTGGTATTGTGTTCAAGTGTTCTTTCATTTTGTTTATGCTTAACGTTTAAGTATACTTAATTGGATAAAGAATTAAAACTTGTAGATAACTGATTCACCTCCCCCACTCTCAATTATCTCTTGGGACTATTCCTAACAAGTGTAAGATAGGAAAATAAGTCCAAAAAAAAATAAATAGGAACTAAGAGAAAAATAGGCCACTACCAGGGTTGAAAGTTTAAGCAAAATAGAGACAAAACCAACAAAAAAGTAAATAGCACATAGGGGCCTCCAAAAAAACTAGAGACAATAGTCAGGAGATATTCTTGAGAAAGGTCACCGCTTTGGACTTGAGGATCTCTATTTTATTTGTAGCCTCCTTAATCTTGTGGAGATCTATGGAGTCATCATGCCCTAGATTCTTCTTGGATCTAGCTCTAGTCCTCTTACCAGGTCCATCATCAGGCTTCTGCACTTTGTCCTCTTTTATGATAACCACATCTTTCCCTCTTGGCTTTTCTTCCATTTTGTCAATGAGAAGCTTGATATGCTCATTAAAGGCTCTCAGGATGTTGAAACTCTACTTCATGATACCTTTGAGAGTGTCCTCAAAGATCATCATTTTTTACTCCATCTTAATTATCCTAGTTTATAGCCTCTTATAATCCTTGGTCACTCTGCCACCATTATTGTTGTCAGTCCCATTTGTTAGGAATAGTCCCAAGAGATAACTAAGAGGGGGGGGGGGGGTGAATTAATTATCTACAAGATTCAATTCTGTATCCAATTAAGTATACTTAAAAATAAAGCATAAACATAATGAAAGAACACATAAACACAACACCAATATTTTGGTTACTGGGAAACCCAAATAGGTAAAAACTCTGGTGGGACTTGATACCCACTAATATTTTGTACTAGTGTATAATGATCCTTGTTAGAAGATCTTTAACCCTGTTAGGAGTTTCTTTAAAATATATTAAGTATAGTAGACTTGTTCAAGGGTCAGACCCTATTAGGAGTCTTTTACAATTGTCCGTATTAGGGGAGAGGACACACTATCCAAGAGCTCACTGCTCAAATGGGCAAAGGCTACAACCTTCTAAATAATAGATACACACTATATCTAGATCTTGGTGAACTATGCTTTGACCTACCATCTAGATTAGTTCCAATGTATAGCACAAATACTTTACTTGGTCACATAGATCTTCCTCTGATGGTTCTACACTTCGCACACTCTGCTCTGCTCTACTTAATCAACCGTGAACCACACTCAAGAAATCACAAATGACTTCCTATAAATATCTTTCTTCTAAATGATATAATCAAGTTGGCCTATTAGAACTACCTTGAAATAATATTAGAGAAACTATAACAAAATTATATAAACATTTTGTTGGCTCTACTATGCATGCAACACATTCTAGGACCTGTCCAATAAGATAATTGTACATGCATGCTACACACTATTGGCTCTATCAAAACAACTCTATCTTTCTCTTCAAGCTGAATTACTTCATGTGCTCTTAACTAAACATCAATAAATATTCTCTAAGCTTAAATCCAAGGGCATGTACCCAAAAGATAGGCACAACTCAAGAACCAATAAAATCTCTATCGGCTCTTCTGAATAAACACAGGAAACTGCTACTAGCGAATAGCGACTGCATAACTTCACTTCTACTAAATATCAAACTATGTGTCCAGAACTAAAACATCACTAACATGTCTTCAACATATATCCAAGCACACAAGGCTCCATGATAGCTATACAAACAGCCATACATAGAACATGGCTTGTTACTCTATCAGGAACACTACTAAAACAAGCTGCTATATAACTGTCTGTACTAACAGTCAACCTCTATGCCCATGATATCATGATGATATCATGTCCATGAAACATATGATGAATTCTTGCTGCATAAGACTTCCATGCATGCTAATTTCCATATGTTGTCATCAATGATAAACATACAGTCAGTACTGGTCTGCTGGCAAATCTTCAACAATCTCCTCCTTTGGCATTGATGGCAACATGTGGACTGAAAAACCACCACCAACCCAAATGAACATTTCTTTTATAACATTCTCCATTTCCTCTTCAAAATTCCCCCAAATATGAATCCTTCATCTACTACAATATTATTCAACATTCTCCATTTCCTCTACTGCACTGTTGTCATAACTAAATATTGCTCCCCCTTAGTATATTACTCCTCCTTTTTACTTCTATTTTTCATGACTCTATATTACTCCCCCTTTGACATCAATGGAAAAGGGTGCCATTCATTTTAAGCACCAATACTACTCCTGAGGTAGAGTAGTCAACCTTCCATCAGTCCCTGAGGACTAATGCCTTTCCTTCTTCCTTCTAAGAAAAATCAAGGAAGGGAATTACTCCCAACTTCTCCCTGAGATACTCAAAAGTATCCTTTGGCAAGGGCTTTGTGAATATGTTTGCCAATTGATCTTTAGTATTCACATAGTCTAACTTAACTTCTTTCTCTACCACTTTCTCTCTTAGGAAGTGATACTTGATCTCAATGTGCTTTGTCTTTGCATGCATCATAGGGTTCTTTGACATATTGATAGTGCTAGTGTTATCATAGTGAATAACAATAGGATAATCAATCTAAATTCCAAAATCCTTTATCATCTACTTGATCCAAATAATTGTAGAACAATTCAAGGCTGCTGCAACATATTATGCTTATGCTATTGACTAAGAAATACAATTTTGTTTCTTGCTTGTCCAAGTGGCAAGTCTATCACCAAGAAACACTGATCCACCTGATCTACTCTTTCTGTCATCAACACATCCTACCCAATCTACATCAATGTACACATGAAGCTCAACATTTTCTAAATTAGGATACCATAGACCATAGTCTATAGTGCCTTGCAAATATTTGAATATCCTTTTTACTACCATGAGGTGACTTTGTTTAGGTTTTGCTACAAATCTTCCAACTATGCCAACTGCATTGGAAATATCAGGTCTGGTTTGAGTAAGATAAATAAGTTTGCCAATCATAGACTTGTACAAAGTTATATCTATTGTTGGTGAGTCATCTTCTTTTGTAATCTTCCATCTAGTAATCATAGGAGTCCCTACTAGCTTTCAATCATCCATCTTGAATTTCTTTCATATTTCTTTCACATACTTGGACTGGTTAATGAAAATACCTTTATTGGTCTGTTGCACATTCAATCCCAAAAAGTATTTGATAGGACCAATCATACTCATCTCAAATTCATTCTGCATCTCCTTAGCAAATTTAGGACTAAGTTTGGCATTACCGCCAAAGATAATATCATCAAAAAATATAGCTACAAGTAGTAAACCTTCAGATGTCTCTCTAATGAATAGATTACAATCTGCTACTCATTTCTTGAATCCAATCTTTTTTAGGTATCCATCTAGTTTTTCATACCATGCTCTAGGGGCTTGCTTAAGTCCATAGAGAGCTTTCTTCAATCTGTATACCATATCAGGTCTGTCTGATAAGGTGAATCCTTATGGCTGCTCAATGTATACTTCTTCTTTCAAATCTCCATTTAGGAATGCTAACTTGACATCCATCTGATGAAATTTGAAGTTTTTGACTATAGCATAAGCTAGAAACAACTTAATAGCTTCTAATCTACTCACAGATGCAAATGTATCTAAATAATCAATGCCTTCTCTTTATGCATAACCTTTACATACTAATCTTGCTTTGTTTCTTACTACTGTACCATCTTCATTCATCTTGGTTTTGAATATTCACTTTGTTCCAATCATATTCTTATCACTAGGTCTTGGGACCAGTTCCCAAGTGTCATTCTTAATAATCTGATCAAGTTCTTCTTTCATAGCATCATGCCAATCTAACTCATTACAAGCATCTTCAACACTAAAATGTTCAATCTAAGATAGTAAACATATTGCTTCACTGTTAGCTGAGTTCTTTGCTTGTGATCTTGTTAAAAATTTTGTGCTCTGATCTCCAATGATGTCTTTCTTGGAATGGTTTCTAGATGTAAACTTTGGAACATTAGGTGATGCTGACTCATCAACCTTTGGAGTTTCTACTTCACTAGTCTCAGGGTCATTAAATAACACATCAATGCTGTCAAACATTTCTTCAATAAATGTTTCACTAGAAGAGGGTTTGGGTTTTTCTTCAATCATGGGTGAGTAATCATGATGCCTTTCTTGAACCATGAACTTTTCATCAATCTTAACATGAGCACTTTCAATGATCTTTTTCAATCTTAAATTGAAACATCTATAAGCTTTACTTTTAGTAGAGTAACCAAGGAAAATATCTTCATCGCTTCTTGCATCAAACTTGCCTACTGCTTCATCCCTCTTGATGTAGCACTTGCTTCCAAAGATTTTGAAGTATTTTACCATGGGAACATTACCAAACCAAAGCTCATATGGTGTTTTGTCAGTGCCAGACCTCAATTGAATTCTATTGATGGTGTAGACTATTGTATTGACCGCATATCTCCAATAGGTGTGTACAACTTTTCCTTCTATTATGATGGTGCGTGCTATATCAAGAATGATCTTATTCCTTCTCTTTGCAATTCCATTATGCTGAGGGGTTCTAGGTGCACTTAACTATCTCTTTATGCCATGTTCTTCACAGTACTCATAGAATCTGTCAGAGGGGAATTCTCCTCCTCTATCCAATCTCAAATATTTTGTCTTTAGTCCAAATTCATTCTCAACCTTAGCTTTGAATATTTTGAGCTTCTCAAATTCTTTTGACTTATCTTTCAAGAATGCAACCCACATCATCCTAGTGTAATCATCAACAAAAAAAATGAAATACCTTTCACCATAGTATGATCTTGTTTGAGTTGGACCACATAGGTCAGTATGAATCAGATCCAACTTGTTCTATGTTGAATTGTGCTTGTTCCTGAATGAATTTCTCACATGATTTCCCATCACACATTCCCTACATATAGTATCAATTGGCTTTGCTATGCTAGGTAGATCTCTTACTAGCTTAACATTGCTTATCTTTACTATGTTATCAAAATTGATATGACGGGGTCTTTTGTGCACAAACCAACTATCATCAACTTTAGCAACAAAATAACTTGCTTTTGAATTGAGTTGAAAAACATTACCTCTTGTCTTTGAGCCTGAAGCAATCATAACACCATCTTTGTTGTTAATGATGCATTTGTCATCTTTGAACTCCAACCTTTTCCAAATAACTGACCAACACTAAGAAGGTTATCTTTCAAACCATCAACATAGAGAACATCATCAGTACTATTCTTTCCATCCAAGGTGATGGCTCCTCTACCAACTATGCATTTAGGAGTGTTGTCTCCAAATCTAACCATACCACCATTGTATTTGTCCAAATGAATAAATATTCCTTTATCACCTATCATGTGATGTGAACAACCACTATCTATAATCCAGTCTATCCTTATATCTGCTTGGGAAATCAATGCTATCTCTTAATTCACTATCTCATCTTTATGAACTATCTTACTATTCATTTTGTCTACAATATTAATGAATCCAATTTCTTCTTCACTTGATTCATCATCTGAAACTCCATCTCCAGCAAACTAACATTCCTTAGAGTACTTAGGCTTGTAATCCTTTTTGAACTTCCTAGCTCTAATAGGACACTTAGATGCAAAGTGACCGATCTTATTACATGAAACACACTTGAATGGAAATTGACCTTCATATTTTCCTTTTCCTATCTTTTCTCTTTTAGCAATCATAGCAATAAAATCATCTAAAGTTTTCTCTTCATCATCATCATCAAAATTACTAGAAGTGTTTGCAAATTTCTTACCATGAACTGTTGCTTTGAAGGCTATCTCACTTTTTGATTCTATCTTCAATCTTGAAATCTCAAAAGATGAGATTTTGTTGATCAAGGTCTCTCTCTTGAAATTAGATGTAAGCTGCATGGTCTCATCAAGGATGATGATCTTGTTTTCATATTCTAGAGTGAGAGTAGTCATCAACTTGTCCATGATGTCTTCTTCTAAGATCTCTCCACCATTGTTCTTGATTCCAGCAACTACTTCATTGATCCTTTGATTATAAGCTCTGATGTTTTCTTCAAGCAACATCTCTAATGTATTGTATCTTTTCTTCCATGTTTTCTTGCGTGCATCCTTTTCTTGTTTGTCACCTTCAAACATATCTTCTAGGTGCTTCCATATCTTGTGGGCACTGTCTACTTTCTTTATCTCTAAAAATTCACTATCAGATAGGGCACTAATAGGGGCTTCTTTAGCTATAGCATTCTGATGAAATAATTCCTTTTGCCTATCAGTAGCATCATCCTTTCCAGGATCTTCTAGGGTAGGAATCTTGGCTACTTGGATAGTTACATCAAAAACTTCAAATCCAAGGCACTACAAATGAGTCACCGTCTTGTTCTTCCAATCAAGATAATTCTCTCTATCAAACATAGGACTTTCTTTCTTGAAGTATGCCATCTGATCAGCCTAAAGTTGTTAAAATTTCTCTTTGAGACACTTGGCTCTGATACCAATTGTTAGGAATAGTCCCAAGAGATAACTGAGAGGGGGGGGGGGGGTGTGAATCAGTTATCTACATGATTCAATTCTTTATACAATTAAGTATACTTAAACATAAAATATAAACACAATGAAAGAACACATAAACACAACACCAATATTTTGGTTATGGGGAAACCCAAATAGGTAAAAACCCCAGTAGGACTTGATACCCACTAATATTCTGTACAAGTGTATAATGATCCTTGTTAGAAGATCCTTAACCCTATTAGGACTTGCTCTACAATATATTAAGTACAGTAGACTTGGTCAAGGGTTAGACCCTATTAGGAGTCTTTTACAATTGTCCCTTTTAGGGGAGAGGATGCACTGTCCAAGAGCTCACTGCTCAAATGGGTGAAGGTTACAACTTTATGAATAACAAATACACACTATATTTGGATCTTGGTGAATTTCGCTTTGACCTGCTATCTAGATTAGTCCCAATGTATAGCACAAATACTTTACTTGGTCACATAGACCTTCCTCTAATGGTTCTACACTTTGCACACTCTACTCTGCTCTACTTAATCAACCATGAACCCAACTCAAGCAATCATAAATTACTGTCTATAAATATCTTTCCACTAAATGATATAATCAAGTCAATCTATTAGAACCATGTTGAAATCATATTAGAGAAACCATAAAAAACTTATATAAACATTATGTCAGCTCTACTATGCACGCAACATATTCTGGGACCTATCCAATAAGATAATTATAAACACACGTTACACACTATTGGCTCTACCAAAACAACTGTATCTTTCTCCTCAAGCTAAATTACTTCATGCGCTCTTAACCAAACATCAATAACTCTTCTCTAAGCTTAACTCCAAGGGCACATACCAAAAAGATAGGCACAACTCAAGAACCAATAAAATCTCTATCAGCTCTTTTGAATAAACACAAGAAACTGCTACTGGTAAATAGCGACTACATAACTTCACTTCTACTGAATATCAGACTATGCGTCCTGTTAGGCTATTTTTCTATCATAGAAAAATCCTTTGAAAATGACCTCCTCCCTGCAATTGTTTCATGGTTTGTGCCCTGCCCTATGTTCCTCATGTTGTCACTTAGCTCTGGTCCAATTTGCACATACTGAATCATAAAATTCAAAAAGTTATTCAAATTTTAAGGCTTGCTAGAAATTGTCTCAAAATTTGCCACAGTGTCGAAAACCCACAGTGTTTCTGAAAGTCCATGATATTTTTGGTCTGTGTGTTTTTGGCCTTCATTGTTTTTGACCCTATGCTTCCTGCTTTTGTGCACTTATCCTTTGGTGTCAAAAACTCTATGTTTTCGGTCTTTCTCTGTGTCAAAAATCTTGTGTGTTTTCGACCTTGGTCTTAACTGTGCAGGTGCGATGGATGGTGGAGCCCACTCCTTCAAAGTTTCTTGTCATTGATTCTCCAAGTCTCTAGGTGGTTACATCTTCTATCCAGTGACTCGGTGACTGTTAGTCATGTGATCTATGAAACATTGGTAGTTATGTGCTAACATTTCATGAACTTGTGAATGGTTAGTCGCGTAGTCACTGAGTGCTTGGTGGTTTGTCTCTTCTCATGCTTCTAGCATGGTTAAAGTTCAGACAGGATCGATGGTTGCCACAAGTTCATAGGGTGAAGATGCACGAGGTTTATTTTTCATGCTTTTGCGACAACCGTCTGATCCTCTAAAAGGTAAGGCTCATGTCTGATTGGTCCATGTACGATTACTTGTCAGACTTGTTAGTGGGGCTCGGTGTTAGAGATAAAAGATCTACGGTCGGTGTGTGATTGCATGGAATATTCTCACCCCATGCGATTATGCACCCACCATCTGATTGGGTGCCGATGGATGTGTTCGTTGTGGGCCTACTGTCAGAGGTGGTCATGTGGCAGCTTTTGGTTAGCTGTCGCATGATCACATAGCCCATTCTTTGGCTATGCAATCATGTGACCGGTCAACACATGTCCCTGGGGCCCGGTGAGAGGTGGTAATGTGGCTAGCAAATAGCTGTTGCAGAGTCGCTAGATTTTTAGTGAAGGCTGCAAAGCATTTCATGAACTAGCAGAAGTTCATTGGTTGCCAATTCACCAGATATGTGGGGTCCATGTTTGCGGTGACTAGGCAAATGGTGGTGTGACACATGGCAGGTGGGCCTAGGTCTAAGGCTTGGCTATTGTTTGTGGGGCTGAGGCATAGTGTTCACGGGTTGTCACATGTTCGCATAACCCATTTCTGGGTTATGCGATCATGTGACCAAGCATAAATTATTGCCTGTTTCCTGTAGCGGTGAGGTTGTGATTGTGCGATTGTGTGACTAGGGGCAAACGGTTAAGGAGTATGAAGCCCGTGAGTGCAAGGTGACCGTTGCTTTTCAAATTTGAATTTTTGAGAGTTTTTGCAATAGGAAGGACTAGTTTTAAATGTTTTAGCAGCCTGATTGGATTTGTTTGGTGGTTGCAAAGTGGTCCAGAGGTGTGTTACTTGATTGCATGATGACTTTTGTGCTGTTTGAAGGACTTTTTTGTGCTCGAGGTTGCCTGTGTTTCCTACTTCTGTAGTAATTTTGATTGGTGTGGTGGGTGAAGGCTATGCCCTAGCTGTCTGTAGCTTGTTGCAACCTGTTACAGGTTTCCAAGGTAGCTAGTGGTATAAAGGGTCAAATTTTTGACTTGTTCAAGCTTCCAGCTTAGAGTTCCTTTCTGGTTCCATGAAAGGCTCTATTCTACAGATTTCCCCTTCTCTCTACATATAGGGTGTTCTATTTTCCATTGTTGGTTCAGAGAATACAATGCATGGTACAATAGATTTGTCTTATGTATGAGGACTCAATTTATTCTTACTGTCACCAAGCTATCTCCATTTGAATTCTGAATGCATTAATCATACATCAAGGGTGTTTGATTTGTCTATTTGTATTGCCTACGTGTTTGCAAGTGGAGTTATCTTTGCAGAGGTAACTAGTTCAAGGTTAGTGTTTATGCATGTATGAGCTGAGATATCAAGGATAGATCATGCTTGTCTTCCAGTGGATGCTAGTTAATGAATTGTCCTTTCATAGGTCTCTTCTAAGGGGAGGGTCAAAATCGTTTGATGGATAACAACATGCTTGAATGCACAGGTGGGTGTTAAGTTGAGGCTTGGTCATGGTGTGTGATTGATGTCAGGCATCAACACATTAAGCATATTGTTTTCTTGTTTCATAGCTATCCCTTGCAATATTGTATTTGACTCTGTGGCCCAATGGACAGGCCACTGGTCTATCAAAGACTTAGGCCACCTCAGGGGTCCTTTCAATCATTTTAAAATCATTTTCTTTTTGTCCCACCTTTTCCACTTCATGTTGTTAAGATAGATCTCTGGTCTTCATACTCACTCCATGCAAGTAGGGCTATTGCATGAGATATTGGCTTCATTAAGGTACATGATACCTAGGAGTTTGAGAACCATTCCACAGTCAATTACTTGCAGGCCTATAGTGTGACACAAATTGTATGAGTGTGCAAATGAGGTACACCCACCTGAGTGATGTGGAGCTCAAAGTGTAGAAGGATCTCTCTTTGATCCTTGTCATTTGGCCCTTTTTCCTATTAGATTTGGAGTGTTTAGTGAATGTGACACTAGCCCTATCAATCCTAATGCCAAGCTGGTCTTTGGGAAAAACGAACACCAACAAGATGGTGACTCTACTGGGGAAATGAAATAAGTTACTAATAAGAGTATCCCAGAGTCTTCCTGTATTCAGTTTGGGGATGAGTCTTATACATTTTCCAATCTAAGAATTGCTTTTCAGATTTGCAAATGTGTTACCTAGATTTGCTGATTGGGTCATATGTGACTTTATTATGGAATAGCCTAGAGTCTATTGGTGTTTCAAGATAGATCTGTAAAGTTTGTGTCCTCTGAAAAGAGGTGGTGACTCTATGCTAGAAAGAACCTAAATTGCGAAGTTTTGTTAGGACTTCAGTCAGATAAGAGGAAGGCAGTAGCATTCAGCAGGGTGATCCAGGTATTCTCCATCAAAAAATTTTATGTATATGCATGGTCCTTATCTAGTGATTAAGTCACTAATAAGAGGAGAGTGAAGCTTGTGCACACTTAGCTCTTAAAAGTCAGTTGAGAGATTTTTCAATTAAGTGTGTAGTGGTTTCAGAGGAGTTTTGAAATTAAGTTTCAAGAATTTCAATGATAAATGATTTTACTCCTTTGAAAAGATTTGTTAAGTCATGGGTGTTAAAGGAAATTTTTGCTTAAGAGGTTACCTGGCTGTGAATTTTGTTGGTATACCTAGTTACCCAAACTCTATTCCCCTAAATATTATAAAAGTTTTACCGAAGTTCAGTGGGGAAAGCTTTGAGTCTGCCTATCAACATGCTAGAAATTTTTTAGATCTGATGTGTGACTGATGTTGAGCATGAAGATGTGATAATGAGATTATTCATTCAGTCACTAATAGGAGATGCAAGAGAATGGCTCTCATGTTTGCCAGATAATGACATCTCTTCATGGGATGATTTAGTTGCAAGTTTCTTAGTCCAATTTGCTGAAAAGGTAAATGACTTTGACATGCTTAAGGCCCTTATGGATATACAAATGGAGGAAGATGAGTTGGTTCCTAGTTTCAATGCTAGATTTATCAAGACATGGGGAAATATCCCTAGGAAGTGTAGGCCAAGTGATGATATATGTTTGATCATCTACTTGAATGCTTTTGATAAGAATTTCAATTTTGACTTAAGGAATAAGGAACCACTAACTTTGTATCAGGCATTTCAGTTTGCATTGGATATTGAATCTAATTGGAGATATCATGTTGTAAGAAGACCACATGTTGCTGCTGATTTTCATTCTTATAATGTGGTAGATAATAGGAAAAGGGATGCACTAAAAGGTTTAGAGCCATATCGGCATATTCTTGTCCCTGTTAGTGATGTGCCTCAATTTTATAAATAGGATGTGATCCATGATTATGTAAAGGAAAGTAACTTACAACCACATAATGCATCACTTGAAGAAGAAGATTGCTTTGTAACTGAGGCTTGTGTGGATGATGAACTTATTGCTGATGTATATCTAGTTGAAACTCAATATGATCAATGATTGTATGCATGGCGTTTGCAGTGAATTGAGGAACTGGAGTTAGGTCTTGCCATTAATGGTAAGAAACTTGAAGAACTAGAGGTGTGTAGAGCCATGGATAGAGAACTTTCTTAGCCCAATGAGTGTGTACCTTTGGATTATGACAATGAACTGGATAGCTGTCTATCAGAAAAGTGTTATGTTGAAAGTGTATCAGATGAAGGTATGATTAGTAATGTTTGTAATCAGTCTTTTGCTGATGATGAATGTTCATCTGATGAAGTGGGTAGTTCTAGTTCAAATGATGATAGCTAGATAGCATTTTTGCATGAATTGAATGAAGATAGGTGGTATCAATGTGAGTATGATTCTTTTGATACCAATGATGAGTCTACAAGTGTGATGAATTTGAACTAGCAAGGGTTTGTTGATAAACATCACTCAAGTTGTGAATCTGAAGGTAAGTTTCTTTTTGAAGATAAGAACATGTATGGGGATGTTAGTATGATCCCACCTTCAGATTTATATGTGCCAGTGATTGAAGGTTTTTTAGTGGAGACCTATGGAGATATGGAAGAAGAAATCAATATTTTGATTCAGCTGGATAAGGAAGAACTAGATTGTAAAGTGAATGTAAATACTACTTGTCCGGTTGATTCAAATGCCAGGTCTACATTGGAAAGTGAAGAGGAAAGGGGAAGTGATTTTCCTCTTGAGATGTGTTTTTCAGATTTGGAAACAGTGAAGAATTATGATGTTTTGAAAATGCACTACACTTTGTTTCCAGAGCTTTTTCAACCAATATATGTCTGTTTCCAACAGGATCTGGCTAGTGATGAGAAGGATGTTTGTGATAGTCTGCTAGTTTTCGATGAGCTTGAAGACGTGCCTTGCTAAGAAAGTTTTTCTTTTCATAGTTGCTGCAGTAATTATTTGCAGAGTGCTAATTATGTTTCTGAGTTGGATGGATGTGAGTATGAGGATTTTAGTTTTGAATTGAGTTCAAGTGCTAAACATGGTGATAAAGATGATGTTAATTCTTAGCTGGTAAGTGTACTCACATTTCTTGATGATCAGCCTTGCACTAGCTTGCATGATGTAATGGGAAAGGGTTACATTTTTTTGCTGCAAACTAATTTTATTCTTGATTTTGGTGAGTGTATGTGTGAGACAGCCTGGTATGATAAGATAGATTTTGATCCTCATACACTTGGCAAACATGAATGCACTTATTAAATTCTTGTGGATTTGCCTATCAAGAGTTTTCATGAGTTTGACCATGTGCATGGAAGGGAAAATTCCAGGGTCATCTCTATGCAAAGGGATGAGGACCAAGTGTTTGATAGAGGTAAATGATTGACAGGGCACAAAGGTTCGAGTTGATGTAAATATGTACAGCTATTTCCCTTCAGCAGTAGTGTTAGTTGGAGGAAGGAGCTAGTTTTTGAGAGCCTTGGAGTTTTGAGTTTTGAGATTTTTGGAGTGAAAGGGAATGTGATTGTGGATTGGTGTGCTTCCCTAAGAGATCTGGATCCTTGCCATGCCTACAAGAGACATGCATCCCCAACTAGAGCCACTATTAGGCCATTTTTCTGTCATAGAAAAATCCTTTGAAAATGACCTCCTCCCTACAATTGTTTCATGGTTTGTGCCCTACCCTGTGTTCCTCGTGTTGTCACTTAGCGTTGGTCCAATTTGCACATGCTGAATCATAAAATCCAAAAAGTTATTCAAATTTTAAGGCCTCCTGAAAATTGTCTCAAAATTTTCCACAGTGTCAAAAACCCACAGTGTTTCTGAAAGTCCATGATGTTTTCGGTCTGTGTGTTTTCGGCCTTCATTATTTTCGACCCTGTGCTTCCTACTTTTGTGCGCTTATCCTTTGGCATCAAAAACTCTGTGTGTTTTCAGTCTTTCTCTATGTCAAAAATCTTATGTGTTTTCAACCTTGGTCTTAACTCTGCAGGTGCAATGGATGGTGGAGCCCAGTCCTTCAAAGTTTCTTATCGCTAATTCTCTAAGTCTTTGAGCAATTACATCTTCTATCCAGTGACTCAGCGACTGTTAGTCGCATGATCTCTGAAAGATTGGTGGTTATGTGCTAACATCTCATGAACTTTTGAACGGTTAGTCCTGTAGTCGCTGAGTGCTTGGTAGTTTGTCTCTTCTCATGCTTCCAACACTGTTAAAGTTTGGACAGGATTGATGGTTTTCGCAAGTTCGCAGGGTGAAGATGCACGAGGTTTATTTTTCATGCTTTTGCGACAACCGTCGGATCCTCTAAAAGGTAAGGCTCATGTTTGATTGGTCCATGTGCAGTTACTTGTCAGACTTGTTAGTGGGGCTCAGTGTTAGAGATAAAAGATCTACGGTCGGTGTGTGATTGCATGGAATATTCTCACCCCATGCGATCATGCACCCACCGTCTGATTGGGTGCCAATGGGTGTGTTCGTTGTGGGCCTACTGTCAGAGGTGGTCATGTGGCAGCTTTTGGTTAGCTGTCGCATGATCACATAGCCCATTCTTTGGCTATGCAATCATGTGACCGGTCAACACATGTCCCTGGGGCCCGGTGAGAGGTGGTAATGTGGTGACCGTGATCCCCATGTTGTGTTCCGATTGGTTGTCGGTGTGCCAGGAGGCAGGGGGTTTGCGGTGGGTCCTGTGCCAGTGATTGGGCATGGATCAATGAATGGTTTAGTGACATGTGGCTTCAGGCGGGCCCAGTTGGAGTCTAGTGTTTGGTGGTCTGGATAAAAAGGTAGCGGTGCTGATAAGATATAGTCTTGTCACACATTCGCATGAAAATTTGGTGATTCGCTAGTTTGTCTAGCGATTGCGCGAATAACAGTCGCGGAGTCGCTAGATTTTTAGCAAAGGGTGCAAAGCATTTCATGAACTGGTGGAAGTTCTTTGGTCACCAGTTCACCAGATATGTGGGGTCTATGTTTGTGGTGATCGAGTGAATGGTGGTGTGACACATGGCAGGTGGACCTAGGTCTAAGGCCTCATGGTTATTTGCGGGGCCAAGGCATAGTGTTCACAGGTTGTCGCATGTTCGCATAACCCATTTTTGGGTTATGTGATCATGCGATCAAGCATAAATTATTGCCTGTTTCCTGTGGTGGTGAGGTTGTGACCATGTGATTGCATGACTAGGGGCAAGCGGTTAAGGAGTATGAAGCCCGCGAGTGCAAGGTGCCGTTGCTTTTCAAATTTGAATTTCTTAGAGTTTTTGCAACAGGAAGGACTGGTTTTAAATGTTTTAGCGGCCTGATTGGATTTGTTTGGTGGTTGCAAAGTGGTCCAAAGGCCTGTTACTTGATTGCATGATGACTTTTGTGCCATTTGAAGGACTTTTTTGTGCTCAAGATTGCCTGTGTTTCCTGCTCCTACAGTAATTTTGATTGGTGTGGTGGGTGAAGGCTATGCCCTAGCTATCCGTAGCTTGTTGCAACCTATTACGGGTTTCCAAGGTAGCTAGTGGTATAAAGGGTCAAATTTTTGACTTGTTCGGGGTTCCAGCTTAGAGTTCCTTTCTGGTTCCATGAAAGGCTTTGTTCTATAGATTTCCCCTTCTCTCTACATATAGGGTGTTCTATTTTCCATTGTTGGTTCAGAGAATACAATGCATGCTGCAGTAGATTTGTCTTATGTATGAGGACTCAATTTATTCTTACTGTCACCAAGTTATCTCCATTTGAATTCTGAATGCATTAATCATACATCAAGGGTGTTTGATTTGTCTATTTGCATTGCCTACATTTTTGCAAGTGGAGTTATCTTCCCAGAGGTAACTGGTTCAAGGTTAGTGTTTATGCATGTATGAGCTGAGATATCAAGGATAGATCATGCTTGTCTTCCAGTGGATGCTGGTTAATGTATTGTCCTTTCATAGGTCTCTTCTAAGGGGAGGGTCAAAATCCTTTGATGGATAATAGCATGCTTGAATGCACAGGTGGGTGTTAAGTTGAGGCTTGGTCACGGTGTGTGATTGATGTCAGGTGTCAACACATTGAGCATATTGTTTTCTTGTTTCATAGCTGTCCCTTGCAATATTGTATTTGACTCTGTGGCCCAATGGATAGGGCACTGGTCTATTAGAGACTTAGGGCATCTCAGGGGTCCTTTCAATCATTTTAAAATCATTTCCTTTCTATCCCACCTTTTCCCTTTCATGTTGTTAAGATAGATCTCTAGTTTTCATACTCACTCCATGCAAGTAGGGCTATTGCATGAGATATTGGCTTCATTGAGGTACAAGATACCTAGGAGCTTGAGAACCATTCCATAGTCAGTTACCTGTAGGCCTGTAGTGTGACACAAATTGTATGAGTTTGCAGATGAGGTACACCTACCTGAGTGATGTGGAGCTTAAAGTGTAGAAGGATCTCTCTTTGATCCTTGTCAGTTGGCCCTTTTTCCTATCAGATTTGGAGTGTTGAGTGAATGTGACACTAGCCCTTTCAATCTAGATGCCAAGCTGACCTTTGGGGAAAAAGAACACCAACACATCTATAACTAAAACATCACTAACATGTCTTCAACATATATCCAATCATGCAAGGCTCCATGATAACTGTACGGACAACCATACATAGAACACTTCATGTTACTCTGTCAGGAACACTGCTGACACAAGCTACTATATAACTATCTGTACTAATAGTTAACCTTTGTGCCCATGATATCATGATGATATCATGTCCATGCAACATATACTGAATACTTACTACATAAGACTTCCACACATGCTAATTTCCATATGTTGTCATCAATGACAAACATATAGTCAGTACTAGTCTACTGGCAAATCTCCAACACCATTTACTCTATTCTCGAGCTCCCCCACTTTGCGCTAAAGCCATTTGATTGACCTAAAATTATCCAGCATGTTGTTCTTGGTATTGTTTAGAAGGTTAAGCTCCATTTCCCTCAAGTTATCACTAAGGACCACAAGAGCTAGGTCAATTAACTCCTCCAACTAAATCCTACTATCTTTTCCCTCAATCACTTTGGGATTAATAGCTTTGCTAATAATCCCCATCTTAGCAGTGTTGACATTAAAATTTTTCTATGCTTTCCTCCCCTTGACCGACACATTGCAGTGAAACTCCTTGTTGTTCTGGTCCTTATCATCCTCCAAGTTGTAGGGGTAGAAAGACTGGGGAAAGGGGTTGTCCTAGTAATTACCTTCAAGATAAAAGGATTTTTATGTTATTCTAGAGGAATTTTTGGAGATTTTTGTTTTAAATAGGGGATATGATTGTTTTGTAGAATCATATGATTTTACACTATATTTGGTAAATTATGTGTATAAAAAGGAGGGAAAATGGGAAGATAAGTTAGTGGTGATTTGAGAGGGGGAAAATTTGTTGTCCTTGTGCATTTGGAGCTTGAAGTCAAGCTTGTTGTAGGTGTAAAGGATGATTTTCTTTTGTAATTCATTATTGTCTAAGGATACTTAATAAGTCTTTGTAACCATTGAGGTTCTTTGTAACCATTTTCTAGAGCTGAATCAAAGATCAACCACTCTGTTAGAGGGACTGGGAGATGTATACAATTGGAAAATTCTATTATCAACTTGTGATTTGTCTTCCCTCATCTTTCTCTCTTTTGTTCAATTTATCGCTATTTGGTTATTATGTTTATATAAGCATTTGAATTATTTTTTAAAGACCTTCATGCAATTGTTGTAAAGAGTTATTATTCATGTGCAACATTCGTAGTTCCTAACATCAAATAATGAAATTATATAGTTGAATCCTGATAAAAATATCACAATAGTTGATCTATAAGTTAGAAATCAAAGATTTCTTTTCTGGATAAGATGGAATGTTGTGGATTGATAAATAGACAATTCCAAAATTTTGGGTATTAATTATTTGATTTGATTTGAATGATGAGCCCTACATTAGCATATTAATTTTATAGGTACTAAGTAATTGGTAGTTGAAATTTCTAATATAAATATTTATTACATAATTTTTTTATAAAAAAAAAGTTTTTTAAAATTTATATTAAGTTGTAAATATATTTAATTTGTGAAGAACTATAAGTTGTATATAATTTATTTAATAGTAAGTATCAGTAATTTGGTAATTTTATTTATGTATTTGTATAAATTATTAGTAGTCAATTTGTACAAACTCAAATATAAAATTTTATTATAGTTTCATCATATTTTCATAAGTAAAATTTATTTTAAAATAATACTTTTCATTTTTTTAAGTTCAACTTCAGCTAAGAGCCAAGGACTAAGAAGTATCCATTCCGCCAAAATCCAGCTAGTGCATGATCCCAATGTCATCCCTTATGTTGTTGAAGCCTCTACAGTCAACAAGACTTGATCCCTGATCGGATCATTGAGAACCAAATAACTTCACTAGAAGACCAATGACCCATTGACAATACTTTTCATATTGACTATTAAATTATACATAAATTGTATATGATACATATAAATTAAATTTAAATTAATTGAATAAATGATATTTATTAGTATAAAAATAAAAATATATTAATATTTGAATATTTGAACAATAATGTAAATATATTCTCTTAATTAAAGAAATTATAATTAATACCTTCATATAAAACATGTTCAACTACTTCCCTATTGATAACAATAAAATTTTTATCACCAATATTATTTTTATATAATTACCAATATTCCATCCACTACTAATGATTTTTTTTTTAAAGAAATTTAATCCCACCGAACTTGAATGAGAATTTTCAACCACCTTTTACTTAGTACCTCTCTGTATGTTTATGGCCGGTAACATAGAGAAAAAAAGATACCTCTTTGTCATTCTCCGTTATATTTATGAGTTTGACTAAACCATTCTATTGAATGAGCTTGTCTTAAATTACGCCGATTTCAGCAACAAGTTTTGGGTGCTGATAAGTACTCTTCGTATGTTGCTTGAGGCTTGTGATTATTGTTATCCAAATTTCCATGTCCATGCAAATTTGGCTGTCATCCTTGCCAGGGCCTTTGTTTTATCCTGCCGAGCTCCCCTGAAAATTTTCATGGCCTCATGTTTTTCCCTCTTGTCTCTGTAATTTATTTTGGTCCTTGGTCTGCAAGTTTGTATTTGAAAAGGTAGCCATTGTGCTCCACAAACCCTGCAAACCCTAGCCATGTTCTATTTGGTCGTTACCTTTTCTGGGCCACTTAAATCTTTTATATGGCATGTGTGCTTAAAGTTTTACCTCAGTCACCAAGTCTCCAAGTCAATCGGCAGTTACCCCTTTTTATTCAGCGACTTGGCGACTGTAGTGTTTCTCCTCTTCGCTAGTTATTTCCCGGTCACCACTTAATTTCCTATGACCTGGCGAATGTTCATTTCTCTTTAGTCACGTAACTGCTAGGTCTTCTGGTGGTCTAATTTGTGGGGTCCTATTTGAGATGATCAACGACTATCAGGATTTTGCAAAGGATCTGTTAGAGCCTTGCGAAATCACGACAAGGGTTGATCTTTCCCTCTCTGCAGCGCTTCAAAGCTTTGGTGGGTCCGGTGCCACGTATTCTGATGTGGAAGTTTCTCATTGGCTAGATGTAATGACTTGTTCCAATCTATCAGAGTGGGCCCAACAGACTTCCCAGAAAGAGATCTAATGACTGTCACATGATCGTAAGGAATATTCCTTACCTTTGCAATCATGCACCTACCATTGATTTTATTCCACTGTCACACCTTTGTCGGGTGGGTCCTCATTTACTAACATGCTCATTTCTCATTGGTCCATGTGCTGAGTTGGATTATCTTTCAGTGGGGCTAGATTTTTTAGATGTGTCAGTGGGGTACCAAAGGAAAATAGATCTACGGTGGTTGCGTGTTTGCAAGGAACATTCCTTTCCTTTGTGATCATGCGACCACGGATGGATCAGAATTTAAGTTGCAGTGGGACCGTGTCAAAGCTCGCTGAGGTGTATGCTTACAGAGTAGTCAAGAATGAATAAGAGAATGATAGGTGGCAAGGTGGACCCAATTTTGTGGCTTCAGTCACGTAATCGCCAGGAAGATCTAGGGTTAGTTAAAAAGTTAAGCGATTCAGCGACAAAGGGAAAATTGAAACTTGGGGTGAATACAGAGTTGGTTTTGTAGTCAAGTGCCGAGCCCGGGTAAAGAGGAAGGATCTGACAGTCATGTTTTAAAGTAAGATCAATTTTTGAATACTGACCATCGATGGAAAATTTATGTGCCACCTTTGACCATAATATCAATTTTTAAATTCAAATATCTCACAGTATGAGATTTTTGTAGTTATGGTGAGCCCGAGTTGCAGGAAGGTAGATGGATCATGGCGGCCTGATTTTTGCAAGAATAAACATGAAGTGAACACGCAAACAAAATATATCTGATCTACTAGGATATTTTCATGTACATTTATGGCTAGATTGGATTGAATTAGGGTTAGATATTTTATTGTAAACCTCTGTAGCCCTAATTGAGATATTTTTGATTCCTGCCTGTGTGCAGAGTTGTATATATTGTTTTTTTTGGAGCTTTTGAGCTCAGAATTCACATTTTGTAAAAAAAGAAACTCTTTTCTTGGAAAACTATCTGTAGCATTTCTTCCTGCTCTCTGGTTTTCCACATCTTGTAAGTTTTCATTGATGATTTCAAATATTGCAAAGCATTCTGTGGCACTCTTGTTGTCCTCATGCCTTCTTGTCTGAGTTTGTCTCTTATTGAATTGAAGTTATGAATGTTGTTAATAGAAATTGGGGTTCCTAGTCCCTCTCACTTTCTGTGATTCTGTATGTTTACTGTGTCTGATCTGATTTAGGTGTTTTGTGGGTATATTATAGCCCCTAGCGGCCTTGTCTCATTCCTACACCTAGTTGCAGAAAAGGATATTTGTTTGCAGGTCATAGGTTTATTTTTTCTGTTCAAGCCTTCCTATGAAATACTTATGCAAACCTATCCAGTGAGTGGTGACCTATTAGACTTGATTCCTCCATTGGTCTCATTCCTCTATACTAAAATCCAAAACCCATTTTCAGTGCATCACCTAGTAGGTAGATTTGCTTCATGTCATTTCCCTTTCATGCATTCCTTCTAACCCTTTCCCGTCAAAGTTTACTTTCTTGTTAAGAGAAAATCAGGGTGATTATCTAAGAGGAACCAGCCTAGAATCTGGAGGTCGCATCTCGGTTAGCAATAGGTCCCACAACCTTGAGATGATTCCCATGTTATACTGGATTATCAAGACCAAAAGAGCTTGAGATCAGAGGCACAAATTTATTGTATAAAAATTTCTGGCACGCCCGGTGGGACAGTGAAGAAGTTCATTTGTTGAAGATTGTGTCATCTCTGATATGCAGATTGCATAATACAGACCTTTAGAGGTTTTTCTATCAAGTATATCTGGTGACTCCACTGGTTTCAAAGATTTAGGCCAACCTTGCTTAAGGTTTATGAGAAAGATCAAGACTAGAAGCTCAAAACCTGCTAAATTTTTAGAGTTTCCCTTGAAAAGAAGCTACAAAGGTAGGTCAACTCAGAGAGAATCTCCTACAAGAAGAGTCCAATCTACACCTCCTGATACTTCAAAGAGGAGACCTCTCCTCTTTCATTGCAGAAGAAGAGGTAGATCTCTGACTAGAGATCTAGAAGAAGAAGAAGATCCAAATCTAGCAAATATAGCTCATATAGTTGTTAATCTCCAGGTTACACCTCCTACAATGGCTAGAAATTTTGCCTTTGCACCTTTCAATCAGGGGAGCCCATTAAATTTTGTAGTGCATCATGATGTGCCCTTGGTGGCATTAAAGAGTATACCTAATTTCATAGGGGAGGGACAGACAACAGCCTTTCAGCACATAAGAGATGTGACCACCATTTGCAGCATACACAACATTACTCAAGAGGATGTGGCCACCAATTATTAGCAGCATCTCTGAAAGGTAAGGCTCTAGAGTGGTTTAGAACTTTAACTATTGGTTCTATTACTTTATGGGATGAATTAGGGGGATGCATTAAGTAACCATTTTGAGGATAAACCAGATAATTTGTCTCTAGTTGAG
Source organism: Chamaecyparis obtusa (assembly GCA_027943335.1). Taxonomy (NCBI): domain Eukaryota; kingdom Viridiplantae; phylum Streptophyta; class Pinopsida; order Cupressales; family Cupressaceae; genus Chamaecyparis; species Chamaecyparis obtusa. Next base: position 2,408,284 of record BSBK01003078.1, read on the forward strand.
AAATTAACAACTATAAAGAGAGACCCTCAAGAGCAAATGACAGATTGTAATAGTAGATTCCTTAAAACATGGAATAGAATCCCAGTCTCTATAAGGCCATCAGCTGACCATGCCTTCCTGTATTACTTGCAAAGTCTAAATAACCAAATTTCTGTCATGATCTAGTCTATGGGTGGTACCACTTTACCCCAAGCTTTTGACACTGCTGTCAAGGCTGAAAATTGTTTGATACAAGTAGGCATGATATAGAGAAGACCTCCCATGCCTATCTTCCCTAGTCTTCAGCCCATTGCACCTACACAAGTACCCCCATTTACACCTATTCCCACAATTTTAGCACCTCAAGCTAGTAGCAGTGGTCAGGAACATGCTGCAATAAATTTCTCCCAAGAGTTGCAAGAGGTGAAGAGTAGTCAGCAAACTACTATACAAGAAATGACAAATTTGCTACAGACTCTAACCAAAGAGGTCACAAATTTGAAGAAACAAAACCAAGGCATCAGACCACCCTTCCAATCACAAGGCCAAGGTCCTAATAAGCAATACCAAAATCAAGGACAGCCTTATCAACAAAATAGGCCACCATACCAAGGAGGCTATCAAGGGTAAAGAAAAAACTTTAGTCAAAGACCATTCCAACCATATAACCCTGCACCTCTTAATTCTATAAATCCAGTCAGGGATATGGTTCCTAGTCAAAACAATATGGCCATGGAAAATGAATGGTGTTTCCCTTGCAATTAGCCCCACAATCAGGCTACATGTTCTAATGGATGGATGAACCAAGCACTAATAGTTCAAAATGCTTCACAAGCTTAAACAAAAGCTCCTTCTAGTGGGATAGCTCCTCAACAAGAAACACAAGGGAAAGAGACTGCTCTCTTCAATTGGGAGCAACCAGATTTCAATGGAGTCAATGATGAAGCTGCTTTTGTTGCCTACACAAGAGCAAAGAGAAGAGCCCAAGATATGGAGAGAGAAGATTCTGGTACTAAGGCCACTACATCTATAGAGCCACTATAGCAAACCGCCCCTATCACATCCAAGGAGGTCCCTGTCGGCACAAGCAAAGAGGGCCAAGTTCCAAAAGAGCCAGAACCCATCATAGCAAAAGCATAACAAAGGGTACACACTGTGGCACCTTATAATATTGTAGACAACATGACGAAGGTGAATGTCACCATGTCTATGTGAGACTCTTTTTCTATTCTAGGACAACCTGAAATTTTGGAGAAGGCCATGAGGGAGGCAACAAATCCTCAACCTGCAAAAGAAACTACAAAACCAGTGTTGGTCAACACTAATCAAGAAAAGGAGACTCCAACTAGCAACTCCAAGGCCAATACCATGCAAGGTAGGAATTTAAAACCAGCTCCCTTTTACGTATCTTTAATTATTGGGAAATTTTTAGTGCATAATTGTATGGTAGATAGTGGAGCTACTAGCACTATAATGCCCAAGAAAGTGGCTGATCAATTAGGACTTAAATATGAACCCTTCCAAAAGAAGGTTACACAACTTGATGGATCCTTAGTTAGTACTATAGGTTTGGCAAAGGATACTAGTCTAATTCTCTATGCTAGTCCAAATTTTTCCATTCTCCTTGACATATATATCATAGATCTTCCTGCATTGTTTGCCATATGTCTCTCAAGGGAGTTCACAGCCAAGATAGGAAGTTATCTTTCTTCCAACTGGTCTCACATGCTCTTTCATACAAGGTATGGTACCAAAGTCACCATTAAATCAGAAGCCTTAGAAAAACATTATATAGAACCATATGTGTCTAATTCCATCAATACTAATTGTCCTATATTTGATGACAATGATTTTCCAACCACTAGTGAAGCAAGCACCAAAATTGAGAATATCCCTGATATTCTCCTAGATGAAAGAACCTCAGAGACCCAAGAGAGTCCTGTTTGGGATTTTGGTTTGGGGAGTTATCTGATCCAAGAAAGTGGAGCCATAGAACCAAGCCTTCTCAAAGAATACACTGATTCAGATGATCGGGATAGTCAGGTCTAAGAACTTTTTTTTGATGGAGCTAGAAGTAGACATGGTTCTGGTGGAGGTGCTATGCTAGTGTCCCCAAAAGGAGAAACGTATTATACTACCTTTAGATTCAGTTTTTCCTGCACCAGCAACACTGCAGAGTATGAAAGTCTGGTTAATGGACTAGAATGGGCTAGAAAAAAAGGGCTTAAAGCGTTAAAAGTATATGGTGACAGTGAACTTGTTGTCATCCAAGTAAGAGGGGTGAGTGCAACCAAAAATGATGTCATGAAAGCATACAAACATAGAGTTTGGGATGCAATTGAAGATTTCTATGCTTTCAATATTGTTGCTATCCCTAGAAAATTAAATCAAAATGCTGATAGGTTAGCTGCTATTGGATCTCAGTTTGACATCCCCAATAGCATTTCAAAAGAGGCAGATCAGCAGCACATCAAGATTATTGTCAGACCTTCAATTTCAGATAATAATATTAGTTGGCAAGTGTTCGACAATGATGAATAAATTCTGCAGTTCTTGTTTGAAGAAGATGTCTTTTCAAGGCACAATCAAAAGAGATTATCATAGAGCTATGGTGATCAAGTGATACAACTTAGATCTAATAAGATGCCTAAAGGTCTTGTCACCTTAGAGACTATCTTCAACAAGGATGATAAAGTCAAGAAAAATAAAGCTGGCCTGGTAGTCCAACAGGAACATTGTGTTGAATTAGAGTTGGAACCAGGTAAGAGCCTACAATTTGGAAAAGTAAAAACTAATTCAGAAAAGCAAGCTTACACTAAATTATTCAAAGAATTCAGTGATGTTTTTGCATGGGGGTATGCAGACCTCAAGGGTTTTGATCCTACCCTTGCTCAGCACACTGTTGAATTGGAGCCTAATGCTAAACTAGTAAGGAAAAAGAAAAGGCCTATTAATCCCAAGCTTGAACCACTTATGCATAAGGAAGTTCTCAAATTAATAGAAAGTGGCATCATCTACCCCATCAAACATACTAGTTGGGTTTCCAACCTTGTTCCTATTAGGAAGAAGAAAGGGGAGCTGAGGTTGTGTGTTGATTTCAAGGATTTGAACAAAGCCTCATTAAAAGACCACCATCCACTACCCTCTATGGAACAAATTCTACAATGTGTCTCTAGATCGGAGAGATTCTCATTGTTGGATGGTTATTCAGGATATAATCAAATCTTAGTGAAAGAAGAGGATCAATATAAGACTGCATTTATAACCAAGTGGGGAACCATGGCATATCAGAAGATGCCCTTTGGTTTGTCAAATGTAGGTGCTCCATTTCAAAAGGCAATGGACATGGCCTTTAAGGGCCTCATGTACAAGTTTTTGCTAGTCTACCTAGATGACATAACTGTCTACTCAAAGCATGTAGTAGACCACATTAGGCATTTGAGGTGGATTTTTGAAAGATGCAAAAAAATTGGGATATCCCTTAATCCCAAGAAATGTGTGTTTGTAGTTCATAAAGGAAAACTATTGGGATATGTATTATCTAAAGAAGGAATTACAGTGGATCTTGAGAGAATTGCAATCATCTTAGAACTACCATTACCACTTCACAAGAAAGGTCTCCAATCTTTCATAGGAAAGATTAACTTTGTTAGGAGATTCTTGCCTAACATTGCAGAATTACTCAAGCCTTTGATAGCCATATTGAGGAAAAGTTCAGCCTTCAGTTGGACCAAAGAAGTAAAAGTTAACTTCCAAGCTATTAAAGAAGCCTTAACAGAACCTTCTGCTCTCCTAAACCCAAACTTCAGTAAGGATTTTATCCTTTATGCTTATGGAAGTCATGATGCTATATCTGCAATGTTGACTCAAGAAAATGTTGAAGGATTGGAGCAGCCTATTGCTTTCTTTAGCAAAGGTTTAGAAGAGTATGAAAAAAAATACTCTTTTGTAGAAAAGCATATTTTTGCTGTGGTAAAGAGCCTCAAAAAATTCAGACATTTGTTGACTCATAGCAAGATGCATTTGATGGTTACTCATCCAAGTGTCAAGGAATTTTTGCTTTCTAAGGCCCTAAATGAAAAAAGAGCTAGTTGGATCACTAAGGTGATGGAATATGACATAGATATTTAGACTACCAAGCTGGTTAGAGGAAGAGGTCTTTGTGAGCATCTAGCAGAAGATGGAAGTTCAAAGAAGTTGGAATATATAGATGCATCTCTGGTGGTGCATTCTATAGGAGAGCAAGCCAAGGTAGCTAGCTGGTTGCCTAATATGATTAATTATTTGAAGAAAAGACAATGTCCTGCAAGCCTAGATTCAGCAAAAAGGAGGTATTACAGGCTACAATCTGTTCCTTTTGTGCTGATAGATGAAATTCTTTTCAGAAAGGATCACAATGGTGTCCTTCTAAGATGCATAGATTCATAAAGGGTTGCAGATGTCTTATTGGAGTTTCATGATGGAGCTTCTGGTAGCCATTTCTCTCCTAGGAATACAACTTTTAAAATCATGAGGGCTGGATACTATTGGCCATCTATCTTCAAAGATAGTCATGATTATGTTAGAAGATGCATCAAATGTGCTATTTTTGTAGGGAAAGAAAGATTTGTAGCTCTGCCCCTACAGCCAGTAAAAATAGAGTAGCCCTTCATGAAGTGGGGTATAGATTTCATTGGCATGATTAACCCTCCATCTAGTGTAGGACACAAGTGGATAATCACTGCAATTGATTATTTCACTAGGTGGATAGAAGCAGTTGCTTTAAAAGAGGCTAATGAAAGTGTTTTTTTGAGTTTTTATGATGACATCATTCACAGATTTGGCATTCCAGATTCGATAGTTTCAGACAATGCATTAGCATTTACAGGCCTCAAAGTCTTAGAGTGGGCATTCAAGAAGGGCATTTATCTGAATACAAGTTCCAATTACTATCCTCAGGGGAATGGTTTGGCAAAATCAACAAATAAGAATCTAATTAGAATAATCAAAAAGACCCTGCAAGACAGTCAGAGGGACTGGCATATTAAATTAAAATCTGTCTTGTGGTTAGATAAAATTACTCCAAAGAAAATCATTGGTAATTCCTCATACATGTTGGTGTATGGTAGAGAGGCTAAGTTATCTATTTCAACTGAATTACCAGCTTTGGACTTGGCCACTCAGTATGCCTTGTTTGAAGAGAGTGATCCTATGCAAATCAAATATGCCCAGTTGATGGAGCTGGAAGAGATCAGAGATAAATCAATGCAAGATATGGCATTCCATTAGAGTAAAACAAAGGGAAGCTTTGATAAAAGAGCCAGGGTCAGAGACTTCAAAGTTGGAGATGTAGTTCTCAAATGGGATGAGTTCAGGTCAAAACCTGGCAAGCACACAAAGTTTGATTCCTTTTGGGGTGGACCATTTGTTATAACAAAGTGCAGAGGATCTAACGCTTTTCAGATTTCAACCCTTGAAGGAGATGCCCTACCAATCTCAGTGAATGGTTTCCACTTGAAGCCTTTCTTTAAGGTTAATCCCTCTCTGTAGGTCCTTGTAAATCCTTGTAAATATTTTTCGTGCTTTCTTCCAGCTTTCTAGTTTAGTTTTTCCCTGTTTTCCAAGAAGTGCTCAGGCACAATTGTCCTTCTGGTCCAGTTTTGTCCCTCTGTCAAATTTTTGTGTTCAATAATGACTCCATGCCCAATGGATTGCTTTAAGGCCATTGATTTTCCATGTTTAGCAGGTTGACATCTAGTAAAAATTGCCAAAATGTTACCCAAATTTCCCTGTCCCTACAAATTTGGCTGTTATCCTTTCCAGGGCCTCTGTTTTATCCTACCAAGCTTCCCTAAAAAATTTTATGGCCTCATGTTTTTCCCTCTTGTCTCTGTAATTTATTTTGGTCCCTGGTCTGCAAGTTTGTATTTGAAAAGGTAGTCGTTGTGCTCCATAAACCCTGCAAACCCTAGCCATGTTCTATTTGGTCGTTACCTTTTCTGGGCCACTTAAATCTTTTATAAGGCATGTGTGCTTAAAGTTTTCCCTCAGTCGCCAAGTCTCCAAGTTAGTCAGTAGTTAACCCTTTTTATTTAGCGACCTGGCGACTGTAGTGTTTCTCCTATTTGCTAGTTATTTCCCAATCACCACTTAATTTCCTGCGACCTGGCGAATGTTCATTTCTCTTCAGTCACGTAACTGCTAGGTCTTCTGGCAGTCTAATTTGTGGGGTCCCATTTGAGATGATCAATGACTACCGTGATTTCACACAGGATTTGTTAGAGCCTTGTGAAATCGAGACAACTATTGATCTTTCCCTCTCTATAGTGTTTCAAAGCTTTGGTGGGTCCAGTGCCATGTATTGTGATGTGGAAGTTTCTCATTGGCCAGATGTAATGACTTGTTCCAATCTATCAGAGTGGGCCCAGCAGACTTCCTAGAAAGAGATCTAATGACTATCACATGATCGCAAGGAATATTCCTTGCCTTTGCAGTCATGCACCCGCCATTGATTTTATTCGACTGTCACACCTTTTTGGGTGGGTCCTCATTCGCTGACATGCTCATTTCTCATTGATCCACGTGCTAAGTTGGATTATCTTTCAGTGGGGTACCAAAGGAAAAGAAATCTACGGTGGTCACGTGTTCGCAAGGAACATTCCTTGCCTTTGCGATTATGCGACCACCGTTGGATCAGAATCTAAGTTGCAGTGGGACCGTATCAAAGCTCACCGAGGTGTATGCTTATAGAGTAGTCAAGAATGAATAAGAGAATGATAGGTGGAAAGGTGGACCCAATTTTGTGGCTTCAGTCGTGTAATCACTAGGAAGAGTCAGGGTTAGTTAAAAAGTTAAGCGATTCAGCGACAAAGGGAAAATTGAAACTTGGGGTGAATACAGAGTTGGTTTTGCAGTCAAGTGCCGAGCCCGGGTAAAGAGGAAGGATCTGACGGTCATGTTTTAAAGTAAGATCAATTTTTGAATACTGACCATCGATGGAAAATTTATGTGCCACCTTTGACCATAATATCAATTTTTAAATTCAAATATCTCACAGTATGAGATTTTTGTAGTTATGGCGAGCCCGAGTTGCAGGAAGGTAGATGGATCATGGCGGCCTGATTTTTGCAAGAATAAACATGAAGTGAACACGCAAACAAAATATATCTGATCTACTAGGATATTTTCATGTACATTTATGGCTAGATTGGATTGAATTAGGGTTGGATATTTTATTGTAAACCTCTGTAGCCCTAATTGAGATATTTTTGATTCCTGCCTGTGTGCAGAGTTGTATATATTGTTTTTTTTGGAGCTTTTGAGCTCAGAATTCACATTTTGTAAAAAAAGAAACTCTTTTCTTGGAAAACTATTTGTAGCATTTCTTCCTGATCTCTGGTTTTCCACATCTTGTAAGTTTTCATTGATGATTTCAAATATTGCAAAGCATTCTGTGGCACTCTTGTTGTCCTCATGCCTTCTTGTCTGAGTTTGTCTCTTATTGAATTGAAGTTATGAATGTTGTTAATAGAAATTGGGGTTCCTAGTCCCTCTCACTTTCTATGATTCTGTATGTTTACTGTGTCTGATCTGATTTAGGTGTTTTGTGGGTATATTATAGCCCCTAGCGGCCTTGTCTCATTCCTACACCTAGTTGCAGAAAAGGATGTTTGTTTGCAGGTCATAGGTTTAGGTTTTCTGTTCAAGCCTTCCTATGAAATACTTATGCAAACCTATCCAGTGAGTGGTGACCTATTAGACTTGATTCCTCCATTGGTCTCATTCCTCTATACTAAAATCCAAAACCCAGTTTCGGTGCATCACCTAGTAGGTAGATTTGCTTCATGTCATTTCCTTTTCATGCATTCCTTCTAACCCCTTCCCCTCAAAGTTTACTTTCCTGTTAAGAGAAAATCAAGGTGATTATCCAAGAGGAACCAGTCTAGAATCTGGAGGTCTCATCTTGGTTAGCAAAAGGTCCCACAACCTTGAGATGATTCCCATGTTATACTGGATTATCAAGACCAAGAGAGCTTGAGATAAGAGGCACAAATTCAGTGTATAACAATTATTCTATTGGATTTAAAGAGAGGTTGATTGCACAAGTTCTCTAACAAGAGTTTTAATGCCCTTGCCATGTTAAACACCCAACTCAAGTAAAATGTCAACAATGATTTTTACATTTTTTCAAAAAATAAAAACATTTTTTTTCACATCACCATTTATGTTCCCTCATGATCCTACACATACCCCTAAACTAGTTGGCCCAAAAAAAACTTCTAAATGATTTTCCACAATACAATCACACTCAAACATAGTAAGGCCTAAATTCATGTCATCACAATCTTTAATGCTAGTGTAAACCCCCCAATGCATAGCGTAAGTAAGAACATAGACCTTGTCAGCCAAATATCCACAAATTACCAAAAAATCAAATCCAAAGAACATACATCATCAGAAAGTTCAACAATTGCCACACGGAACACATAGATACATTCCTTGAAGATCCAAAAACACTTTCATATAACGTTTTCATGTTATCATGTCAACACAAGTTGGTGCAAACAAATAAATATAGATCATTTCATACCTTGAAGGCTAAGAAACACAATTATGAGATAAAGCATTGTCATTTATATACTTTATATACATTTAATCTCCTAAAATCTAAGTCGAGACATTGAGAAACATTTAAAACTAGTTCCACCAAGCTACACTAGTAGAAATATCAATGGAGGTAAATGCAAAGAGATTTTTAGAGAAATCCTAACAGAATTTGTAGTTGTACCCGAATCGCCAATACATTGCATTTACCCCCAAAAAAATTATGGCAACACTAGTGAATTGAAGAGATCTAACTTTAAAATTGAAATACCATACCATTTAATGCATATGAACATGGAGTATTCTTCTAGATAGTCTTCAAACCACTTTCAAGTATATTTTTACAGTTTAACAACCTACAAGGATCTGAGCATCTTTGTAACACCATTTTCTCACTAAAGAGTAATATAAAAATAGCTTGTAGAAAGTATAAGATCATCAACACAACACCAAGACATCACCCTCCAATAATCTCCATAATGTTGATCGACAATGTCGAGGGTTCAAATCAATTAAAAAACCACATCCTTAATTGATCTTAACATTAGTGACAATGCATTATGAACAATATTTATATGCAACTAACACTTTTTTGAGTTTAATTTTTGGGGAAGGTCAACAATAGTAGGTAAGTTCCTATTATTTACAAGACTATATTTTGTTCATTGAATCTGAGCTTGATTTGCAAGGATAGGGATGTAGGGAACCCCAGTCCGAGAAAAATGAGCTATGTAAAAAGACCATGAATAGGGAAATGCATAAAGCTTATAAAAATAGTCCTACGATTAAGCACAATCAAACATATATTAGGCACAATTACCAAAGTGGGGCCAAACATAGTTTTAAATTGTAATTGCCTACAATTTATTATACAACAATAAGCATTCAATCCAATTACAAATATTTTCAAGAATATCATTATTCTTAGATCTAGAATTTTTATATAATTTTGTACAAAGAATTATGTGGTGACATACTCTAAGTTCTATCTCTAATAAAGTAATTTACTATATTATATTTAGTATTGTGTCTTTTGACATCATTCTTTTCTAGATTTTAATGAACATTAAACATGAAGAAAGCTTATTACTAATGCTACTATTTGACAACTCCACATTTTACAAATTATCTTATTTGAAATCTAAGAACTTAGTAATATTTTCCGATTCTTGTTTGAATAGTTTTGTAATACCCCTCCCATAGTTTTCTTTTCAATTTAATTGGCTAAACTCTTTTAAGCCACTTTTCATTTGTGTATTAGATCCTCATACAAATTTGATGTTATTTATGTTTATGATTTTACCGACCCCATACTTGCATGTGTATAGTTGATGTATATGTTTTATATTTATGTTTGATGTGCCTGATATGGTTGAGGGATAGAGTCACAGTTACTTACTTGTGAGATCCACACAATCAGCCAATCCCCACCATTATCTATTAAATATATTTATACATGTATGTACATGCTTGTCTTTTATGCAGGTTTGCAGGTACTGGGCATCGACTTCCCTGAATTGTCAGGATGAGCATGCCCTATCGCAATATCTCAATGGTAAGAGAAGGGAGATAACATACAAGTCCAATCCTAGCCTAAGCCATTAATTGTTCTGAAATAGTAGACAAGTATTTGATTTTCTACCTATTTGGATTCGTTAAAATTATGTAAATTTGTGAGCCCTTCTTTTAGGCTTGATTGTTGTATTTTGGGTTTAGTCAGTTTTGTTTCATGGTTGCATGTCATGTGGTTTGATGTGGTTTTGGTGTTAAAATAGATTGAGGAATTAATTAGGATTAATTAAATGAGATTAAAAAGTTACACCTTATGATACATTAAAATATTGTATATAAGGTTAATTAATTAATGAGAATTAATTAATTATCTATATTTAATAGATAATTTAATTACAAAGTCAACATTAATTAATTAAAAAATTTAATAATTATTAAATAAAAAAATTTAAATTTAAATATGCAATTTGAGTTAAGTGGTTATTAGTTGAGTTGCATATTTTATATTAATTAAAATTAAATAATGCAACTTAAAAAGTACTTTGTTATAAATTTAGAACTTAACCTTTTAAAATCAAGTAGAGTTAAAGTGACTTAAAGTTGAGAAAATTAAATAAATAACTTTTTTAATAAATTAAAGTTGATAAAAACAATGTTGGAGTTGAGTTCTTATTTTTGTGATTTGGAGTTAACTACTTTATTGTTTTTAACAGTTGAGTTCTATTTTGTTATTTTGGAGTTGCATTCTTTTAACTCTGGTATTCGAGTTTTCTTTATAAGAGAGTTAGGAGACCATTTGAGATCAATTCAATTAGGTTTTGAAGAATTCTCTCTTGGAAAATTTTTGGAGGATTAAATTTTTGGTGTTTTCAAAAGCTTTGGGTTTTCAAGTTTTAGAATTGATTTTTTATTCATCTTTGTGTATTAAGGTACGGTTTTAAAATATTTAAAATTTATCCATTGAAATCATTGTCTTCTTCATGTTAGTTAGGAATGCTATATTTAATTGCATGTTATTTGAGGAAGATGTATTCAATTGCATGTTAGTTAGGAATGGTATATTCAGTTGTATGCTATTTAAGAAAGATATATTTAGTTGCATGTTAGTTATGAATGCTATATTCAGTTGCATGTTATTTAAGGAAGATATATTCAATTGCATATTAGTTAGGAAGGCTAAATTCAGTTGCATGTTATTTAATGAAGATATATTTAGGTGCATGTTAGTTAGGAATGATATATTCAGTTGCATGTTAGTTAGGAATGATATATTCAGTTGCAGCAGATAAGCTGCCAAATCACATAAACCCATTGAGCCAATTGCATCTCTGGTTTATTAAGCCACCGGGGCAACCTTTTTTCTGTGATAGCGAACCACTTCATCTTATGCTTCTAACACAAAATGAATGCAGTGAGTAGATGGGGTTATCACCTTTGAAATAGGGTAGATGCCAAAATAGTCTTGTAGTAGAGGGCATCTTAGGAAGCAGTGGAATTATTAATGACAACTATATCATTAAATAAAGACATACACAATGTGTACAAGGTGCAGGTAGAGGAGGCCACTCTATTTTTTTAATTAGATTTGAAACTTCTTCTCTTCTACGGATGTTTATTGTTTATTTTATCTACTACAATTAAACATAAATTGAAAGACCTTGATAACTATTCTCAATTTAATATTCATGTTGTTGCAAATGGCCTTTGAAAATGTCAAATGGGATTAAACTAAATAAAAATCACTCCATTGGGTGGCTTAGTCAAACATGAAACCTCCATATATAAATGGGACTCTGCTAAGCTTCCTACAAAATGTACTATTGCCCATATTTCAAAAACTAGAAAACAAATAGATTTTCACTAAATTCTCAGTATCTATTCTTTGTGATTTGTATATTTTGTGGTAAAAAATGTTAGAGTAAATAGTTGTGACTATTTAATGTTGGACTACAACTAATTTAGATGGAGAGATTGTCAGAATCTGATTGAAGAATTTGTGATTGAAGATCACTGAGAAGTTATTGATTAGATATGCAATATGATTAAATTAGTATTATATTGTCATTGATGTCAACTAGCTTGACAATACTTATCTTGTAAGTTACTATACCAATACATCTGAAGAAAGGACAAAGAGATGAAGAACAAAGAAATCTACATGAGAAAAGATGTACATGACAGATGAGGAAAAGGAATTCACTGAGTAACTTGTTGATGAGACTATGATCATATGATATTGACTTTATTATGTTGTATCCATCTATAATGAAGAATTAAGCTGAAAGGCACAAAGCAGTGTTGTCGATAAAAGAAGCATTTTGTAGTATACATCGACGGAGTGTAGTGTATACTGAGTATAGTATTAACTGAGAGTATGTTCACCGATGCATTTCTTTGTTAACCGAGAAAAATAGAATGCATTAAATGATCAGTTTAGCCGATAAGATTGATGAGCTATAAAGTATCTTGATTTCAGTGATAACAATTAATGTTTGTTACAAAGATCGATGGCTAACATAATTAAAGGAAGATCTGATGAAGCAGATTGAAATGAGTTATTGACACATTAGCCGAGGAAGCTTGAAGCAGAAAAATCAATGAAGATGATTAAGTAGAAAAATATGAAGGATAGAAAGAAAATGATTTACTCATCTATATAAGAGAATAGGGTCTCATTGTGAAACTAATGCCAGAAGAAGTAGATGCTGCAGGAATTTCACATGAAGAATTTTTTCATGCATTCTGATCATACTGGTTAGTAAGAACCAAGCTACAGAATAGTTACCGAGCTATAGAGAGTTATTACCGACAGATAGTAAGTTGATACAGTATTGAATCTGAAGTGTAATAGTGATCAAAAGGATTTGTATGAGCTAAATATTGGTCTGTAATCTGCAATTGAAGTTGTTTTAAGGTAGATCATTTACTATTACATATTTAACCATTGTAAATAGTAAAAATCTCTTAACCGAGTAGACTCTGAAAGTCTTATTGGATGTTTCTCATAGAGTACACATTGGTTATCCTGTCAATCCCATAGTGAATGCTGGTTGGATGATAACTTCTAGTCTAATATCCTTTAACAAGGTCACACTTGACAGTGTGTTTGTAACCTTTAATAGGGTTGGGTCTTCACCGACCTCACTTCAGAATAGTGAACATTTTTGGGTTGTCGGTCCTAGGTGGTTTTTCCCTTTACAGGGTTTCCACGTTAAATCTCTTGTGTTATGTGTTGATTGTGATATTTGTTTGTTATCATACTTTGCATATTACATGTTAGATTTGATCGGTAATAGTTATAAGTGTTAGACTGGTAATCGGTAAAAGCACAGACAGTGAATGTATTTTTGTTTACCAAGGAGTAGAAATTGAAGATTTTGTTTTGAATTATACATTTTGTTTTGGGATACTGGATAACTAATTCACCCCTCCCCTCTCAGTTATTCTAAAAATTGGTATTAGAGCTATGGTTGCTTAGAATAGAGTTTTAAAGACTTGAGCACAAAGGTCTCAAGATGTATAAGATGGAAGTACCAAAATTGAACAAAGAGAACTTTGCAGTATGGCAGAGCTGGATGAAGCTGCACATATCTAGAATTGGGAATTCTGCACTAGAATTGATGGAGAATGGCTACATACAACCGCCCTTTGGTCCTCTAACCCTTGATCAACTAAGAGACAAGCATGAACACAATATCACTATGATGGAACTTGTTGCTACCTATACCAATGCTCTATTTGAAGACATTAAAGGATGCACTACTACCAAATAGATGTGGGACAAGTTAAATATAATTTACAGTGGAGATCTAAATGTCAAAAGAGCTCGAGCTAAAATTCTAAGGGGTAGATTCGATGATATGAGGATGAAAGAAGGTGAGAACATTGTGCAATACTCAAATAGACTAAAAGAGGTAGTACATGCTATTAGAGCATCAGATGGAGTCATAGATGATGAAACAGTGATAAGCAAGATTCTCAGAACTTTGCTGCTAGTTTATGCAATCAGGATCTCTGCAATTCATGAAACAAGAGCTACATCCAACCTTACTCTTGACACTTTGATTGGTAAACTCACAACTTTTGAATTGAATAATTTTGATAACAGTGTTGTTCCCCTTGTTGAATCTGCTTTCATGTCTTCTCTGAAGATTGGAAAATCTAGTAGGAATAATAAGAATGATGATAGTGATGGTAATACCGATGATGAACTTGATGAGCTAGAAGCTCTTATGGCTAGAAGATTTCCCAAAGGGAAAGGTAGGTATAGAGGCAAGCTACCTTTGGCATGTTTCAATTGTAAAGAAGTTGGTCACATTGCTGCTAGATGTCCACATAAATAACATGATGATAGATCTAAAGACTGATCTAAATGAAACTATGGAAGAAGAGTTAACAGAGGCTACTGACACAATAACAGAGACAACTGAGATGATAAAGGAAAAAAGGTATGTTACATAGCTGAAGATATTGAAACTGAATCTGATTCTGATGATGATATAGAAGTTGTATTTGTTGCTATGAAAGATGACTCAGAAGAAGAAGAGAAACATGAAGAGACAACACTGATCTCTAAAGTAAGCAAAAATGATACATGGATCATAGACAGTGGCTATACACATCATATGATCGGTGATGTAGAAAATTTTGATCAGCTTGTAGGATATAATGGAGGATCTATGAGAATGGGAAATGATGCACCTTGTATGGTAAGAGGTAAAGGTTCACTTATGATCAATGATAGAATAAAATGTGAAAATGCATACTGGGTAGATGGACAGAACTATAACTTGTTAAGTGTGGCTCAGCTGAGCAATTCAGGCCACTGACTAGCTTTTGAGAACAAAAGGGTGAAGATTTATGATGAAGATGGAAGACTTATCGGTATTGATACACAATCCAAAGGTAATCTATTCTATCTTGATATGGATTAGTCTTCTTGTTTGTTAATAAAGGATGAAGATGCTTGGTTGTGGCACAAAATGTTATGCCATGTGAACTTTGACAACATGATCAGGATAAGTAAAAAGAAAAGAGTTAGAGGATTACCTAACTTGAAAAAACCTGATCATGCCATGTGCCATGAATGTCAAAAAGGTAAGATGACTAAGTCTAGTTTCAAAAGCAAAGACTACTCAACAAAGAAGATAATTGAATTGATTCATATCGATCTGTGTCATCCTATGAGAACTTAGAGTTATTATGGTGATAGATACTTTATTGTTTTTGTTGATGATTATACTAGACTGATGACTGTTATGTTCCTGAAAGATAAATCTAAAGCTTTTAAAATGTTTAAGTGGTATAAAGCTAAGATAGAGAAAGAGACTGGAAAGGAAATAAAATGTTTAAGATCTAATAGAGGAGGTGAATTTATCTCTGATGAATTTACTAATTTATGTAATGAGCATGGAATTAAAAGATAGGTATCTGCACTGAGGACACCTCAGCAAAATGGCATTGCTAAAAGAAGGAATAGGTCTATAATTGACTATGCAAGAACATTGATGATACAAAAGAATGTTGCTCAGACATATTGGAGGGAAGCTGTTAGTATAGCTATGTATGTTCTTAACTTAGTACAACTGAAGAAGGACACCAACTGAACAACTTATGAGCTATGGTTTGGACACAAACCTACTGTAAGCTATTTTAGAATTTTTGGAAGTAAATTCTTTATCTTGAAAGATGAAAGAAATGGAAAATTTCATTCTAAAGGAGATGAAGGGATATTTTTGGGATATTCCACTACAAGTAAAGCATACAAATGTCTGAATAAGGTTACAAATAAGATAGTTGAAAGTACTAATGTTCATGTTGATGAGTTTGATGACAAAAACATAGAGGAAAGTACAAAGGAATTAGAATACTATGGTAGATTCACTTATATTGAACATCCAGAGTATCTACCGACGCCGCAGGCTATGTCAACTGGTCAGTAGGAAAACAATGCAGAACAATAGGCAACACAAACTAATGAACAAGATGGAGCTATCGAGCAAGGAAATGAACCTAAACAGGATGAGCAAGAAAGGAGAAACCAAGTTCTGGCTAGTTTTGTCAGAAGACATCATCCCGAGACACAAATAATTGGAGATAGACATGCTGGAATGCAAACTTGGAGCAAAACAAGACAAGGCACATGTCTAGTTTGTGAATTTGAACCTAAAACTGTGAGAGTTGCATTAGAGAATGAAGAATGGGTTAATGCAATGAAGGAAGAAATAGAGAAAATATAAAAGAACAAAACTTGGTCCTTAGTACCCCGACTGAAAGTTAAGAATGTTATTGATACTAAGTGGATATTCATAAACAAACTAAATGAAAATTGGTGAAGTTAAAAGAAACAAAGCAAGATTAGTTTGCAAGGGATGTGCACAAGAAGAAGGCATTGACTATGGAAAAACATTTGCACCTGTTGCTAGATTGGAAGGAGTCAAAATGTTGCTTGCATATGCTACACACAAGAAATTCAAAGTCTATCAAATGGATGTGAAGTCATCTTTTCTAAATGGTATGCTTGAAGAAGAGGTCTACATAGAACAACCTAAAGGATTTGATGATCCAAACAACAAAGACATGGTATGTAGATTACATAAAGCATTATATGGTTTGAAGCAAGCACCAAGAGCTTGGTATGAAAGACTGCATACTTGTTAAGTATTGGATTTGTTAGAACAAGTGAAAATAGCAATCTATATACAAAAGGTGACACTGATGACACTATTATCATTACTAAAATATTTGTTGATGACATTATTTTTGGAGGTTCAGATAGTGTGTGTAAATCATTTTCTGATAAAATGCAAAAGGAATTTGAAATGTCTATGTTCGGAGAGATTAAATTCTTTGTAGGACTACAAGTGATTCAGTAGAGTGATGGCATATTTATTACACAATCTAAATACATAAAGGAAGTACTAAAAATATTTGGCATGGAAGATGCTAAACTTGTGGGAACACCGATGGCTATTGGATGCAAATTGACAAAGGAGGATGAAACTATAGAGGTAAATCAGACACTTTCTGATCCATGATTGGTAAATTAATGTATGTAGTTCACAGTAGACCAGACATAGCACATGTAGTAGGAATTGTTGCTAGATTCTATGCTAATCCTAGAGAATCACACATGAGTGCTACTAAAAGAATCTTAAGATACTTGAAGAAAACAAAGAATTATGGATTATGGTATCCTAAGGAAGGAAAGTTTGAACTGAAGGTATACACCAATGCTGATTGGGCTGAAAATGTGGATGATAGAAAAAGCACCATCGGAGGAGCATTTTTCTTTGGTGAAAGACTTGTAACCTGGACAAGTAAAAAGAAAGCTTGTATTTTTTAGTCTACAACTGAAGTAGAGTATGTTGCTGCTGCTACAAACTATTCAAACATTGCCTACATCAAGCAAGTGTTGGAAGGGATGAATGAGGTAATCATTGACCCTGTGATTATATACTATGACAACACTAGTGCCATAAATATTTCAAAGAATCCTCTGATGCATTCGAAGACAAAGCATATATCTATTAAGTATCACTACTTAAGAGAAAAAATGCAAGAGAAGCAAGTGAAATTAAAATTTGTCACATCTAAAGAACAACTTGCAGACATTTTTACAAAGCCTCTACTGAAGGACACATTTGAATACTTGAGGACTAGACTTGGGGTCCGTCTCCTATCTATCGGTCACTAAGGTGATCTGGATGTTGCATCAACCTACTTTTATCAAAAGATCACACATGTTGATGCAACATAGCTTACACTTTGAATCAAGTTCAAGGTTGTGATTAAGTTTGAAGAACTGAAACCGATTGGGATATCAGTATACAGAGATATAGAGGAAGACAGAACTGCTTGTTTATTTGTTTCTTTGGCATTGATGTCAAATGGAGAGATAAACAATATGAAAAGGAGCATGCACCAACACTAAAATTGACACTGATGAGAACTATCTAAGGAAGAGTTAATAAGGAACAGAGTATTGACAGATTAGTTACATAGAATAGAAGCAGAAACAAAAGTATAAATGTTCAGTAACATAGTGATTAAACATATTAAGCTAGGGAGAGCTTGTATGAGCATTTGTTTACAGAGTTGTAGAATATAAGTTTGGTATGTGTATTGTACATTTCATATTACTTGAGTTGCCATCAATGCCAAAGGGAGAGATTGTTGGACTACAACTGATTTAGATGGAGAGATTGTCAGAATCTGATTGAAGAATTTGTGATTGAAGATCACTGAGAAGTTATTGATTAGATATGCAATATGATTAAATCAGTATTATATTGTCATTGATGTCAACTATCTTGATACTACTTATCTTGTAAGTTACTATACCGATACAGTTGAAGAAAGGACAAAGAGATGAAGAACAGAGAAATCTACATGAGAAAAGATGTACATGACAAATGAGGAAAAGGAATTCACTGAGTAACTTGTTGATGAGACTATGATCATATGATATTGACTTTATTATGTTGTATCTATCTATAATCAAGAATTAAGTTGAAAGACACAAAGCAGTGTTGTCAGTAAAAGAAGCATTTTGCAGTATACACCGACAGAGTGCAGTGTATACCGAGTATAGTATTAACCGAGAGTATATTCACCGATGCATTTCTTTATTAACCGAGCAAAATAGAATGCATTAAATGATCAGTTTATATGATAAGATTGATGAGCTGTAAAGTATCTTGATTTCAGTGATAACAGATAAAGTTTGTTATGAAGATTGGTGGCTAACATAATTAAAGGAAGATCTGATGAAGTAGATTGAAATGAGTTATTGTCACATCAGCTGAGGAAGCTTGAAGCAGCAAAATCAATGAAGATGATTAAGCAGAAAAATCTGATGGACAAAAAGAAAATGATTTACTCATCTATATAAGAGACTAGGGTCTCATTATGAAACTAATGCCAGAAGAAGTAGATGCTACAAGAATTTCACATGAAGAAGGTTTTCATGCATTCTAATCATAGTGGTTAGTAAGAACCGAGCTACAGAATAGCTACTAAGCTATAGAGAGTTATTATTGATAGATAGTAAGTTGATATAGTATTAAATCTGAAGTGTAATAGTGATCAGAAGGATTTGTATGAGCTAAATATTGGTCTGTAATCTATAATTGAAGTTGTTTTAAAGTAGATCATTTACTGTTACATATTTAACCATTGTAAATAGTCAAAATCTCTTAACCGAGTAGACTCTGAAAGTCTTATTGGATGTTGCTCATAGAGTACACATTTGTTATCCTATCAACCCCATAGTGAATACTGGTTGGATGATAACTTCTAGTCTAAAATCCTCTAACAAGGTCACACCTGACAGTGTGTTTGTAACCTTTAATAGGGTTGGGTCTTCACTGACCTGATCACTTCAGAAGAGTGAACATTTTTGGGTTGCCAGTCCAAGGTGGTTTTTCCCTTTACAGGGTTTCCACGTTAAATCTCTTGTGTTATGTGTTGATTGTGATATTTGTTTGTTATCATACTTTGCATATTACATGTTAGATTTGATCGGTAACATTTATAAGTGTTAGACTAGTAATCGATAGAAGCACAAGTAGTGAATGTATTTTTGTTTACCGAGGAGCATAAATTGAAGATTTTTTTTGAATTATACATTTTGTTTTGGGACACTGGATAACTGATTCACCCTTCCCCTCTCAGTTATTCTAACATTTAATCTTTAATTAAGTTTACTTAGGTCAATACATTTATTAGGTAGATGGATATCATTGAGTCCTATTTTGACTCTAACTCATCTTGAGAGGATATTATAGAGCTCTATCAGAACTCTACTTCCTCTAGGTTGAGACACTTGTCTCAGCCTTGTCCACTCTAACTACCTACTCTTGCTTATTTAAGCAGAACCTCTATACCTTTTTAAACACCTCATTATCTCATTACTTCAATGCAATACAACTCTTGTATTGATTGTCTCTTTGTTTTGGAGGATGTCTGTAGATTGGCTCTTGGGTATAGGATAAACTATCCTAACATGGTATCAAAGTCTACAATCTATTAGCTCCTTCCAGTCCTTCTTGAGAGTTCATTTTTTCATAGTTTTGAGGTTCGATTGATCTATGGAAACTAACATTTGTAGTGGTTTTGCTAGAAATGTTGTGTTAGTCAGGTCATAGTATTTCATTGTTTGCAAATGAATATTTCATTATTTTTACATTAATGGATCTGATATGTCCCTTACCTGATGTGTTTGGCTTGAAGTCTTTTACCAACACTCTTAGTTGCCTTAACATGTTGTTATCTCAAAGCAAAGATTTCATATTTTCTGATCTAATCTCCAAAATCAGTAATGATGTAGTGGATGTGAGGCAATGTGGTTTTCTGTGGTTATTTTTTTGTATATCATCCTAACTTTCCTCATAGAACCCAGTTCTTCCTCTCATAGAATCACATTCATTATGGAGGTTGGTGGTTAATGCTTGGTCAACATTGGTTCACTTTGTCATGATGTGGCATGTGCAAAAGGTGGCTCCACAAGCATGATTTGTAGGTGGCATAAAGAGAGAATGAGAGATTTGAAGGCACTAAATGTTTTAGGGCGGTTGGCACACTAACTATTCACAGGTAGACAGATTTGGCATAGATTAATTCTTGACTTTATTACTTGGCTCCATTTATTTGGAGGTTTCTCTATAATTTTACATTGTGAGATGACAAGCTGAGAGTTGTTTATCACATGTTGGCCATCAAAATTTTGATTGGCCAGTCGTACTATGCATGTGTAGTACTTTTTGGTAATCAAGGCATATCTCTTGGAGTGGTCAGCACACTAAGCTTCTAGTGAGTAGCTACTTGGTTGGTAGCCATATCCTTTAATGGTTAGTCATTTTGTCTTCTATGTGCACTAAGCTCTATGTAGATCAGCTTCTTTATGCATGAGCTAGGCTTACACATTGCGTACATTGCTAATTAACCCATCGGAAGCATTTAAAGGGCACATTTGGTGTAGATTCCTTCTTACTTTTATTGGTATGCTTCATTTTATGGGAGCTCTTATATTTCATAGCTTACACTTTCACTTGATTAGTCATGGGTTTGTGGTAGGTGGATTCTGGTCGCCTATATGGCTTTGGCCATTAAGGATTCTTCTTGAATTGGATACATTGATGACCACCAACTGCTTAATCCGTAGTAGACAATAACCTTAATTGGTTGTCTGTATTTTTTTGCAGGGCTTCTCTCATGGTGTATTGTTAGATCTACCTCCTTTATTTGTGAATCCTTCCTCATCAGAATCCTTTCCTAATTGGCTATTATCACATTCCAAACTTCATGTCATGTTTGGGCAAGCTATTTGTACTTGCCATTATTGACATCGACATGAAGTGCCTGTAAGTAAAATTTGTCTTTTATATGTGTTGGGGAATTTTTGGAGGAGACAAGGAGGCACAATAATAGTGTGCATCATGTTCATTGTGGGAAGTGTTTCCAGGACATGGCTCCATAAGGGACCGAAGCCCATTCTTGGCTTGTGGTGACTTGCCTTGTGACCTCAAGTTAGCCAGATCTTGTTGAGAGACCATGTGGGCTTGTCAAAAGCCTTTCATGCACTCTTGCACGCTCTCTTCAAATGATGATCTTAGAGCACCTAGTTATTCACAACTCATAGCTCACAACTCATGCATGACAATGCACAAAATTATCCTTGCAGCTTATCTATTCAATTTGTGGGTGCAACAGTTGCAATGAAGGACCTATAATTACTTTTTCTTGTTGGCACCTTTTAGAGCATGGAGATTGGTCACACCAGTATTTAATGTGTTGGTGACTTTATTAAAAATGGTGATTTCTTTATGGAGGCACACATTTTGTAATGAGACTAGTTGACTCTTTCAATGCTCTTTTGCTTGCATTGAGTTTAGCATATGTATCATGCTCTTCTATGAGCGATTCCATTCTCTGGTCTGTGCGTGATATCTCATTTGCATGTATTGTGACTGTGCTCTGTTGGAGTTGTTGATGCTCATGGTTACATAGAGCAACTAAGAGATTTTCTCATGAGAGCCAAGTGCTTCAAATGGCCCTATATTTTCCTCATCATGCCCATATTGTTTAGCACACTATTCAACAACACATCACATCAATGGTGCCCTCATCCTTGCCAATAGATGCAAAACTATCTGGAATGTTTTTCAGTCCCTATTGTCCATTATGAGTGGTCAATGACTTTAATTTATTGGTGGTTATGGGGGTTGGTGTGTAGAGCCACCATCAAACCAAACCACATATTTAGCTCCTTTTTGGGTCCTCTCCATCTTAGAGGGGCACTTTTTTCTGATATGACGAGCTAATGGTCCCATGGAGGACCAAACCTATGCCCCTGAGTACTTAAGATGGGTGTGTCATTTTTTCACCTTTTGGCCCTAATAGGTGAGCATCATCACAAAGGTGATTTCTTGCACTTCCTTAGTGCAATTTCTTTTCAAGTTTTTTCTTGAGTTGTCCTTTGGATCAGTTGAGCATCCTATGTAAGTACTATTGTAGACATCATTAGATCTAGTGTCCATCCATGAATTTTTGGATTTTGCACACATGATGTGCCATAAAACTATTTGTACTTGCATTGAATTATAAAGTGCCATGGGGGGTTGTGTAGAGCCATTGTTTGCCAATTACAACTTTGTCAAGGTGAGAGTTCCTCCACGACAACAAAAAAAGCACTAATATTCTTTCCTTATGTGAGTGTGTACTTTAACACATACACCCTTTTTTTAGTTGCAGATACTTTTGGTCCCTTCTACATAAAATAGTGACACATCATTCTAGTGGATCTATCAAGCCTAACCCAATTTAACATTATGGGTGGGTTATCTTACTATTCGTGTTTGTGCTAATTCTTCCTTGGTTTCACTTGAAGTGCAATAAGACACTCTTGCATTCATTTTTAGTGGAAGTTCCTTGGTTTCACTTGAAGTGTGCTCAAACACTCTTGGATTCTTATAAGACTATTGCACCTACATTTTCAACAAAGTTGAGAAGTGATAATGGTATCACTCAAACAACATCATTGGTTGTGTAGTGAAGATCACTCATGCAGATTCATGTGTCATCTGTATCTTCAACCAACTGATGCTATTTCCATTGTTGACATTTGATCAATGTTTGAGAAGTGCTAATTGGAGCACTCATACATATTGTTGTCTTCCTAATCATCATCTTATTTAGAGGAGATCATCAGATATAGCACCAAATCACTCATCAAAAGTTGTCTACAGATTCTTCATGCTTCAGTGGTGTTCATGTTCATTATTTTAGGACATATTTTGTAAGGCTTCTTAGAGCTTCATGTTCTCTCTTTTGGAGAGGAGTTTTCTCCCATTGGGTTTTCTCTTTTTCTTTGGTTATGAGAGATTTCATTATAGTTGTACATGAGTACCTAACATGGCCTAGTTGTCAGGACCCATAAAGCTTCTCTACTGCATTGTTGTACTCCCTAAGTTACACTTAAGGGGGGATGTTAGAGTATATAGTTGTTACTATTTACTCTTTAATTAAGTTTACTTAGGTCAATATATTTTTTAGGTAGATGGATATCATTGAGTCCTATTTGGACTCTAATTCATCTTGAGAGGATATTGTAGAGCTCTATCAGAACTCTACTTCCTCTAGGTGGAGACACTTGTCTCAGCCTTGTCCACTCTACCTATCCACTCTTGCCTATTTAAGCAGAGCCTCTATACCTTTGTAAACACCTCATTATCTCATTAGTTCATTGTAATACAACTCTTGTGTTGTGTTAGGCCATTTTTCTAGTCATTGCAAAATCCTGGGAAAATGGCCTTTTTCATTGCAGTCTTTGTTTTGTTGTCTCTACCCAACTTGCAGTCTCAATTTTTACTTGCAAAGTGATCCGTGTTTGTTTCATGTTGCATGCTCTTGGCCCTATGCTCTTTAGTGTGTCACCCTACTCCAGCCTAGACCGCATCCTCTTAAATCCTAAAACCTAGAAAGTTATTCAAAGTTTAAAGCTTGCTGGAAATGTTTCAAAAAATTTGCCATCGTGTCGAAAACCCACAGTGTTTTCAAAAGTCCATGATGTTTTTGATCTTTTGCCAAAAATCTAAGTTATTTTTGACCCCTTGTGCTTCCTATTTTGTGTGCTTATCCTTTGGCATCGAAAACTCTCTGTGTTTTTGGTTTTTCTCTGTGTTGAAAATGTTGTGTGTTTTCGACCTTGGTCTTAACTGTGGAGGTGCAAGGGGTGGTGGGCCCAGGTTTTCAAAGGATCTTCTCTAATTGGTTGTCGCATGGCCGCATGTCAAAATTCTCTGACATGCGATCATGCGATCACTTGCCATCTATCTACTTGGGTCCTAGTCTTTTGCGGTGTTCAGTTTCTTGGTGGTTAAGTTTTCATTCCACGACCTAGCGACTGATGGTTATCTCCTTGTCGCTTGATTCTGGCAGTTAAGCAGCTAACATCTAGCGACTTGGCTGGTGGTTAAGTTTGCCTTAGTCATGCGGTCGCATGATGGTGGGCCTGAATTTTCAAAGCTTTTTGCAGGTGGGGTCTCTTCGGTAGTGACTGCACTGGTAGTGATGTCGTGGCTATTGGTTGGCCATCGCATGATCGCATAGCCCATTCTTTGGCTATGCAATCATGTGACCGGTTGATGCGTGTCCTTGTTCCCACTGGCAGAGGTGGTAGTGTGGTGTTCAGAGGGGTGACATGGTAGATCCTATGGTTGGCGCATGATCTTATGGGAGGTTTCAAGCCCATGCAATCATGCGCCCGCCATTCTTTTCTGAGCTTGTTTATGGATGGGTCAATGGTCCCTGGGGCACCTTTTAGGTGAGGTGGCATTTTTTTATTGGTTGGCAGGTGGTGGTGTTATCTTCATGCGGCAGTGGTTCTAGAGGTGGACATGTGGTAACCTGTGATTGGCTATCGCATGGTCAGAGAGCCTAGTTTTTGGCTATGCGATCATGCGACCGCTTGCCATGTGTCCCCGGGGCCCATCGGTAGAGTGGTGCTGGTTGTAGTTTGGTGGCATGACACATGGTGATTTGTTGATGGTTAGTCACATGTTCACATAGCCTTTTGCAAGGCTATGCGATCATGCAACTGACATTTTCTGTCGACGGTTGTGGTGGCGGTTGCGGTGACGATTGCGGTGGCTGTGGTTAGCAGGTTGTTGCATGTTCGCATAACTCATTTCTAGGTTATGCGATCATGTGACTAAGCATAAATGTTGCCCATTTCCTATGGTAGTGAGGTTGTGACTGTGCAGTTTCATGACTAGGGGCAAGCAGTTAAAGAACATAAAACCTACGAAGTGTAAAGTGACCGTTACATTTTGATTCAAATTTCTGAGAGACAGGGGGTAACAAATTTATGGAATTGAATGCAGAATTGACCCTATTCGGTGAGAAATGACTGATTTTCTAGCCATTTCTTGGTGTGGTGGGTGAAGGCTATGCCTTAGTTGTCTGAAGCTTGTTGCATCTGATCTTGAGGATCCCAAGGTAGCTAATGGTATATAGGGTTAAATTTTTTACTTTGTTTGGGTTCCTTTCTACCACAATTGTGGGGACTAGTTCCATGAATGTTCTTCCTGTAGTGTTTTCCTTCTTCTCTACATATAGGGTGTTCCCTCTATCCTCTCTGGCTATGGGAATATAATGAAATTGTAACAAATGTCTTATGTATAATATTTCAATATATTTGTTCTGCTCTCAGATTGTCTCCATTTGGGTTTTAGACTTATTAATTGTAGCATCAAGGGTGTTATAGTTTTTCTACTTGCATTTCCAGTGAGTCTCTACAGTAGAGTTGTTTTTTGCAGAAGCAACTAAGTCTAGGACTGGTGTTTAGATATGTATGAGTTGATGTATCAAAGATGTATCATGCTTATCTTCCAGTGGATGCTAGTTAATGTATTGCCTATTCCTAGGACTTTCTTTGGATAGGTAATAGCATATCTGGGTGCACAGGTGGTTTAGTAATGTGTGATATGGTCAGGGTGAGTGTGTTGTCTTCTTGTTTCATAGCCCTGTTGCAGTGAGGTATTTGACCCTGCTGTCCATTGGATAAGGCACTGGTCTATGAGAGATTTGGGGTACTTTAGGAGTCCATTCAACCTAGCATCAATCATTCATTTAAATCTTTTCCCTTTTGTGTTGGAATTAGTAGTAGGAGGTTTCTCTCTAGTTGTCAGACTCATTGCATGCAGATCAGGTTATTGTATGAGGTCATGGTTCATTGGGGTACAGGATACCTATAGGGGTCTGAGAACTATTCCACAGTAATGCATTTGCAGGCCTTTTATTCATCAACTCAAGAAGAGTCATGAGTGTGTAGATGAGGCAATACTTGCCTAAGTGAATGTGGAGCTCGAAGCAAAAGGAGGATGCCCTCGGTCCTCATCAATTGGCACTTGTTCCCTTGTCAGACTTTGGAGTGAAGACTAACTAGTTTGTCAATCATAGTGTAAACCTGGCACTATGTGGGAACAAGTTTAAAGAGCCAACAAAATGGTGACTCTGCTGGGGAAGAGGTAAAAGATAGCAAGCTTCTTTGCTTGGCTGGATCATCCCAGGGTCCTGGTTGAAGTTACAGAGTCAAATAGAAAAAATACATTAGTGAAATCTTCTCACTACGTGCTGAGTGGTGACTCTGAGTTCTTTGTTTGATCAGTGCAGTTCCTGATAAATAGTGTGGCCTGATGAAGTTTTGGTTGGTTGGAAGAGATACAAATCAGTGCAAAATTTTCCTCTTCAAGGAGGTGGCAGCTCTGCATGACAAAGTTATCTAATGGAGCTATAGGATGAGCTCTAGATCTACCCTGCCCTCCAACCAGCATGTTGATTTTTACTGCAGAACTTCTAGGTATGATATTTTCAATGATAAGAAATGTTTCCTTATGAGGTGATCTGAGCACTAAGAGAAGGAAAATGGTGTGATAGAGAGGTTAGCATGCTTCAATGAGTGAGAGTTGCAGTTCTACAAATTTTTGGTGAAGCATGAACATGGGTAGTGGAAACTCCAGTTGCATTTTTCAGCCCATGGGTGTTTACATATGTTTGCAGTAGAAAAGGTTATGTTTTAGTCTTGTTGGTGGTCTGCTCTCCCAGAGATTTAAATTCTTGCATGGGCACAAGTTACCCATCATCCCTAACCAGAGCCACTATTAGGCCATTTTTCCAGTCATTGCAAAATCCTAGGAAAATGGCCTTTCTCCTTGTAGCCTTTGTTTTGTTGTCTCTACCCGGATTGCAGTCTCATTTTTTACTTGCAAAGTGATCTGTGTGTGTTTCATATTACACGCTCTTGGCCCCGTGCTCCTTAGTGTGTCACCCTGCTCCAGCCTAGACCGCATCCTCTTAAATCCTAAAACCTAGAAAGTTATTCAAAGTTTAAAGCCTGCTGGAAATGTTTGAAAAAAATTTCCACAGTGTCGAAAACCCACAATGTTTTCAAAGTCCATGATGTTTTCGATCTTTTGCCGAAAATCTACATTATTTTTGACCCCTTGTGCTTCCTATTTTTTGCACTTATCCTTTGGCATCGAAAACTCTTTATGTTTTCGGTCTTTCTCTATGTCAAAAATGTTGTGTGTTTTCGACCTTGGTCTTAATTGCACAGGTGCAAGGGGTGGTGGGCTCGGGTTTTCAAAGGATCTTCTCTGATTGGTTGTCGCATGGCTGCATGTTAGAATTTTCTGACATGCAATCATGCGACCACTTACCATCTGTCCACTTGGGTCCCAGTCTTCTGCGGTGTTTAGTTTCTTGGCAGTTAAGTTTTCATTCTGCAACCTGGCGACTAATGGTTATCTCCTTGTCGCTTGATTCTGGTGGTTAAGCGGCTAAGATCTGGCAACTTGGCTGGTAGTTAAGTTTGCCTTAGTCACATGGTCGTGTGATGGTGGGCCCAAATTTTCAAAGCTTTTTGCAGGTGGGGTCTCTTCGGTGGTGACAGCGCTGGCGGTGATGTGGCGGCTATTGGTTGGCCGTCGCATGATCACATAGCCCATTCTTCGGCTATGCGATCATGCGACTGGTTGATGCGTGTCCTTGTTCTTGCTGGTAGAGGTGGTAGTGTGGCATCCACAAG
The DNA here is from genome assembly GCA_027943335.1 of Chamaecyparis obtusa. Taxonomy (NCBI): domain Eukaryota; kingdom Viridiplantae; phylum Streptophyta; class Pinopsida; order Cupressales; family Cupressaceae; genus Chamaecyparis; species Chamaecyparis obtusa. The sequence goes on from BSBK01003078.1 coordinate 2,436,446, forward strand.
GGTGACGTGGTAGATCTTATGGTTGGCGCATGATCTCATGGGAGGTTTCAAGCCTATACGATCATGCACCCGCCATTCATTTTTTGGGCTTGTTTGTAGATGGGTCAATGGTCCCTGGGGCATCTTCTGGGTGAGGTGGTGGTGTTTTATTAGCCGGTGGGTGGTGGTGTTATCTTCATGCGGTAGTGGTTCCAGAGGCAGACATGTGGCAGCCTGTGATTGGCTGCCGCATGGTCGCATAGCCTAGTTTTTGGCTATGCAATCATGCGACTGCTTGCCACATGTCCTTGGGGCCCATCAGTAGAGTGTTGATGGTTGTAGTTTGGTGGTGTGACACATGGTAGTTTGTTGGTGGTTAGTCGCATGTTCACATAGCCTTTTGCAAGGCTATGCGATCATGCAACTGACATTTTCTATCGATAGTTGCGGTGGTGGTTGCGGTGACGGTTGCAGTGGTTGTGGTTAGCAGGTTGTCACATGTTCGCATAACCCATTTTCAGGTTATGTGATCATGCGACCAAGCATAAATGTTGCCTATTTCCTGTGGCAGTGAGGTTGTGACTGCGCAGTTGCGCGACTAGGGGCAAGCAGTTGAAGACCATAAAACCTATGAAGTGTAAAGTGACCGTTGCATTTTGATTCAAATTTTTGAGAGAGAGGGGGTACCAAATTTATGGAATTGAATGCAGAATTGATCCTGTTCGGTAAGAAATGACTAGTTTTTTGGCCGTTTCTTGGTGTGGTGGGTGGAGGCTATGCCTTAGCTATCTAAAGCTTGTTGCATCTGATCTTGAGGATCCCAAGGCAGCTAATGGTATATAGGGTTGAATGTTTTACTCTGTCTAGGTTCCTTTCTACCACAGTTGTGGGGACTGGTTCCACGAGTGTTCTTCCTGCAGTGTTTTCCTTCTTCTCTACATATAGGGTGTTCCCTCTATCCTCTCTAGCTATGGGAATATAATGAAATTGTAATAGATGTCTTATGTATAAGATTTCAATATATTTTTTTGCTCTTAGATTGTCTCCATTTGGGTTTTAGACTGATTAATTGTAGCATCAAGGGTGTTATAGTTTTTCTACTTGCATTTTCAGTGAGTCTCTATAGTAGAGTTGTTTTTCGCAGAAGCAATTGAGTCTAGGACTAGTGTTTAGATATGTATGAGCTAAGGTATCAAAGATGCATCATGCTTGTCTTCCAGTGGATGCTGGTTAATGTATTGCCTGTTCCTAGGTCTTTCTTTGGATAGGTGATAGCATATCTGGGTGCACAGGTGGTTTGGTAATGTGTGATCTGGTCAGGGAGAGTGTGTTGTCTTCTTATTTCATAGCCCTATTACAGTGAGGTATTTGACCCTAATGCCCATTGGATAAGGCACTGATCTATGAGAGACTTGGGGTACTTCAGGAGTCCATTCAACCCAGCATCAATCATTCATTTAAATCTTTTCCCTTTTGTGTTGGAAGTAGTAGTAGGAGGTTTCTCTCTAGTTTTCAGACTCATTGCATGTAGATCAGGTTATTGCATGAGGTCATGGTTCATTGGGGTACAGGATACCTATAGAGGTCTGAGAACTATTCCATAGTAATGCATTTGCAGGCCTTTTATTCATCAACTCAGGAAGAGTCATGAGTGTGCAGATGAGGCAATACCCGCCTGAGTGAATGTGGAGCTCAAAGCAGAAGGAGGATGCCCTCGGTCCTCATCAATTGGCACTTGTTCCCTTGTCAGACTTTGGAGTGAAGACTAACCAGTTTGTCAATCATAGTGTAAACCTGGCACTGTGTGGGAACAAGTTTAAAGAGCCAACATGTTGATTGTCTCTCTATTGTGAAGGATGTTTGTAGACTAGCTCATGAGTATAGGATAGACTATCCTAATAGAAAATTGCAATTTTTAGTTGATCTAAAAAAAATTCACTAGTTAACAAAAATATTGATTCCAAAAACATACTCAAGAAATCTAAAAAAGCTTCATTGTAGGCTGCTTCTAAATTTGTTCCTCCAAACAAAAAGTTTAGATTTCAAAACCTCATTGAAAAGAAAGAGTTGATTCTAAAAACATACTCAAAATATCTAGAAAACAACTTCATTGTAAATTGTTTCTAGATTTCTTCCTTCAAACAAATAGTTTGGATTTTAAAATCTTATTGAAAATATCTGTTCTAGATTTATTGCAAACTTCCTTGGTCTACTTTTCTATTTCCTTGTTTTTCAAAATAAGATAGTAGAAAACTTATTCCAGATATATTATTATACTTAAAAGAAGATTCCAATTGAAAAAATATAAGATTGAATATACCTACTTATAATCATATTTAAAAGAGATTCTAAAAATAAAATAGATTAAACAAACCTACTTGTTATGATTATACTTAGAATAAAATTTAATCTTAGAATTATAAATTACATTATATTCTAAGTTTTAATAATTAAAAATGAGTAAGTATGGTAAATGTGCATCATAATATTGAATAGACATATTTTAAATAAACCTTAAAAATAAAGATCAAAGTAATCTTTATTTTTCATTTTTTACTACTAAAACAAATTCTTTAGGAAAAAGATAATGTCTCCACTTCCTCAATGCCTGAACTATAGCATAAAACTCCTAATCATGAAAAAATATTTTCTTTTGGCATCATTCAAATTCTCACTAAAATAAGCAATTGGTTTACTTTCCTGACTCAAAATAGCTCCAATGGCATTGCTACTAGCATCACAGTCTACTTGAAATACCTTATTAAAATCTGGAAGTGCCAAAATATGCTTCTCTATAAATTTTATCTTCAACAAATCAAAACTTTTTGTTTCTCTTGTAGTTCACTTAAACTCATTTTTATCCCCTCTCATAGTTTTAGTCAAGGGTGTTACCTGAATTGATATTGAGATGATGATAATGAACAAGGTTAGTAACCAAGCACTGAAAGGTATGTAGAAGGATTAAATCAGTTGTTAGGTTTTCATTGATGTCAAGCCTGTTGACTTGCTAATTTATGCAAGTTTCCATATCAATCTAAAATATGTGATGAAACGGTTGGTAAAGATAGAAGATACAATAAAGAAGTGATGTTAAGTATGTGAGCTTAAATGGGAAATTGTTGAATCGGTCTATGACAAGATAATATTGATTTGATTGTTTTACATGATTTTTTGAAGTGTTAGAATGATGCATAAGTCAATTATATTGGTTGGTAATAAAAGATTGAATTTGTGAAGTGAAAAGATAAGAAAATACTTTGTTCTATCAAGATGGAAATGGTTTTCAATCAGTAAAAGATATTGGTTGGTCACAGTTAACCGAGAAAGTGATAACCGAGTAGAAATACTTAAATGGGTAGATAAAGTTGGTCAGTTATATAAGAAATCAAGTAAAAGATGACATCAAATGAGAATACAAATTGATCTCTAGAATATTCTAAGGAAGAAACAAATTCAGTTAATGAAATCAACTGAATTTGATCGAATAGATGAGATTAAGCGTGAGTAGGATTAAGTGAAAAAAATTATCTATATAAAGGATGATCACGATTATCATAATGCTTATGTTGATGCTGAATTGTTGATTTGCTGATAGCCAGAGTAGATAGTCAAATTAGTAAAGAAGGGTACACCAAGCAAAATAGAGTTGAAGAAAAGTGTGAATGAAGTGAAGGAAAGTGTTGAGATTAAGAGTGTTTGTTGATCAGCCAAAATGGAAGAGTTTGAAGAAGACAAAAGAGAAGAAAGGAGATCTAAATAGGAAAAGGTAGTGGCATATTCTATGAGATTATTTCACTATTAGTTTCTAACCATTGTAGTATAAAATCTCTTAATTGAGTGGATTTAACAGTCCCATTCAAAATCCTTTGTAAGGTTGCATTCTAAGAAATATTCTAAAGTCCTGTAATAAGCCCACTCATTATAGGGCGATAGATCTAGTTGATTTTTGGTAAAAAAACCCTAGAAGGGTCGCATCTAGAAAATGTGTTTGTAATCTTTAACATGATTGGCTCTTAACCACACTCACTTTAGAAGAGTGAATTATTTTGTGGGTCATAATTCTCTCAATGGTTTTTACCCAAATTGGGTTTCCACATTAAATACTGATGTTAATGTGTGATTGAATATTTTGCATGTTGTTTAAATTTTTTTTCATGCATACTACTGTGGTCAGTTGAATGCTTAAATCAAATTATAAATATTAGTTATCAAGAAGGTTTTAAGATTGAAAATTGTTAAGGGACCTAAGATAATTGATTCTCTAACTGATTCACGCCCACTCTCAGTTATCCAATAATTGGTATAAGAACATATGGTGCTTAAAGGTAAAATTTTAAAAGACTTAAGCTAAAGATCTGAATATGTATAGGAGAGAAGTGTCAAATTTGAACAAGGAGAGTTTCCCTACATGGAAAAGTAGGATGAAGTTACACCTATCTAAAATTTGAGATTCTGTACTCTACTATTTGGAAAATGACTATAGTCCACCCCCTCCTAGACCTATGACACTTGATCAGATGAGAGAAAAGAAGGAACAGAACTGAGTAATGATTGAGATTACTTCTTCCCTAACTAATGTCGAGTTTAATGATATAAAGTACTATGATACAATGACAAAAAAATGGGATAAAATTGCACTTGTTTATAGAAGTGATCTGCATGTATAGAAAGAAAAGGTTGATAATCACAGGGGAAAATTTGATGAGATGAGAATGAAAGAAAATCAAAACATTGCACAATATAGTTTTAGAATTAATGAAGTGGTTAGTGCTATCAAAGGTGCTAGTGGAACAATAAATGGAGAGGATGTGGTAAGAAAAATTCTTATAACTCTCTTAACTAAATATGAAATTTGAGTCTGCTATTCAGAAATTGAGATTCATGCCTGGTAATGTTGTTAATCTTGATGCTTTGATCGGTAAGATGACTATATTTGAGCATAGTAACTTTGATAATAGTTGACCAAACATAGAAATAAATTTCAAATCATCTTCATAACTATTGGTAGTTCAAGAGGAGAAAGAGATAATCACTATAGTTTATGTAGAAGTGACTATGAAAGTATACTAATCGAGGAAAAATAAACAAGAATAACTAGAAGAACTACTAGCAAAGAGGATACTGAGAGGAAAATGAAAGTATAAAGGTAAACTGCCTCTAAAATGTTTTAACTGCAATAAGATTGGTCATATTGCATCTAGGTGTCCTAATAATGACATGAATGATAAGAATGAAAAGAAGGACAACCGATACCAAAAGTTTAGAGATTACAAGGATAAATGAAAGAAATCATGCTACCTAGCTGAAGAAGGAAAAACTAATGATGAATCTGATGACACAGAAGAAAGTGAGGAAGTGGTTTATGTTAGAATAACTGAGAGGGGGGGGGGTGAATGAGTTAAGTAAGTTATCCTACATTCCCAAACTCCCAAATGTACTTTTCAAAACTTTTTCAACAATCTCTGCAACTCGGTAAGATAAAATATCTAACTATTTTTCCATTCACCGAATACCAGTAATTATCCAAACTATGACTACCGATTAAACCAACTATGTAGTATGTAAAGTATGATAGAAAAAAAACCATAACAAATAAAACATAACACAATGATTTAATGTGGAAACCCTATTAAGGGAAAAACCACCTGGGATCGATAACCCAAAATAATTCACTCTTCTGAAGTGAGCTTGGTTAAGAACCAACCTTGTTAAAGGTTACAATGCACATTGTTAGGTGTGACCTGGTCAGAGGATTTATCACTAACAGTTAACTTTTGACTAGCATTCACTATGGGGTTAACAAAATAACAATCAACATTCAAATAATGTCATACAAAAGACTGTCAAGTCTACTTGGTTAAGAGATTTTCCTAAATCAATTGTTCAATTGATACAATACTGATCTGATTCACACACAGCTCAATTGAAAATATTCAGATCTATGCTAAGCTCATAAAACTCATGTGATCATTAATCAATTCACTTCCTCAATTTTCTTCAACTTACTTTACTCGGTAAACTATTCTCTGACGCTTGGTAATGTCTGCAGCTTAGTTATGTTTGTAACCAGTTTGATCAGGAATGCATGAATAAAGTCTTCACACAAAATCTCTACATTTTCAAATTATCTGGCATGTTTCAACAATGAATCTCATGTCTCTTAAATAGATGTGTAAATTGTTTTCATATCAACCATCAAATTTTGCTTCTTAATCTCCTTCATCCATTTTGCCACTTAAACATTCCTTGACAAATGTATCATTAGCACATTCCAATCTCTTCCATTAGATCTTCTCTAAATTTTATCATCCATGGGTCTTATAACTAATTTCATCCTTTACCTTGAAATCATAACAATTTCTAGCTCAACAATTTTAGTAGATCATTATTAACATTTATTGTTTTCATCCATACTCAGTTAATACTGAAATGCATCAGTGAAAACTATCACTCAATTATTACTGTCACTCAGTATACATAGGATGACTCAATGTATAGATAAGCCTTCAATTAGCGACCACATTTACTTGTTTAGTTTTGGTTTCTTCTTCATAATAGTGTAATGTAACATTCTTAGGTCAAAAATATAATGTCATAGCCTCATCAATAAGTTACCCAATGTATTTCTTATCCTTATATATCATATTCATCTTTTCCTTATGTCGATACCTCATTTCTTCACCATTTCTTTCTTCTATAGATGTTCAGATGTTTTTAACTATCATGATAAGTAAAATAAAGATTAGTTGACATCAATGAAAACATATTGAATGATTTAATCATCTTACATGTCACTTTGATAGCTCAATGATCTCTAATCATTGTTCCTTTAGTTCATCTAGATATTCAATCAGTTGTATAATCATTGCTCCTTCAGTTCATCTAGATATTCAAGCAGTTGTAGGTCATCAATCTCTCCCTTTCGCATTGATGGCAACACACACAATATGAAATATGACATGCCATACCAAACATATGTTCTACAACTATAGAGGTAAATTTTATAGCTCGGTAAGCTCTCCCTAGCTTGATATTTAATATGTTTAATCACTACAAAACAACATTCCATGTAGACTCTCCCTGCGGATTTGATCTTCTTCAGTTCTCTGATTCTTTCTCATGTTCTCATCAACAAATACAATCTCTATCCCTTTATTTTATGGAACTTCCTCTCCAAGTTATTTCATAGAACTTCCTCTCCCTTTGACAATAATGCTAAATAAATTATATAGCTTTGCAGTAGCCAAGTAAACTCTTTTGTTCAATCCAGATCAAGTACCTCCATGTACTGATATGCAATTCTTTGTTTCAGCTCCTTCAAATCTTTCACAACATTAGAAAACCTAAAGTGTGAGCTATGTGCATCAATAGGAATGATATTCTAATTAAGTGTAGGTTTAGGCAACCTCTTGATCACCTTAGTGACCAATAGATAGGGGACAGACCACTAGCCTAGTCCTCAAATGTGTCCTTTGGTAAGGGCTCAGTGAATATGTCAGCAAGTTGTTCTTTAGATTTCACAAATTCCAATTTGACTTGCTTCTCTTGTACTTGTTCCCTCAAATAGTGATCTTTAATAGATATGTGCTTTGTTTTGGAATGCATCACTGGTTTCTTAGAAATATTTATGGAACTTGTGTTGTCACAATATATAATCAACCTCATTCATTCATTCCAACAACTATTTTATCCATGCAAATGAATAGTTAGCAGAAGCAACAACAACATACTCTTCTTCAATAGTGGACTAAGAAATGCATGCTTATTTCTTGCTTATCCAAGTCACAAGCCTTTCTCCTAAAAAGAATGCTCCACCAGTTGTGCTTTTTCGGTCATCAATGTTTCCCTCCCAATCTGCATCAGTGTATACTTAGAGTTTAAAATTGCCTTCCTTAGAGTACCATAACCCATAATATTCAAACTTTTTTAAGTACCTCAGAATCCTTTTAACTGTAACTATGTGTAATTCCTTAAGATTAGAAGAAAATCTTGCTACAATCCCAACTACATGTGTTGTATTAGGCCTACTATGTATAACATACATCAGTTTTCCAATCATTGACCTATACAATCTCTGATTTACCTTAGTTGATTCATCATCCTTTGTCAACTTACATCTTGTTACCATCAGTGTTCCTACTAGTTTTGAATCTTCCATGCCAAAAGTCTTTAACACCTCCTTAATGTATTTTGATTGAGTGATGAAAATCCCATCATGCTATTGTATAATCTACAATCCTAGAAGGAATTTAATCTCTCCAAACATTGACATCTAAAATTCCTTTCTCATTTCATCAACAAAAGATTTGCAAATCAAATCATGTCCACCAAACATTATATCATCAATAAAAATTTCAGCAATAAAAATATTATCATCATTGTCTCCTTTCATGTATAGATTACTATTATCACTTGTCCTTACAAAGCCAATACTGATAATATAAGCATGTAGTCTTTCATACAATGCTCTTGGTGCTTGCTTTAGTCCATGCAAAGATTTGTGGAGTCTACATACCATGTTCTTCTGATTTGGATCAACAAAACCTTCTGGTTGTTCAATGTAGACCTCTTCCTCAAGAATTCCATTCAGAAGTGCTGATTTCACATCCATTTGATATACTTTGAATCCCTTATGTGCAACATATGAAAGTAGTACTCAGACTCCTTCAAATCTTACTACTGGTGCAAAATTTTCACCATAATCTATACCTTCTTCTTGTGCATATCCCTCACATTCGAGTCTTGCCTTATTCCTAGTGACCTCACCATTCTCATTTAACTTGTTTATGAAAATCCACTTAGTACCAATCACATTTTTATCTTTCAGTCTCGGTACCAATGTCCATGTCTTATTTTTATCAATATGTTCAATTTTCTCATTCATAGCCTTAATCCATTCTTCATTTTCAAGTGCATCTCTAACATTCTTAGGCTCAAATTCACAAACTAAGCATGTGTTTTGTCTTAAATTACTTCCGGTCATCATGTGAGCTTGCTTGTCTCCAATGATTTGATTCTGTAGATGGTGTCTTCTAAGAAATCTTTCTAGCACTTGTTCTCTTCTTTGCTCATCATTTGGTCTAGGTTCATTTTCTTGCTCGGTAGCTTCTTCCTAGTTCTCGGTTTGCATTTGTTGATTCTAGGTAGCATTTTCCTCATGCTTGATAGACTCAACCTGTGGCTTTGGTAGAGGGTCTAGATGCTCAATATAAATAAATCTACCATAGTCTTTCAGTTCCTTCCTACTTTCTTCATCATTCTTTTGGCAAACTCATCAACTTTTACATTAGCACTTTCAACCATCTTATTAGTAGCCTTGTTAAAACATTTATAAGCTTTACTCTTAGTAGAATATCCTAAATTTATTCCTTCACCACCTTTAGAGTCACATTTTCCATTTTTATCATCTTTCAGAATATAACATTTGCTTCAAAAAATTTAGAAATAACTTACATTTGGTGTATAGCCAAACCATAACTCGTAGGATTTCTTATTTGTGTCTTTCTTTAGTTGAACTCGGTTCAGGGTGTATACATCAGTGCCAACTGCTTCTCTCCAACATGTTTGTGCAACATTTTTCTCAATCATCAATGTTTTGGCACAATCAACAATGGATCAATTCCTCCTTTATGCAATACCATTCTGTTATGGTGTCCTTAGTGTAGATACCTATCTTTTGATTCCATGCTCATTATAGTAGTTAGTGAACTCATCAGAAATAAACTCACCACCTCTATTAGATCTTAAGCATTTTAAGCTTTTCTTGGTTTCCTTTTCAACTTTACCTTTATACCATTTAAATAATTTGAATGCCTCAGGTTTTTCTTTTAAAACATGACTGTCATCATCCTAGAGTAGTCATCAACAAATAAAATGAAATATTTGTCACCATAATAACTTTGTGTTCTCATAGGACCACATAAGTCACATGAACCAACTCCAAAATACCTTTAGATGAATAATCTTTTCTTTTAAAACTATATTTGGTCATTTTTCCTTTCTGACACTGATTACACATAACATGATCAAGTTTGGTTAGACTCGGTAAACATCTAACTCTTTTCTTCTTACTGATCATAACCATGTTATCAAAGTTTACATGACATAGTCTCTTATGCCATAACCATACATCTTCATTCTTTGCCAATGAACAAGAAGTTTCAGCATTGTCAAGATAGAATAGATTACCTTTTGATTGTTTTCCAGTACCAACCAGCTTTCTAGTTTCATCATAGATTTTCACCTTTTTACTTTCAAATGCAACTTGGTGACCTGATTTATTTAGTTGTTCTACACTCCAAAATTGTAGTTAACTCCTTTTACCCCATATACATTATCACATCTAATCCTAGCATTCAATAAGATAGACCCTTCTCCTTTCACTTGACAAGGTGTGTCATTTCCCATTTTCATTGATCCTCCATTATAGTGCTCAAGATGTTCAAATTTATCCTCATCACCAGTCATGTGATGTGTACAACCACTATCTATAATCTATGTATCATTTTTACTAACTTTATAAATAAGTGTTGTTTCTACATGCCTTTCCTCTTCTACTAAATAATCCTTCATTGCAACAAATACCACTTCAAATTCATCATCAGTGTCGGTGTTGGTGTCATTTTCATTATCATCAACAAGGTAACATGCCTTCTTACCTTTGTCTTTGTAATCTCGGTTATCTCTTTTGTCCCTTCTGTCATAGTGTCAGTATCCTCTATTATTTCTTTTTCCAAACATTCCATCACCAGATCGGTCATTGATTTTATCTTCATCTTTCCTATTAGGACATCTAGCAGTAATATGGCCAATTTCTTTACAATTAAAACAAGCTAAAGGTAACTTTCCCTTATACCTTCCTTTACCTTTTTGTAGTCTCTATGCCATAAGTGCTTCAAGCTCATCAAGCTCATCTTTAGTGTCACTATCACTTTCATTTCTTATATTATGCTTACTGCTAGATTTACCAATCTTCAAAGTTGACATAAAAGCAAACTCAACACTCCGTACAACACTATTGTCCTAATTATTCAGCTCAAAAGTAGTTAACTTTCCAATCAAACTATTAAGAGTAAGAGTGCTATTAGGTGCAGACCTCATTTCATGAATAGCATATATTCTAATTGTATAGATAGGCAACAAGGTTCTCAATATTTTACTTACAACAATATCTTTAGAAATAATACCTCCTGCTCCTCAAATAGCATTGACTATCTCCTTGATTCAATTAGAGTATTGTTTGATGTTCTCTCCTTCTTTCATTTTCATGTCATTAAATCTACCTCTTAAGCTTTCAACTCTGGCCCTCATTACATTCACATCACCACCATAAACTAGTGCAAGTTTATCCCACATTTTATTTTCTATAGTGCATGCCTTGGCATCTTCAAACTTAGCATCAGATAGAGCAACATCAATCTCTATCATAGTTATATTGTGTTCATGTCTGTATCTGAATTGATCAACTGTTAAAGGTCCTATAGTTATTTTTATGTAGCCATGGTCTAGTAGATGTAGAGAAAATTCTCCAATTCCAGATATGTGAAGCCTCATCCTACTTTTCCAAGTGGAGAAGTTATCTTTGTTCAGCTTGGGCACTTCCCTTTTATACATCTTGTGATCTTTTTCTCAAGTCCTTGAAACTTTTCCTCCAAGAAACCAATATTCTCTAATACCAATTGTTAGAATAACTGAGAGGGGGGGGCTGAAATAGTTAAGTCAATTATACTATAGTCCCAAACTCTCAGATGTAATTTTTAAAACTTTTTCAACAATCTATGCAACTTGGTAAGATAAAATATCTAATTTTTTGTTCATTCACCAAATACCAGTAATTATCCAAACTTTGATTACTAATTAAATCAACTATGCAGTATGGAAAGTATGATAGCAAAAAAGCCATAAAAAATAACACATAACACAATGATTTAGCATGGAAATCCTGTTAAGGGAAAAACCACTTGAGACTGGTAACCCAAAATAATTCACTATTCTGAAGTGAGCTCGGTTAAGAGCCAACCCTATTAAAGGTTGCAATGCACACTATTAGGTGTGACCTGGTTAGAGGATTTATCACTAACTGTTAAATTTTGACCAGCATTCACTATGGGGTCAACAAAGTAACAATTAACATTCAAAGAATGTCATACAAAAGACTGTCAAGTCTACTTAGTTAAGAGCAGAGTAATATTTAAGAAACCCCCCTTCAAAAAAGGTGTAAAAAACTAGAGAAATTTAGAAAGAAAAATAAAATTTATTAGCAAAAAAAATTTCTTTTCAAAGAAAAAAATAATTTCAATTGGCGAATCATTCATGCTCCCTGAAACTATGTGGAAAATCTTGGTGAATCATTGATGCTCCTTGAAACTATGTGGAAAATCTTGGTGAATTGTGTTTTTGTTTCAAAAATACCAAAATATATATTGGAAAATAAAAAATAGTATTTATAGTATAAAAAATATATATTGGCAAACATTCAAAGCATAGTGATAGGACTACATGTCAAGTTGTGTGCTATGTGTCATTTATTGATGACTAGTTTGTGAGGATAGTTTGCATAGCTTTGGCAAGCTAAAATGAGGGTCGATGGCTAATGGTTACGAAGATACACAATGGTCATGTTGATGGTGTGCATGACTTTGGTTGTTGTGTTGGTAGTTTAGAGGTGTAGGACACGAAGATACGCAAAGGTCAAGTAAGTTTGTGGTGACTAGTGATAGTGTGCATACTGCATAGCTTCAACAGGCTAAAAGGAGGGTCGATGTTGATAGTTACAAAGGTACATAATGGTCAAGTTGACAGTGTGCATGACTTCGGTAGTTATGTTGGCAGTTTGGAGTTGAAGGCCACGAAGATACACAAAGGACATGTTGACAGTGTGCGTGACTTTGGAAGTTATGATCGCAGGTAGGATATGGGTGTTCTGAGGCCACATTGGTAGTGTGTGTAACTTAGTCATGAAGTTATAGTGACATTGAACATTGAAGTATAATGAATGAGACTTATGAAAAAAAAGATTTTGATTAGACATTAAAAAGGATAAATGAGATATGAAATGTGATTCGTAAACATTCATTATTTTTCTTTTCAGAGCCAAGTCACCTTACGTGAAACATTCCTTCAAAATATAATGTGGCTGCCAAGTTGTCAATTCAAATTTTAAAATCATAGCTAGCATATGGTGGTTCTAAGTTCACGCTGGCAGTCTGCGTAACTTGAGTAGTACATAATCCAGGCCAAGATTTTGATTAGACATTAAAAAGGATAATTTGATGGGATATGAGTTGTGATTCATCAACATTCATTATTCTTCTTTTTGACTTTAGATCCAAGTTACGTAGGATACAAGTGTCTACAATTTTTCTTTATCGATATTCATTAATTTCCTTTTCCCAGGAAAGTCACCTTACATGAAACATTCCTTCAAAATTTATTGCAGCTGGCAAGTTGGTGATTATTTTCTTTATATACTCCTTGATAGTGGAATTGCAGAACACAGGGCACTTTCTAAATTTCTAAATTTGGAATCTTGGATGACATAATGGGTCTTCCAGTAGTTGAGGGATCATCAAATGAGAACCCAAAACTTATTATCCAACCAAATTTGGATATGGAGGAGGATATTCAGTAGGATGTCCTCAGTCATCTTATGTCTACAACATGGGATCATGCTACTAGTTACGTTGGATGCCAAACAGACATGTTCGAACTTGAAGTAGAACATGCTAAGGCAGAGATGCATGCCATTTTTTATGATCATGGCTTCGACTAAGAGGGGTTCCAGGAGGAGATGATCCAGTTATTTGTTGGTCTACACATTGAATAATCTTTTTTTCTTTGTGGATAGTATTATTGTATTATACTATAACATATTAACAAATTACTATTAGTCTATTCATATTAGGATACGTAGGGGTCGATTGTTAGACTAGGCTTTTGTAATTTCCTCTGAAAGTTCAATGGATCTTAGGAAAATTTTTGTTAGTTGTAATTTGTAAATATGAAATTTGAATGTACTTTTCATTTTTGTTTTGGAAATGGTTGGAAGCTTTTCACTTCTCCTTCTGGGGAAACCACAACCATTCAGTGAATCATTGATTCAGTTACCAATATTATGTATACCAGTTTTTAAATTTAATAGTAATACTGTAGTCTATATACATATGAGAAGACTCTTTTTAAAATAGTGTTACTATTTTTAGTTTTACATGTTATTTGCTAATAATTCAAATTTCAATAGTCAATACAGTAAAATGTTATGTGAATCATGAAATTGAAAAATATGTAAATTGTAATTACTAATTATTAATTAACTTAAACTTTTAAGTATTTGGGAGTGTGGACTGTGATTTTGTATAAAATTATAAATACCTATTAACTGATTTAGAATGCTAAATCATGATTCACATCATTGACTAAACGAGAAGTCTAACACTTCTAAAATCTAAGTCCCACATGATACATGGAAATTTGGAACCCACTCCAAGCTCTAAAGTTACGCCTGGTTATTTTGTAACTTCTCAATGGTTAATTTATTATGATGGTGATCAGTTCTAAAGTTACACTTGGTTGTTTCATAACTTCTCAATGGTTAATTCATTATGATAGTGATCAGTTCCAAAATTACTCTTGGTTGTTTCATAACTTCTGAACGGTTAAGTTTTTATGATGGTTAGGGGTTCTGAAGTCCCGAATAACTTTGTGTGTAACTTCATAAGGTGTTGAAAAGTGAGAGAGTGAGAATAAGTTGCATGCCATGTGGAAATTTCTGAAGAATGGAATGTTTGGAGAGATTTGGTAGGGTTTCTTAGCCATTTTTTATAGTGGTTATGAAGTACAAGTGTCATTCTAGGCTATGTCATAACATCTCAAGGTTTCATTTTCCTGGTTAGTTTAACAGTCTCAAAGTTTTGAAAAGGTGTTGCATGACTTCACAAGTCTCAAAGTTTTAGGATTTCAAATTCAAAGGGCCAAGGGCCAAGGGCCCTGATTTATAGGTAGAAATTTAGAAAAGTTGAGATAGGGACCTAGGGTTAGATGTACTGTTAGCATAACTTTGACAACATGCCAATTATTTGCTCTTGGATCACCACCAAATCTATGTTGGAAGTGACAGTTGACAATGACACTTTTATGAAAAAGGTAATTACTAATTTCATGTGTGTGTGCTTGATGATATTTTAATTTTTAATAGAGTAGGTGGTCTGGTAGCTGGTTGTGAGTTTCTTATTACTTGTTCATTATTAAAAATAGTTCACACTTCACAGAGCATCCATAATTTCTAGAGTTGAAGAGCAACAAAGAGTTGAAAGCTTAGGCTTTAAGTGTAGAAAAGGAGTTTACTTCTTAGAGTTTAGTATACATAAAGAATGGTAGAACAAGGATCTCCTGATGTTGTTGTAGTACTAGGAAAGAGTGTGGTTTTTGCATTCAAGAACAAAGAGGCCAAATATATACACTGAAGAATGGATGAAACTATTGCCTGGATCCTCAAATTTGCAATCAGCTAATGCTTATGAATGGAGGGACCATTATGCATTATATAGGGATGTTGTCTACCCAAACATAACTAGGTATGAGCTCTTCATGTATTTCTATAATAACAGATTCAGAGGCCCTCCTATTTCAAACCCATGGGATAGGAACTTGGGAAAGTTGATAGTACCTGAGGTATTTTTGGATGTAGACCTCATGAAAGCACTAATTCAAGCATACAATCTAGTGACACAAGCTTTCCAGAAGCATGACAAGTCTATACTCTACATGTTAGACAAAGAAACTTTTATTCAAGATTTCAACCTTCAGGGACCTATGAGAGTGGATATTGACCTAGCAAAAGAGGAGTCCCTATTTAATAGACAAAAAATTTACTACACTGGAAGGGTTATGAGGAAGCACATTCCTAGAGAAAATAAAGAGGTAGGGTTGTTACCAAAGAAGGTTGTATATTCATTTGATATTGAGCTTTTCTTTCCCTATTTCTAGAATACCATCTACAATCTACACAAAGTTATTGGAATAGATAGAAGTTCGACAGTGTATCCTAACATTTATATCATGGCTACAGATGTTCAGGACCTGATCACCAACATGGAGTTTCATTATGTGGGGCACATAATCAATGTAATGCACATTGACTTGATGAATGCAAAGACTAATTTGAAAAGCTTCAAGTTCAATCACTACTCCATGTTGATTCCCCTAATCCTCTATTGTAATATTGGCTACATCCATCCAGAGTTCATTGATGAGACTGAGAATGCAGGAGGAACTATTCTGGTTTAGTTGTGGACTAGGTTATGGCATAGAAGTTACCATTTCTTTTTATAGTGATTTTTTGGATCCAATAATGAACATGTTAGGTATTGTGAGGGATAGATTTCCTTTACTTGTTAGGAAATTGCTTCGACCCTTAGCATTTAAAATTGACAATGACATTAAGCACAATTGGGGTGATATGGTTGTTTTTGATAATTTTAATGTTATAAGAGTGTATGCTTGCCCTCAACCTCCACACATACTGCCAAAATTTGTCCCAGAAAGATTGGCAATAGTAGAATTCATGTGGCAGCTTATCATGATGGATAGAGAGCACTTAGGCCCTAAAAGACATAAGGGAACCTTTCTGGCAAGGAGGTTCCAAATAGGGGATTTCTCTATAGGTAAAGATGTTGTGGACCAAATCCTTGAATTCATGAGATAATTTAGATTTGCCTCTAGTAAAGCAAGGATGTATGACCCTGAAGACTTCATTAGAGGATCATTGAGAGAAATGAGGAATCACAATTTGGCTCTAAATCAGCCTATGGCAAATGAGGATGTTATTAGAAATGTTCTCAGTCAAGATATTTGTGAGGAGAGAAGCTGTAAATGGAAAAAAATTGTAAGGGTAGAGGAAGAATTGAAAAAGGCAGACCCTACCTTCCCCGATTTCTTTCTTGATCTCCAATACATGATGAGAATTGACATGTGTATAGAGAATTACGAAGATATTATGTCTAAATTGCCAAACATCCCTGAGGAGAAGGAGGAGGACAAAATAAACCCTAAGGAAGTTGAACTTGATGTGGTGTTAATGGTAGAAACAAAACAAGCTGAACCATCCACATCTGAGTAGGGGCCATCAAAGAAACACAAGTTGATGAATGTACCACAAAAGGCAAGGTAAAAGGAACTACAAATCTTGCCAGGTGTTAGCATGTGCAAAAAATTTCATGGCTCTTGGTCTTTTCCCCTACTCTCTGCAATGATTTTTCTGCTCCCTAGTTAAACCTTAGGTGAAACATTCAGAATCTAGCCGTTAAGTTTCAAAATTCAAGTGCGCCCTAGCTTTATTCTTTTTGTGCGTTACCTTTTTCGCGGGTCACTTAAAAGAACCTAATCCGCATGTGCCTTTTAAACAAGTTCCTTTTACCAAGTTCACGGTTAGGTCTTTTATGTCTTGGTGGGTCCCTTTTAATTCTTTTCCTAAGTCTTAGCTCCCCGACCGCTTTAATTCTTCCTAAGTCCGCAATCGTGCCCTGTGATTTTAATATTTTTCCTAAGGTTCTCAGCTTTATCTTGCGGAGTTATCAGTGGGTCCACCTACCATATGATTGTCAGCATTTTATGATTGGTCCACGAGCTAGTGATTGTGCGTGTGTCAGTGGGACCTAAATTTCCAAAGGCTCTGTGTGACCTGACAGTGTTAGAGGATCGATGGTTGGCGTAAGTTTGCATGGGATTTGTCAAAGCCATGCGATCTTAGACCAGCTATTGATGTTACTTTTTGTCAGGTGGCAGTTCATCGGTGGGTCCTCTTTGCTAGGTAGTTCTTATGTGCCATGTTGTTCTGAGTTGGTGCATTTTCATTCATCTGCGTGTTGATGAGTTGGTTTATGTCAGAGGGCCCACGTTGAAAGCTTTTAATCTAACGGTCAGCATATGATCGCAAGGAATATTCCAAGCCTTTGTGATCATGCGCCATCCATCAAATTTTATTCTTTTTTTCCAGGTTGCCTGTTGTGCGAGTGGGACCATATCCCATGTGGTGCTAGATGCTAAGTTTTTATTGGATGACATGGATGTGCTCAGAAGTGGGGCCGTTGTTAGAGGGGTGTATGATGAGGATGGATCCTACGGCCGGTGTAAGTTCGCATGGGATTTGTCAGAGCCATGAGATCTTATGCCAGCCATTCTTTTCAAAGGTTTATGGTAAGTCAGTCCTATGCTAGTGACTGGGTGTGGATCAGTGAATGGTTTAGTGACATGTGGCACCAGTCGGGCCAAGATTGGGTCTAGTGTTTGGTAGAGTTGTAAAATCTGGCGGTGTTGACAAATTTAATGTGGTCGTGCATTTGCGGAAAGATAAGAGGATTCACTAGTTTGTTTGGTGATTGCGTGAATGGTAGTCAGGAAGTCGCTAAGTGTTTAGTGAAGGCACAAAATGTTTAGTGAATTGGCGAGGGTCCTTTGTCGCCAATTTGCCAAGTCTGGTGGGGCCACTCTTAGAGGAAAATCATAAAGCTGCGAAGGAGGTTTGATCAGACAGCTGTGTTTTAAAGCTAGTCTAAGTTTGAATGTGGGTCGTCATTCTCTGCAGGCACCAAGGATTTAGCCGTTGTGATTCAAAGTCAAATTTTTCTAAGAACTTCCAGTGAACAGAAAGTACCAAATTTATGGAATTCATTGCAGAATTGACCTTGTTCGGTGAGAAATGACTAGTTTGTTGTTTGCGGTGTGGTCCAGGGTGCTATTGGATCATTTGCAGAGCTTGTACCATGGTGGTTGTGTGCTCAAAGCTTGTTGCAGGGTGTCCTTTTGAGCCTAGTTTTGTGATCCCCTGTACTTGCAGAGATGATTTTCATGATTATGGATCGGTTCAGGATTTCCTCTTTTCTGATTGACTGCATTTCCCACCCCTGTAATAACTTTTTAGACCATTTCCAGTAGGTTGGGTGGTCGAAACCCTAACCCTAGTCATCCGTAGCTTGTTGCAGATTTTCAAGATGACTAGGCGGGTATAAGTTGCAAAATTTTGAATTTTGCAAGGGTTCCAAAACATTGTTGCTTTTGGTCCTTAGTTTTTGACTGTAATATATTGATAGAAGTCTGATTTTGTGACTTTTTTTATCTTGGTATTATTCTGATTATTTGTTGATTCTGATTGTGTTAATGAGAACATTTTGAATCCCAATCTTGTATCTTGTGTATGTTTTCTTGCTTGTCTTTGAGCTCATATATGTTAATGTCACAAAGTGTCTTAATGTATGGTAAACAAAGATTATTTTGAATTTATCTTTGAGTTCCTAACAAAGTTAGGATTAAAGTCTTCTAGGTGAATTCAGTGAGTTTGCAGCTAGGTGTAGAATTTGATGTCCTTGTGCTTGAGGGAAAGGGGCAATAGGCAAAGCACTTACCTTGGATTCCATTATGTTTGATTTGAGGTATTTAGTTGAGGTATACAGTTAGGTGACTCTGAGCCCTAGGATAAGGCACTGGTCCTTCCTCTTGAAGATTCATGGTTAACAACCACACAAACATAAACATCATTTGATGAAATACAGTGGAATATTATTTTAGACTCCTTTAGAGAAGTGAGTCAAGGGTACACCAGCCTGAGCATTGAAGCTCAAAGTGTAGAAGGATCTTTTGATCCTTGTCAGTTGGCCCTCTTCCTTGTGGACTTTGGAGTGGTGATAGAGTCAGAGTTTTATTTAAATTATCCATCAAAGTGTAAATCTGCAAGTTGAAGATCAAAGGGAATAATCCACAACCAACAAAATGGTGACTCTACTGGGGAGAATCTAAAGAGAAAGGTATAAGTCTGTTCTTCTTTTCCTGTGTGTTTCAAAGTGATGTAGGAGCATCCTGGGTGTAAGAGCAATCTTGCATCACCTAAAAATATTTCTATTTTTGTATTCAATAAGGGCTATCTTGTGCAGAGCCGCTATATATGGAAACTTGTTGTTTTTAGTAAGTTGGTCTTACGATCTTGGAATGTTCTAATTTTACATGTGGAGGTTCATCTCAGTCATATCAGCCTACCAGCAAAGTTTTATGGCTAGATCAAGTCTAGTTTTGAAGATATTGAAGATTTTTAGTATTGGTAGTAGGGTACAGAAACTTCAAACTCAGTTTTGAAGGCTTTAGAGGCCCCAGATGAGGTTGAAAATTTGGGTGATGGGCACTTAGCGTAGGTCAAGGCTATAGAGTGCTTTGTGGCATTTCCAAAATAGGGTTATAATAGCCAATCAGGTCAACGGGCGATGACTTATGGTCTTCAGAAGTTGGGTCACCTGAAATGACGGAAAATAATTTTCTTTGAAATTTCTGTTTGGGTTTCAAAACTCATTTTGAGCTGACTTTGATGTAATAAATTGTAAAATAAAATAATTCTAAGTTCAGTTAGCCCTAAGGGCTAAATTTCTAGAACCTTCTCGGGCGATGGAAATTGCCTATATAAAGAAGGCCCGTAGTATTGTCTAGGGTAGTTCTGGGTAGTAGATCTCGATATTGATTCGAGGCTTTGTCCTACAAAATATTTGAAGGGAATGCCCATGTGGCTTTGCATATTGTAATTCTAAAAGTTTGTAATTCCACATTTGTGGAGATAATAAGAAGCCAATTTTTTGTTCTTGCATATTATTGTTGTTGTTTCTCTATTTTTGTTATGTGTTTGTGGTATTAAGGGGAGCACCCTTCATCAAGTGGTATCAAAGAAAGAGTTCTTGAGTGTGTAAACAAATCGCTGACTATGAGATAGTTTGCACCAGGACCATGGTTAGGGTTTCAGCGTGCATCACGAAAATGCCTCCACGAAGAGAACATGGCGGAAGAGCTGGTGCTGTGACACCTGAGGTTAGAGAGCTACAGAGACAAGTGCGAGCATTGCAAAAAGAGATTCATAGAGGAATGAATCTTAATGTTAGAGATGAAAGCGAGGATGAAGCCAAAGAAGAATATCAAGAAGAAGAAGCTGAAATTGTGAACCAGGAGGAAGAAAGACTTTTTCGAGTGATTTCCAAGATTGGGAAAAGACCTAAGATTGAGGTTCCTACATTTTTTGGAAATCTTAACCTAGAGGAATTGATCGACTGGATCAATGAATGTGAGGAATATTTTGAGTATGAAGATGTTGAGGATCCTGATAGGGTCAAATTTGTGAAGGCCAGACTGAAAGGTCATGCGAAGATCTGGTGGCAAGAAATTCAATTGGAGTGAAATAGAAGAGGGAAAGATAAAATCACAAGATGGGACCGGATGGTGGATAAATTAAAGTGACAGTTCATTCCTGTTGATTATGAGCTTGACCTACTAAAGAAAATGCAAAGTTTGAAGCAAGCAGGAAGATCTGTTCAGGAGTATACAGAGGAGTTCTATCGACTCCTCATCAAAACAGGTCGTGCAGAAGTTGATAAAGAGAAAGTTGCCCAATACCTTAATGGGTTAAGGCCAAGCATTTAGGAGGAGTTGAATCTGATTTGAATGAACAGTATTAAGGAGGCATACCAATTTTCCCTAAAAGGAGAGGAAAAGTTGAACAAGAAGTTTGAGAGTAGACAAAATGGAAGAGGTCGTGGTGGAAGATCTGGTACACGGTCATATGGTGGCCGAAATGAAGATCCAAAAAATAAGGATGAGGCCAGTAGCATCCAGAATTAGAGAGGAAACAATTCCAATCATTTCCAAGATTAGAATAATAGAGATCAGAGAGGAAGAGGAAGAGGACAAGGATCTGTAAGAGGAGGCTTCCGTGGAACATGTTTTCACTGTGGAGAAGAAGGTCATAGGGTATTTGAATGTCCTCAGCACCAAGGTAGAATAGACAGGAGAAATGAAGGCCAGGCCAGAGTTGCACATGTAGATGAAGATGCTAGATCATCAAATTCTGAAGATGCTGAAAGAGGAGAAATACTAATTAATAGAAGAGTCTTGCTGAGTGGTGAGAATGAACCTGAATAGAGGAGGAGCCTGTTTCGCACTAGATACAAGTGTGAGGGTAAATGTTGTGATGTGATTATCGATAGTGAAAGCACTGACAATTTGGTGTCAGAAGAGATGGTGACAAAGTTGAAGCTCAAGAGATAGAAACACCCACATCCATATCAGATTGCCTAGGTGCAGGATGACCACAAGGTCATGGTCAGTGAACAGTACCTGGTAAAGTTCAAGATCAATGGGTACCAAGATGAGGTACTATGTGATATCATCCCTATGGATGCATGTCATATGTTGTTGGGTAGACCATGGCAGTTTGACAGATGTGTTGTACACGATGGTCGTGTGAATACCTATTCCCTGACAAAGGATGGAGTGTGACATAAGCTAAAGCCATTGAAGGAAACCAAAGAAAAGGTATGTGGTAATGCAAGAATAACATTTGTTGATGGAAGAAAATTTCTAGATGGTATGAGACATGAGCATGTGTGTTTTGCTTTAATTCCAAAAGTTAGTAAAGAAGAAGTAGAGGATGTACTTGTAGAGGTTGCAGATTTGTTGAATGAGTTTCAAGATATTGTATCTAATAATGTACCTGATGAATTACCACCCGTAAGGAAGATTAGTCATCAGATGGATTTGATGTCAGGAGCTAGTTTGCCAAACAAGGTAGCACATAGAATGACACCAGCAGAAAGTGAAGAGTTGAACAGACAAGTACATGAGTTGTTACAGAAGGGATTGATTCAGGAAAGCCTGAGTCCATGTGCTGTACCAGCAGTATTAGCACTAGAGAAGAATGGAGAATGGAGGATGTGTACAAATTCCAAAGCAATAAACAAGATCACAATCAAGTATAGGTTTCCATTGCCATGAATGGATGATATTATGGACTGTTTGAGTGGAGCTGTGTATTTCTCAAAGATAGATCTGAAGAGTGGATATCACCAGATTCGGATCAGAGAAGGAGATCAATGAAAGACTACCTTCAAGACAAAGGAAGAACTATATGAGTGGTTAGTCATGCCTTTTGGGCTAACCAATGCACCAAGCACTTTCATGCGGCTCATGAACGAGGTTCTGAAAGAATTTCTGGGTAAGTTTGTCATTGTTTACCTAGATGATATTTTGATTTTTAGCAAAACATTGGAGCAAAAAATGATGCATATTCATATGCTGTTTGAGAAGTTGAGAGATGAGAAATTGTTGATTAATTTGAAGAAGTGCAGTTTTGTGAAGAAAGAGTTAGTGTATTTGGGATTTGTAGTTTCAGCAGAAGGTCTAAAAATGGACCTAGAGAAGGTACAAGCTATCCTTGAATTGCCTACTCCAAGGAGTGCTATTGAGGTAAGATCTTTTCATGGTTTGGATAGCTTTTACAAAAATTTTATCAAAAATTTTAGCAGTATTTGTGGTCCCTTGACTGAAACAATGAGAGGAGATAGAAAAGAGTTTAAGTGGACTAATGGGGTAGAAAAGAGTTTTCAATTGTTGAAACAAAAAGTTACAGAACAACCTATTTTAGCACTTCCAAATTTTAATAAGGTGTTTCAAGTAGATTGTGATGCTAGTGGTACCGCAATAGCATCTATTATGAGCCAAGAAGGGAAACCGGTTGCTTATTTCAGTGAGAAGTTAAATGATGCCAAGAGGAAGTATTCTATTTATGATCAGGAATTTTATGCTATAGTTCAGGCATTGAAAAAGTGGAGACACTATCTACTTTCTAAGGAGTTTGTTTTGTATACTAATCATCAAGCTTTGCAATATTTGAATAGTCAAGGAAAGTTGAATCAGAGGCATTTAAAATGGGTTGAGTTTTTACAGAGTTATACATTTGTTTTGAAACACAGGAGTGGAAAGTCTAATAGGGTTGCGGATGCTCTTAGCAGAAGGCAACTATTACTGACAGAGATGTAGATTGAAGTGGTTGGGTTCAAGGAACTCAAGAATTTTTTTCCAGAGGATCTTGATTTTGGTGGAGCTTGGAAAGCTTGTAAAGAGCCTGTTACTCTAGATAGGATGAAATGGTTGGATTTCATCATCTAGGATGATATACTATTTAGAGGGAGTCAGTTGTGTATTCCAAGAAGTTCTATGAGGGAGAATCTCATCAAAGAGAAGCATAGTGGAAGATTGGCTGGACATTTTGGTCGTGATAAAACCCTTGCTTTGGTTGGTGAGAATTATTATTGGCCACAATTGCAGCAAGATGTGAAGAAGTTTGTATAGAGTTGCAGAGTATGTCAGATGGTAAAAGGAGTGAAGCAAAATATAGGGTTGTATCAGCCATTACCTATACCAAAGAAGCCTTGGGAGGATATTAGTATGGACTTTGTTCTTGGTTTACCGAGGACACAGCGGGGACATGATTCAATTTTTGTAGTAGTTGACAGATTTTCAAAGATGACACATTTCATTCCCTACAAGAAGACTAATGATTCTATTCATGTAGCAGAATTGTTTTTCAGAGAAGTAGTGAGACTACATGGTTTGCCAAAGACCATAGTTTCAGATAGAGACACCAAGTTTGTTGGATATTTTTTGGCGTACATTGTGGAAGAAGTTAAAGACAGATTTGAAGTTCAGTTCATCACATCATCCACAGACTGATGGACAAATAGAGGTGGTGAATAGAAGTTTGGGAAATTTTCTAAGATGTTTGGTTGGAGATAAGCCAACAGGATGGGATTTGATTTTACCATAGGCAGAATTTGCATACAATAATTCTATGAATAGGAGCACTGGTAAATCACCATTCCAGATTGTATATGGAAGTAGTCCAAGAAATGCATCTGAGTTGAGAAAGATAGATAAAAGAGAAATAAGTAGTGCTGAAGCTGAGGATTTTGTAGAACACTTGAAGAACATCCATGAGGAGGTGAGGAAGCATATTACCAAGATGAATGTGTAGTATAAGACTAAGGCAGATGAGAAAAGGAGGCATAAGGAATTTCAGGTTGGGGATGAGGTCATCATTCATTTGTGAAAGGAGTGATTTCTAGTTGGTACATATAACAAGTTGAAAATGAAGAAGTTTGGACCATGTACGATACTGAAGAAGCATGATTCAGAAAATGCATATGAGGTAGAATTGCCTACTGAGCTAAATATTTCACCAGTGTTTAACATTTCAAATTTGATAGAGTATCATGAAGGAGGTGTTGAAGATGAGGTTGCAGTAGCACAGTGGAGTATTCCAGCAACTAGTTCAGATATCAAGGAGATTGAAGACATATTGGATAGTCATGTTGGCAGAAGCACAAGGAACAGGACATATGAAGAGTATTTGGTCAAATGGAAAGGATGACCTATTGAAGATTCATCATGGCTAACAAAGGAGGAGGTTAACCATCTTGGTTTTCCTCTGCACACCTAAGTTGTGATAGGGTCACTTCTTAAATTACCCTGGGTGTCTGATGCAGGATCATCCTGGGTGTAAGAGCAATCTTGCATTACCCAAAAATATTTCTATTTTTGTATTCAATAAGGGCTATCTTGTGTAGAGCCGCTATTTATGGAAACTTGCTATTTTTAGTAAGTTGGTCTTATGATCTCAGAATGTTCTAATTTTACATGTGGAGGTTCATCTCAGTCATATCAGCCTACCAGCAAAGTTTCATGGCTAGATCAGGTCTAGTTTTGAAGATATTGAAGATTTTTGGTATTGGCAGTAGGGTACAAAAACTTTGAACTCAGTTTTGAAGGCTTTAGAGGCCCTAGATGAGGTTTACAATTTGGGTGATAGGTGCTTAGCATGGGTCAAGGCTATAAAGCACTTCGTGACATTTCTAGAATGGGGTTATAATAGCCAATTGAGTCAACGGGTGATGACTTATGGTCTTTGAAAGTTGGGTCACCTGAAATGGCAGAATATAATTTTCTTCAAAATTTTTGTTTGGGTTTCAAAACTCATTTTGAGCCGACTTTGATGTAATAAATTGTAAAATAAAATAATTCTAAGTTCGGTCGGCCCTAAGGGCTAAATTTCTAGAACCTTCTCGGGCGGTGGAAATTGCCTATATAAAGAAGGCCTGTAGTGTTGTCTAGGGTAGTTCTGGGTAGTAGAGCTGGGTATTGATTTGAGGCTTTGTCCTATAGAATATTTGAAGGGAATGCCCATGTGGCTTTGCATATTGTAATTTTGAATGTTTGTAATTCCACATTTGTGGAGATAATAAGAAGCCAATTTTTTGTTCTTGCATATTATTGTTGTTGTTTCTCTATTTCTATTATGTGTTTGTGGTATTAAGTGGAGCACCCTTCATCACAAATATTTCCCATCTAGGTGGGTGGTGACTCAAAGGTTTGAACAAATGCAACATATTGAAGAAGCATAGATAAGAGAAGAAATACTAGGTCATATGTTAGAAAGAATCCGGAGGTCACTCTGGAGCAATTACCTAGATAGGGAAACAAGAGCTAAATTAAAAGGAATGGTGAGTCTACTAGTGCTCCCATGAGAGAATAGAGAAATGAAAGAGCCAGAAGATGACATGTATTCTCAAGTGAGGATGGTTCACAAAATAGAGTTTCTAGATCAGAAGGTGGTCACTCTGAGGAGAGATTCTATGATACCCCTGAGGCTGCATTTCAGGACAAAGGTCCATTGCCTGTAGGTCAAAGTGAAGAAAACAAAGATATGGGTTTAGAGGTTGACTTGGATCTTGAAGAAGATCATTTGAGAAGGGAACCCATGAGACATAGGCAGGTCTGTTTCCCATATCAAAATCTTCCTGATATGGATGTGTCATCTAGTTCTGATGACATTATGGTTGATCCTGATGACTTGGATGCACTAAGGTTGTAGTTGGCAGAGCAGGATGCCATACGCAAAATATTACAGGAGGAGAGAGAGGCTGAAAAGGTAAATGCTTTGATAGAGAGGCAGTCTCTTCTGAGAAAAATAAATGAAATGAAGGAGAGAAACAAGATGCTTGCTTCTACTCCTAGAACATTGCAGCATGATGTGTTTGGTGATCTTGATGCCTTGAGGAGTGAGCAAGAGCGCTTGCTTCAGGATCATGAATTTGAAAATGAGGGCCCTGTGATTAGACAAGTGCAAAGTTATGTCCCTTTTCCTAAAGATAAAGATGGGCACAGGATTACCACACCTGCTATTATCATTAATGAGAAAGGAAAGCAGAAAATGGTGGGTGACCAAGCAAGCAAACCAGTGACAATACCAAGGATCCCACTACTTGATTCAAATAAGGACACTGAAATGGAGAGAAGGAGAAAAGAAGATGAGGACCTTGCAAGAGAACTAGAAGGGCTGAGGTCGAGGCTTCCATTGCAGAAAAGAAAAGGAAGATCCAATTTTTGCGGGCTTCTTCAGCTAATGCTCTTGGCCCATCTGCTACTGAACTAGGTATGCCATCTATGACTACTACTTTTCCACTTAGTAATGCTACTAGTTCTTCTATCTTCATCTGCTAGGATAGGTGCAGATACTAGGCAGAGGTCAAATGCATAAATAAATATAGGTGCTAATGTTGATCCTAGGCATAACACTAGTTTGAGCTTTCAAAGAAGACCTATGCAATTAGAGGGCTATAGGCAAATAAGTTTTGATGGAATTCTTGGCTATCCAAATGCTTTTACAAATGATATTAGAGATAAGGTACCTAAGTTTGCTAGTAATAATGCTATTAGTTGTGAGGAGCATCTTAGGTTATTTGTTGATATGCTTAGTGATTATGAGGTAGAGCATGAGGTTGTAGTCATGAAATTGTTTGTTCAATCTCTAATGTAGGATGCTAGAGATTGATTTAAGAGGCTTCGTGACAAGTGTATTCATACTTGGGACTCTTTTGAGAAATGTTTCAAAGAGCAGTATGGTGATAGGCCTAATGCTAGCTTCATGTTGAATGAATTCAACACCTTAAGGAAAAATTACAATGAGTCTACAACTGAGTTCAACATGAGATTTAAAAAAGGTATGCACAAGTTGTTCCAAGTCATGGGGTTGGATGACAATGTCTATCTGACTACATACTTCAATGCATTTGATGGGAAGATGGGATATTTATTGAGGGATAAAGAACCAAGAACTCTTAGGGATGCTTTTAGGATTGCTATCAATATTGAAAACAACATGAAAATATCAGGAAAGTTGGGTGGAAAGAGAGATGACCCAAAGTTGTTTGGGGACAGGAAATACAAAAAAGAAAATGATAAGAGCATTGGATCTAGGAGGTAGGAATAAGATAAGTTGGATAAGGTGCTTAATGCATTGAAGGATTAGGCAGTTGCAAATAGGAACATCACTGCTCCTACCAATGAGAGGCCTTAGTTCAACAACAATTTCAGTAGGCAGAATAGACTACAAAATTACCCCTACAACACCCAATGGAAGGATGGAAAGCCTGTTGTCCCTAATGCAAGAGGAAACAATGACAGAGGTGTCCCTGACCCTTTACATAAAGCTTCAATAAATGTCATGGAAAATGTACATTGGTGTTTTGCATGCCAGTCCCATCATTCTGTAGAGCATTATGTGGTTGCACAATCTATGGCTGCAAATCAAGATTGTAGCAATGAGGAGATAGAACAAGAAGAAGAACAAGATGATGTTGGATGCAACATGGTTTCTTCATATCGAGGATATGAAGATGATTCTGATTTTGATGAAGAGGTAGATGTGAATGTGAAGAGACATAATCAGGCCCTTTTTCATCAAGAGATTTTTTCTGATGGTGAATGCGTTGTTCAAAAAACATGTAACATGAACTCTTCTCCCAAGCCAGTAAATTTGAGAAGACCTTCCAGAGAAGAGATGTAGAGGATTACTGCAGAAATGATTGCCTAGGTGCAAACTAGAGGCATGGTGGCAAGGAATACAAATGAGAAAGCTACAGGAATGTTTATAAAGAGTACTAACTCTAGAGAACCTAATGAGAACAAATCAAATTTGATCACATGGTGAAATTCAAGAATGTAAAAGGTAAGCATTGTGAGCCTAAGGGAGTTTGAATTGAAAAGGTCTCTAGTGAGATTGAGAAGCTAGTTAACACAATAGCTAAGGTTGAAAAAATGAGGGTGGTCAGTACACCTAATGTGTTAGATAAACAAAAGGATGTTAAGGCAATGCAGATTGAGATTCCTACTTCTACCCCTGTTGACATGTTATCTGTATTGTCACAAATTACAGTTAAGGTTCCATTGTCAGAATTGTTGAAGATCCCTAAACATAAAGATAAGGCCATTGCATGGGTTGGTAATATTCAAAAAAATGATACTTCATGCAATGGATCTCAGGATAAAGCTTTGAAGGATTTTGTTGCTCAAGGAATTGTGTCTCAAATTCCTCCAATATATTTGGATAGTTTTGTCAATGCCAGCCTTGAAAATATTGACCTATTCTTCTTAAGTGTTATTGTGAATGGGATGAAATTAAGAAATTGTATGATTGATAGTGATGCCTCTAATACTGTCATGCCTTTCAAAATCATGGAGAGGTTGGGCCTTAAAGTTGATACAGTGTAGGGCAGGTGTTGTGCAATGGATCAGAGGGAGGTACTAGTTATTGGGACTATCAATGCAATGCCATATAGGTTGGCAGCATATCCAAAGAAAGAGCTAACAATGAGTGTTTTGGTGGAGGACATCCCTCCTCATTATGGGATTTTTCTATCTAGAAGATGAAGTGTTGCCATGGGTGGAAGTTTACAGTGTGATCTATCCTATGCAACTTTCAAGATTCATGATCAGTTTGTCAAGATTGAATGAGAGCCAAGAGTATGCCACATGATTGAGAGAAACGTAGATAATGAAACTACATGTTTTGTGGATACTAATGTAAATGCTTTTAGGGCAGAGATCCCTGTATTTGAAAATGAGCATGTTTTGTCACCTATTTCTACTGAGGTGGGTGCTGACTCTATGAAGGGTGATTTGTGGGTCATGTACTTTGATGGTGCAAACTGCAAAGATGGTGCAGGAGCAGGTATTTTACTTATTTCTCCTGATGGAAACACTTACAAATTTTCTTTCACATTGAATTTCTTTTGTACCAACAATATAGCAGAATATGAGGCTTTTTTGTTAGGATTGAGGTTGGCACAAAAGCATGGTATTAAATGCCTAAGTGTTGTTGGTGATTCTAAGTTGGTGGTGTCCCAAGTCAGGTCAGTGTATGCTTCCAAGAATAGAAGGTTGAAACAATATAGGAATGCAGTGTGAGATTTGATTGAACATTTTGATACCTTCAATATTGAGTGGAAGGATAGGAGTAACAACAAGATGGCTGACTTGTTGGCCAATATTACAATCAATCCTAATGATATCACATTCTCTGGTATTTGTAAAGTTGAAATTCAGGCTAGGCCTACTATACTAGATAATATTGAGAATTGGCAAGTTTTTGATGATGATAATGATATTTTGAAGTTTATGGATTGCAAGGATCAGTATCATGGTCAGGAACTTGATTGTTCAGCCTTGTTTGAGTCAATAGAAGGAAGGGAGGTTATCTTAGGCAATGAAGTCATTCAGCTTAGAACTAACAAGGTGCCCAAGGGGATTGTTGTTTTGGAGACTGTCTTTGACAATAAAGATAGAGTTCAAAAGAATATCAAAGGAGAAGATCATACTGATCTTGAGGAGATAAATCTTGGATCACATGAGGCACCTAAGAAAGTATACATTGGTAGAGATGTATCTCAAAAGGTAAGGAGACCTTTGATTGAATTATTGAGGAAATTTGGGCATGTTTTTGCATGGTCATATGATGACCTAAAGGTTTATAGATAGGATTTATTTTAGCATGTTATTCCATTGAAAGAAGATGCTAAACCTTTCCGGCAAAACAAAGGACTATTAATCCTACTTTGGCACCCAAGATGCAAGAAGAATTGAGGAAGTTGAGAGATGCTGGCATTATCAAGCCTATAAGGCATTCTTCTTGGGTGTCAAATCTTGTACCTGTAAGCAAAAAGAATGGTGACATCAGGCTTTGTGTGGACTTCAAAAATTTGAACATCAGCTCATTGAAAGATAACTATTGTTTACCCAATATGGAGGCTATGTTGCAGAGAGTAACCGGGTCAAAATTGATGTCAATGATGGATGGTTTCTCTAGCTACAATCAGGTCATTGTTAAGGAATCAGAACAATTCAAGACAACCTTTACAACACCTTGGGGAACATACGTTTATGTGAGAATGCCTTTTGATCTCACAAATGTTGGTGCTACTTTTTAGAGGGCAATGGATGTTGCCTTTTCAGATTTCATTAATGATTTCCTTGTTGTGTATTAGGATTATTTAACTTCCTATTCCAAGAAGGGAGACGACCATTGTGCTCATTTAGAAAAAACATTTATGCGGGTCTTGGAATTTGGAATTTCATTAAACCCAAGGAAATGTGCTTTTGGTGTCACAGAAGGTAAGTTGCTTAGCCACTTAGTTGGGAAGCAAGGAGTGAGAATTGACCCTGAGAGGGTAGCAGCGATTGATAAAATTTAGAGGCCAAAGAATGTTAAAGGGATTCAGTCCTTCTTTGGTCAGGTCAATTTTCTAAGGAGGTTTGTGAAAAACTTTGCAGAGGTAACTAGACCTATTTTCAAGATTTTGAAGAAGGGATCTATAGTCAATTGGGAGGGTGAGCCTGATGAGGCTTTCAAGAATATCAAGCAAGCTATCAAAGATGCACTAGTGCTAAAGGCACCTAATTATAGTGTCCCAATGCATGTCTTTTCTTTTGCATCCTTTTACACCATTGTTGCAATTTTGTTACAAAAGAACAAGGATGCTTTTGAGCAGCCTATTGCATTTTTTAGTAAATCTTTGTAGGCTGTAGAATTAAAGTATGACATAAATGAGAAATAGGCTGATGCACTTGTGAAGGAAATCAAGGCTTTTAGATGTTACTTGATGGGAGCATTTGTGATTGCTTTTGTGCCAAGTGCAGCTATGAAGGACATTTTCTCATAGCAAGAGGTGTCTGGAAGAAGGTGCAGATGGATCAATAGGATCCAAGAATTCAATGTTGAGATCTAGATCACTAAGTTGGTTAGAGGTCAAGGATTGGCAAGACTGATGGCCCAATCCAATCTAGATGCAAACCAGGTAAATCATTCTAAAATTGATTATACATGTGATATGGATGATTGTATTTGGTATCAGGATATTATTTACTATTTCAAAAACATGAGGTGTCCAAATAGTATGAATGATAATCAAAAGAGGACATTGAAGTTACAGGCCATTAAGTATGTAATTGTGAAATGTAAGTTGTATAGAAAAAATTTAGATTGCATAATATTGAAATGTGTAGATGAGAATCAGGCTAATCTATTGTTGAAGAAAATGCATGAGGGAGTTTGTGGTGGACATTATATGGGTAAAACAACTGCTCATAAGATCTTGAGAGTAGGATTTTGGTGGCCCACAATCTTCAAGGATGCAGAATAGTTGGTAAGGAGATGTGATGCTTGTCAAAGGTTCTCTAGTAAGCTTAAGTTTTCAAGTAATGTACCATTAAAACTAGTAGAAGTTCAGGCTCCTTTCCAGTAGTGGGGAATTGATTTCATAGGGGAGATACCAAACAAATCAAGTGGAGGACATTCATGGATCTTAGTTGCCACTGATTATTTTAGAAAATGGGTAGAAGTTGTACCTACAAGGAATGCAACTAGCATAGTGGTAATTGAATTTCTGATGAACAATATTGTTACAAGGTTTGGGTGCCCTGAGAGGATAGTGAGTGATAATGATATGTGCTTCAAGTCTGCCGAATATAAGGACTTTTGCAAAGGTTTGGGAATTCAGATTTTTAATTCCTCACCTTATCATCCGCAAGGAAATGGTCAGGCAGAATCTACTAATAAGAGTCTGATTAAAATATTGAAGATAATTCTAGAGAAGAATAAGAGGGCATGGAATTCAAAGCTTCCATTAGCTTTATGGGCTAATAGGGTAACTGTGAAGAAGGCAATTGGTTGTGCACCATTTGACCTGGTGTATGGAATTCATGCTAGAATGCCTCAAAATAATTAGCTGGAGATGTACAAGTTTGTGCAGTTGTATGATGATGACATTGATGATGAAATGCAGTTGAGAATTGAGGACCTCATTAGGTTGGATGAAACTAGAAGAGAGTCAGTTACAAGGAATGCCAAATTGTAGTTGCAGGTTAAGAATCTATATGATAAAAAGACTATTGACAAAAAGTTTGAACCTGGTGATTTGGTGTTGGTTTGGATTGCTAGATTGGAGGATAAGGGGAAGCATGGTAAATTTGATCCCATCTGGTTAGGGCCATATTTGATTCATGAGAAATAGGGCCAAGATTCTTACATCATCAAGGATTTTAATGGTGATATTCAAGAGTTGCCAGTTCATGGACAATTCTTGAAGTAGTACTTCATTTGAAGTACTCTTTTTTCCATGAACAGTAGTTAGGGTTGTACATTTTGTAGATCTCTATATATAGGTTTCTTGCCCCTACCTTGTTTTTCCCTGGTCTGTTAGTTCTGGTCCTGTTTCTTGTCTTGCCCTGCTTGTTCCTTGCTCTCTACTCCATTTTGTCCTGTGGGATGGTCTACTTTAACCAGTGATTCTGAATCCTTGCCATGCCTGCAAGAGGCATACATCCCTAGATAGAGCCACTGTTAGCATGTGCAAAAACTTTCGTGGCTCCTGGTCTTTTCCCCTGCTCTCTGCAATGATTTTTCTGCTCCCTAGTTAAACCTTAGGTGAAACATTCAGAATCTAGCTGTTAGGTTTCAAAATTCAAGTGTGCCCTAGCTTTATTCTTTTTGCATGTTACCTTTTTTATGGGTCACTTAAAAGCACCTAATCCACATGTGCCTTTTTAAAAAGTTCCTTTTACCAAGTTCACGGTTAGGTCTTTTATGTCTTGGCAGGTCCCTTTTAATTCATTTCCTAAGTCTTAGCTCCTCGGCCGCTTTAATTCTTCCTAAGTCCGCAATCACACCCTGTGATTTTAATATATTTCCTAAGGTTCTCAGCTTTATCTTGCAGAGTTATCAGTGGGTCCACCTTCCATATGCCTTGTTAGCATTTTATGATTGGTCCACGAGTTAGTGATTGTGCATGTGTTAGTGGGACCTAAATTTTTGAAGGCTTGGTGGGACCTAACAGTGTCAGAGGATCGATGGTTGGCGTAAGTTCACATGGGATTGTTAGAGCCATGCGATCTTATGCCAGCCATTGATCTTACTTTTTGTTAGGCGGCAGTTCGTTGGTGGGTCATGTTTGCCAGGTAGTTCTTATGTCCCACGTTGTTATGAGTTGGCACTTTTTCATTCATCCGTGTGTTGATGAGTTGGTTTATGTCAGAGGGCCCGCGTTGAAAGATTTTAATCTAATGGTCGGCATATGATCACAAGGAATATTCCAAGCCTTTGCGATCATGTGCCATCCATTAGATTTTATTCCTTTTTGCTAGGTTGCCTGTTGTGCGAGTGGGACCATATGCCATGTGGTGCTAGATGCTGAGTTTTTATTGGTCGAGGTGGATGTGCTCAGAAGTGGGGCCATTGTCAGAGGGGTCTATGACAAGGGTGGATCCTATAGTTGGCATAAGTTCACATGGGATTTGTCAGAGCCATGAGATCTTACGCCAACCATTCTTTTCAAAGGCTTATGGTAAGTGGGTCCTATGCCAATGACTGGGTGTGGATCAGTGAATGGTTTAGTGACATGTGGCACTAGGCAGACACAGGTTGGGTCTAGTGTTTGGCAGAGTTGTAAAATCTAGAGGTGCTAACAAATTTAATATGGTCACGCATTCACAAAAAGATAAGAGGATTCACTAGTTTGTCTGGCGATTGCACGAATGGTAGTTGGGAAGTCACTAAGTGTTTAGCAAAGGCACAAAATTTTTAGCAAATTGGTGAGGGTCCTTTGTCACCAATTCACCAAGTCTGGTGGGGCCACTCTTAGAGGAAAATCATAAAGCCATGAAAGAGGTTTGATCAGACGGCTGTGTTTTAAAGCTGGTCTCAGTTTGAATGTGGGCCATCATTCTCTCTAAGTTCCA
The DNA here is from genome assembly GCA_027943335.1 of Chamaecyparis obtusa. Lineage (NCBI taxonomy): Eukaryota > Viridiplantae > Streptophyta > Pinopsida > Cupressales > Cupressaceae > Chamaecyparis > Chamaecyparis obtusa. Next base: position 2,471,351 of record BSBK01003078.1, read on the forward strand.
AGGATTTAGCCATTGTGATTCAAATTCAAATTTTTCTAAGAACTTCTAGCGACCAGAAAGTACCAAATTTATGGAATTCATTACAAAATTGACCCTTTTCGATGAGAAATGATTGGTTTACTATTTGCGGTCTGGTCCAGGGTGCTATTGGATCATTTGTAGAGCTTGTACCGTGGTGGTTGTGTGCTCAAGGCTTATTGCAGGGTGTCCTTTTGAGCCCGATTTTGTGATCCCCTGTACTTGCAGAGATGATTTTCATGATTATGGATCGGTTCAGGATTTCCTCTTTCCTGATTGACTATGTTTCCCACCCTTGTAATAACTTTTTAGACCATTTCTAGCAGGTTGGGTGGTTGAAACCCTAACCCTAGTCATCTATAGCTTGTTGCAGATTTTCAAGATGACTAGGCGGGTATAAGTTGCAAAATTTTGCAAGGGTTACAAAACATTGTTTCTTTTGGTCAATAGTTTTTTACTGTAATATACTGATAGAAGTTTGATTTTGTGACTTTTCTGATCTTGGTATCATTCTGATTGTTTGTTGATTTTGATTGTGTTAATGAGAACATTTTGAATCCCAATCTTGTATCTTGTGTATGTTTTCTTTCTTGTCTCTGAGCTCATATATGTTAATGTCACAAAGTGTGTTAATGTATGGTAAACAAAGAGTATTTTGAATTTATCTTTGAGTTCCTAACAAAGTTAGGATTAAAGTCTTCTACGTGAATTTAGTGAGTTTGCAGCCAGGTGTAGAATTTGATGTCCTTGTGCTTGAGGGAAAGGGGTAATAGGAAAAGCACTTACCTCAAATTTCATTGTGTTTGATTTGAGGTATTCAGTTGAGATATACAGTTAGGTGACTATAAGCCCTACGATAAGGCACTGGTCCTTCCTCTTGAAGTTTCATGGTTAACAACCACACAAACATAAACATCATTTGATGAGATACACTGGAATATTGATTTAGACTCCTTTAGAGAAGTGAGTCAAGGGTACACCCACCTGATCATTGAAGCTCAAAGTGTAGAAGGATCTTTTGATCCTTGTCAGTTGGCCCTCTTCCTTATGGACTTTGGAGTGGTGATAGAGTCAGAGTTTTATTTAAATTATCCATCAAAGTGTAAATCTACAAGTTGAAGATCAAAGGGAATAATCGACAACCAACACCAGGTAATAGCCATTACTTTCTTGACTTAAGACAACAATTTTTGACATCACATGCAGATGAGGGAGAAAAGACCCTAGATGAGTTAGAATTGGCTATAGCTAGATTGGATGATAGGGTCATCCAAGCTAAAGAGTTTATAGATGATGATGAATTCATCAAGTCTGATGAGTTTAAAAGTTTTCTCTTTAGAGTTAAGAAGAATGAATTAACACTATCTTTGAAACCATGGGAATTATAGGAAAAGACTATTGAAATGATTGAAAAATTACAGGCCTATGATCCCAATAGTGAAACATTAACTGTGGAGGAGGCAAGAGATCTTGTAAAGAGAAGTGGCATGTTGTTGATCCGTAGATGGGACTTGAAGTCCTCATTCTTAATTGACCAAATCAAGTGTCAAGATAAAGTTGTACCTTATGAAGCTTTTGGCCCCGATGGACTATAGAGGGGTTATGGATTCAATATGAACACTAAGACACTAGCAGTATGGTGTGTGGCCCTAGAATCTAATAAGCCCAAATTGGTTGACATCCAAGACACAACACAGGGTAGCCAATTAATATGGAGGTTGTAGGACACTACATGATCAGACTGTGAAGGAGCTAAAAGATGAAATAAATAGTCTAAAACATCAATCCAGAGCATTTACAGAGGTCTGTGATACTCAAGTCCAAACTGAGTATGAGGGGGGCTTAGCTCCAGAACTTGCAACATAAAAGATAATAATGGGCGTTGATCAGCCTGCTAATACCAGAATTGCTGAAAAGGAGACTTTGATGAAGGTGATATTGCACAAAGTAAATATTTTAAAAGTGAAGTTTGAAATCCTTCATAGTACTTTCATTTCTTTGTAGGGGACAAAATATAAATGTTTTAATGCCTTGTCTATACTAACCCCATTATTTAATACTTGGGGCCCATACTTGCAATTCTTTGACATGTTAGTTTTACTAATGGGAAAAAAAATGGAGTTACTTGACAAAATAATTGATGTTAAGGAAATGGTGTTATTCGTAAAGGATTTGTATGCATTTTTCACTGGCAAGTTGCACATCATTTAGGAAAAGCTAAAGGTTTTTGCTGAAGGGTCTGAAGGATATATCCCTACTATTATGGACACAGAGTGACACTTGAAGGAATGGCAGGAGTAGGTTGATTCTTTCAACCAAATTTTGGATGCTAGGAAGGTGGCTTCTTATTTTATGTTGGAAATATAGATGCAGTAACTGAGAGGGGGGGTGAATCAGTTAACCACAAAAATATTACCACTAATCCCTTAAATATCTTAACAAATTATTTACTGAGCCACTTGGTAAATATACAGAGAAATGCTGAAAACTTGATCCTTGAAGTGTGTAATAATTAAACTGTTCTTAAGCATTCATCACTGATTAACTTACATGAATAAAGAAAATAATATGAACACAAGAGACACCAGATTTACCATGGAAACCCAATATGGGAAAAACCACCAATGTAACTAGTTACTATTTTTCACTCTTCTAAAGTGATGCCTGGTTAGAAGCCAACCCAGTAAAAGGTTACAAAACATACTGTTAGGTGTGACCTTGTTAGAGGATTTAATCACCCTGCTAGGAGTGGCCTTGTAAGAGGTCTTGAAACAATTCAATAGAACTGTTACCTTGTTAGAGGATTTACAAAATGGTTGTTAAACCAACTCGGTTAAGAGATTTTGATATCACTGCTACAATTGCTAGAGAGTAACAATGAAATAACCTAAAACTGAATTGCTAAATATAGATCTCTGTTCTATTTCACTAGATCCTTACTAATCAATTAAATCTTTGTTGCTCCTCAAGGATATCTGACCATCCTTCAAAATTCACACACACCTTTCTTCAAAATGATTTTTGCATGCTGTATATCTTTTTTTCACCATTTGACCTTCTATATATATACCATTTCATAATCATTTAGATTGACAAGTCGGCACTAATAATTATTATAACAGTCAGCTAGGATAAACAAACTGTAATAACAAAATTCTTTGAAAGGGCCGACCTTGCTCGGTAAACATTAATCCTAAAAAGATTTCCTTCGGTGACCGAGAGAACTCAGTAACCACAGCGAATTCTGCAACATCCTTTGGAGATTGAGAGAGCTCGGTAACCACTAATTTCCTTCGATAACTAAGGAGGCTCGGTTAACATTGTTATCCTATCATGTTTCCTTTAGACACCCAAGAGAACTCGGTAGACACTAAAAATCACCTAGCTGACCGACTGAACTCGGTAGATACTGAGAACCGCTTAGCTGACCGACTGAACTTGGTAGATACTGAGAATGATAATTGATATGACATTTGTGTGACATCAAAGACAACACATAGCTAATCCAACAATGTCCTTCAGACAATTGTATCCAACAATCTCCCTCTTTAGCATTGATGGCAACACATGTCATAGCACAATGAAATTTCATAGATAAACCAAGAGTAAGAAACATATCCTTAGCTTCATTCTGATTCTCATCATCTTCAAACTTCTTTCTCTAACTGAGAACTCTCCCTCTTAAATTCTCAAATTATTCTTCTTATAAATTTCTTGAAATGATAGCAAACTCTCCCTCTTTGACAACACATGCCAAAGACAACTTACATAGTTTCGGTAAATATCAATGTACCTTATGTACTGATTCATATGCAATGATTCCTTGACTATGCTACATCAACTGATTGATCTTCAACATGTTCTGGTTGATGCATCACTAAAACTTTATTTAGTGAACCTCGGACAGGGGAGTGACCCCTAACTTGCCTCTTAGATACAAGAATGCATCCTTAGGTAGTGGCTTGGTGAAGATATCTACAATTTGTTCTTTTGTATGAATATATTTCAATCTGATTTCCTTGTCCTGCACCAATTCTCTGACAAAGTGATATTTAATTGCAATGTGCTTGGTTTTGGAATGCATTACTGGATTCTTTGAAATATTTATTGCACTTGTATTATCACAAAACATAACAACTGGTTCTTTGATCTCAACCTTCATGCCTTCCAAAAGCTATTTAAACCATATAATATTAGAGCAGTTTACTGCTGTAGCAACATATTCTGCTTCCATTGTGGATTGGGATGTGTAGTTTTGCTTTTTACTAGTCCAAGATACTAACCTCTTGCCAAGAAAGAATGCACCACCACTTGTACTCTTTCTGTCATCACTGTTTCTTGCCCAATCAGCATCAGTAAACACTTTTAAATCCAGATTGCCTCCAAATTTATACCACAAGCCATAATCTTCAGTTCCCCTTAAATACCTCAAGATTCTTTTGATTTCCATCATGTGATTTTCTCTGGGTTTAGCCGAGAATCTTGCCACTATTCCCACTACTAAGGCAATATCAGGCCTTGTGTGTACTACATACTGTAATTTTCCAATCATTGATCTGTATAAGGTCTGATCTACTTCTTTTGAATCATCATCTTTGGTAAGCTTTAGTCTAGTACACATGGGTGTACCAACTAGTTTTGAATCTTCCATACCAAATTTCTTAAGTATTTCCCTGATATATTTAGACTGAGTAATGTAGATACCATTTTTTTTCTATTGAATCTGAAGTCCAACGAAGAATTTTATCTGACCAAACATAGACATTTTAAATTCTTTGTTCATAAGCTCTGAAAATTCTTTGCACTGATCATCATTTCTTGTAAACACAGTATCATCCACAAATATTTCTGCCAAAACAATTTTGTTATCTGATCCTTCTTTGATGTATAAATTGATGTTGTCATTAGCCCTTTTGAAATTAATCTGAGTAAGATAGTTATGTAATCTTTCATACCATGCTCTAGGAGCTTGTTTTAGACCATACAATGCTTTGTGTAATTTGCAGACCATATCCCTTTTGTCTAGATCAATAAAACCTTCAGGTTGCTCAATGTAGACTTCTTCCTCAAGAATACCATTGAGAAAAGCAGATTTGATATCCATCTGATATACCTTAAATCCTTTATGTGCTGCATATGCAAGTAAAGTCCTCACACCTTCTAATCTTGCAATAGGAGAAAAAGTCTCTCCATAATCTATTCCTTCTTCTTGAGAATATCTTTTACATACCAATCTTGCTTTGTTTCTTGATACTTGACCATCTTCATTCAACTTATTTCTAAATACCCATTTTGTCCCAATTACATTTTTATCTTTAGGCCTAGGTACAAGAGTCCATGTCTTATTTTTCTCTATTTGCTCTATTTTTCCATTCATAGCCTCAATCCAACTTTCATTTTCTAATGCATCTTTGACATTTTTAGGTTCAAAATCAGCAAATAAACATGTACCTTTTAGTTTAATTCTTGTCATAGTACCATCTAATTTGTTTCCAATAATCTGATCTGGTTTATGATGCTTTCTGACATACTTGGCTAATACAGGTTCCTTGCTTCCTGAATGAGTTATATTGTCATGTTCTTCATCTTCAAGTTCAGATTGCTCGGGCTCGGTAGATGTAGTCTCCTTACATGTGTCTGACAATGTATCAGGTTCGATGTAAATAAATTTTCTGTAGTCCTCTGGTTCCTTTTTGCTTTCTTCTTCAATCTTTTCTGCAAACTCATCAATTCTCACATGTGCACTTTCTATGATTTTGTGAGTAGACAAATTTAGACATCTATATGCCTTACTTTTGCAAGAATATCCCAAAAATATTCCCTCATCACTTTTTACATCAAATTTTCCTTTTCTAGATTCTTTCAAGATGTAACATTTACTACCAAATACTTTTAGGTAACTTACATTTGGTTTGTAGCCATACCATAGCTCATATGGAGTCTTGAATGTGTCTTTTCTCAGCTGTACTCGGTTCAAGGTATGAACTACAGTGTTGATAGCTTCCTTCCAGTATTTCATAGAAATGTTCTTTTCAATCATTAGAGTCCTTGCACAGTCCATGATAAATCTGTTTCTTCTTTCAGCTATTCCATTTTGCTTAGGAGTTCTCGGGGCTGATACCTGTCTTTTGATTCCTCTTTCAATGCAAAAATTATTGAATTCATGGGAGATGAATTCACCACCTCTGTCTGATCTCAAGCATTGTATTCTTTTTCCTGTTTCCTTTTCTACTCTTGCTAAATACCATTTGAACTTCTCAAATGCTTCAGACTTTTCTCTTAAATACATAACAGTCATCATTCTAGAATAATCATCAACAAAGAGAATAAAGAATTTTTCTTCAGTATAGCTCTCAATTCCAATAGGTCCACATAAATCAGTATGCACAATTTCCAAATTATCTCCAGGTTGATAGTTTTTACATTTGAAACTAGACTTTCCCATTTTACCAATTTGACAATTCTTGCATAGACCAACATCAGGTTTCTTCAAAGTAGGAATACCTCTTACTTTCTTGAATTTGCTTATTTTCATCATGTTGTCAAAATTTACATGACATAGCCTTTTGTGACATAACCAACTTTCTTCAATTTGAGCAATAAAACATGAGTAATCACCAAGATCAAGATAAAATAGGTTACCTTTGGTTTGTTTTCCTGATCCTATCAGTTTTCCTTTGTCATCCAGCAGTATTTCTTTGCCATTCATGAATTCAACCTTGAATCCAATGTTGATTAGCTATGCTACACTTAGAAGATTATGCTTTAGTCCTTCGACCCAATATGCATTGTCACATATAAGTTCTTTGGTTAATGAAATTCGTCCCTTTCCTTTTATACAACAGGATTCATTGTTTCCAAACCTTACATTACCACCATCAAAGTTTTCAAAGTGATCAAACTTGGTCTTGTCACCAGTCATATGATGTGAGCATCCACTATTTATAATCCATGTATCATTCTTGCTTATATGAGAGATAAGTGCCATCTCATCTTCATCATTATCAGATTCATCTTTTACAGCAATGAAAACAATTTCTTCTTCACTATCATCCGAATCTTTAGCTAAGAAACATGTTTTCTTACCTTTATCCTTGAATGATTTGAAATTTTTCTTGCCATTATACTTGTAATTTTTCTTCTCATCTTTTCTTTTCTTGTTTGGACACCTAGCTACAATATGACCAATTTCTTCACATGAAAAATAGATTAAGGGACTTTTACCTCTGTATTTTCCTCTACCTCTTGAATACTTCTCTGCAAGTAATGCTTTAATAACTTCAAGATCGCTATCAGAACTTTCCTCTGATTCTTCTTCACTTTCTTGAGTGAAAGTTTGGCCTCAAAAGCTGATTCAATATTTTTAGAAGTTGGAATATAGTTGTCATAGTTATCCAGTTCAAAGGCTGTCAATCTTCCAACTAAGGCATCCAAAGTTATATTGTGATTTTCTTCACATCTTCTTTCTTGAATAGCAGAAACTCTTATTACATAAATAGGGAGTAATGTTCTAAGAACCTTACTTATAACCGTTTCATCATCAATTTTTCCTCTAGAAGCTCTGATTGCACTAACACTTGTATTGATTCTTTCAACATATTTTACAATGTTTTCTTCTTCTCTCATTTTCATTTGATCAAACTATCCTCTTAGGCTCTCTGCTTTGGCTCTCTTCACATTGTCATCACCGCCATAGATTTTCTTCAACTTGTTACACATTTCATGAGCAGTTGTGCAGTCTTTGATTTCATCAAATTCTTCATAGCTAAGAGCTGATGCAATGTCTATCATCATAGTGTTATGGTTCTTCTTCTCTGCAATGTCTTCAACAGTTAATGTGCCAGTAGGAATTGTATATTCTTGATCAATATATTTGCATCCTGAATCACCAATGGAAGCCAGATGTAATCTCATGAGACCTTGCCATGCTGAAAAGTTATTTCTGTTAAGCCTTGGAATTTCTCTTTTGTAAGACATCCTGATCTTTAGCTTAGGTCCTTGAACCCTTCCTGCAAGCACCAAAAGCTCTGATACCAATTGTTGGAAATATAGATGCAATAACTGAGAGGGGGGGTGAATCAGTTAACCACAAAAATATTACCACTAATCCCTTAAATATCTTAGCAAATTATTTACTAAGCCACTCGGTAAATATACAGAGAAATGTTGAAAACTTGATCCTTGAAGTGTGTAATAATTAAACTGTTCTTAACCATTCATCACTGATTAACTTACATGAATAAAGAAAATAACATGAACACAAGAGACACCAGATTTACCATGGAAACCCAATATGGGAAAAACCACCAATGTAACTAGTTACTATTTTTTACTCTTCTGAAGTGATGCCCGATTAGAAGCCAACCTGGTAAAAGGTTACAAAACACACTGTTAGGTGTGACCTTGTTAGAGGATTTAATCACCCTGCTAGGAGTGGCCTTGTAAGAGGTCTTGAAACAATTCAACAAAACTGTTACCTTGTTAGAGGATTTACAAAATGGTTGTTAAACCAACTCGGTTAAGAGATTTTGATATCACTGCTACAATTGCTAGAGAGTAACAATGAAATAACCTGCAACTGAATTGCTGAATATAGATCTCTGTTCTGTTTCACTAGATCCTTACTAATCAATTAAATCTTTGCTACTCCTCAAAGATATCTAACCATCCTTCAAAATTTGCACACACCTTTCTTCAAAATAATTTTTGCATGCTTTATATCTTTTTTTCACCATTTGACCTTCTATATATATATACCATTTCATAATCATTTAGATTGACAAGTCAGCACTAATAATTATTAGAATAGTCAGCTGGGATAAACAAATTGTAATAATAAAATTCTTTGAAAAGGCCGACCTTGCTCGGTAAACATTAATCCTGAAAAGATTTCCTTCGATGATCGAGAGAACTCGGTAACCATAGCGAATTCTGCAACATCCTTTGGAGACCGAGAGAGCTCGGTAACCACTAATTTCCTTCGATAACCAAGGAGGCTCGGTTAACACTGTTATCCTATCATGTTTCCTTTAGACACCTGAGAGAACTCAGTAGACACTAAAAATTGCCTAGCTGACCGACTGAACTCAGTAGATACTAAGAACCGCTTAGCTGACCGACTAAACTCGGTATATACTAAGAATGATAATTGATATGACATTTGTGTGACATCAAAGACAACACATAGCTAATCCAACAATGTCCTTCAGACAATTGTATCCAACAATTTTATTGGTGATGCCGACATTTCAAATTTTTATGAAGTTGTGGATGAACTGTACAAGTAGGAGATTGACATGAATAAGTTTGTTGTTGAATCTCAAGCCATAATGGATGCCGAGTGGAAAAAGTGCCTTTAAGACTTGGATACAGTTAGAGCGATAACTTGGCCATCAAATAGGGAAATTGTGGTGTGGGAAAACATTGGAGAGATTCAAGCCTTGGCCTTGCCACATTGACATGGATGATGGAAATAGTTGAGATAGTTTTGGTATTAGATGAAGAGCCAATAGAGCGATGTTAGTTAATTCAAATCGGGTATCTTATGTTTGCGGTTCACCTATTGTGGATACACCTTGGGTGCAAATCAAGACTAATTCTAAAGAATCTGGGCTGCCAACTGTCACTCTAATAAATGTTTCCAAACTTATTTGCCAAATGCCAATGTTAGTTTTTATTTTCTGATTATTGATCATTGATCATTGACATTGATATATAAATTTCAAGGAAGTTAATAGAAATATACAAGGATATTTTATAATTTTCTGATAGAAGTCTTTGTCCTCTCACCTCTGAGTTTGGTACTATGATCATTGATCATTGATTCTTGAATTTGAAAATTTGATGTATAAATTCCAAGGAAGTTAAATTTTAATACAAGGATATTTTGCAATTTTCAATTTTTCTATCACTGTGCCTATGTAATTTTGTAAAGAGCACATTGGCTCAAGTCAAGAATCTCAATTCTCATTCCTAAAGATCAATTTGTTTAAAATTGAATGTATAATGTCAATCGTCATATTATTATATTAATATTTTCTTTTAAAAATTAGGAAATTAGGAATTTAGGAATTAAGTAAAATTTAAATGCTTCTGATTCAAGGAATTAAGGAATTAAGTAAATGCTTAGTATTATGAAATTGACAAATAATAAATTAACTAATGAGTATGATAAATAATAAATTGACAAATGACAATTTCTAGGAAATTAGGAAGCTTTGACCACCGACAATGTTTTGAATGGTTAAGTGGTTAGGATGCGGTGATGGGTTTTGAACTTCTGAGGGACCCTCGACTAATGGCATGCGTAACTTCAGAATTAAAGAGACAATTTGTTAAAACTGATAGTGTGTAATAGTGTTGAAAGTGGCAGTTAGTTTCATGCCACGTGGAAAGCATGGAGGAATGGACTGTGACATGTGTCAACAAATGGATTAATATTTGACACTTTGTCAGGAATAGTTTCAAACCTACAATAGTATTGTTTAAGTGGTTTACAGAGCTTCACAAGGGTTTGTCAACCATTAGTGTTGGCAATTACAAAGCTACGATGAAGCATTTGGTGAATAGGCATAACTTCAGAAAGGTTAATCAGTTACAAGATTAAATAGTTTAGAGGTTACAAAAGGCTTTGTACAGGACTTTGCAAGGTTATATGAGAGTGGAGATGTTAAGAAGACCGTCATTCCATCATTGTAACTTTGGAAGGGTTCCAAAGGCCTCTACTTTTCATGTAGCGAAGTTGAGACAAGGTTAGATGAACTATTTGCGTAACTTCAGAACCAGGCCACTAGCCAGCTTAAGTTTTGAATCTTATTCTTGATTCTTGAAGTTGAAACTTGAAATAACATGGTTGCATGACTATGAGGCATTAAGGGCCAAGGTGTTTACACTTTATAGTGAGGAAAAATGACATTAATAATTACATGACTATACTTCAAATTTCATGAACATTCATTTACAAAAATCATGAATTCAAATTACAAATTATAAAAATCAAAATTTAAATTTCAAATTACAAAAATTCAAATTCAAATTACAAAAATCATGAACAATACTTATTACTTGTAATATGAGTCAAATTATCAATAATAAATATTCAAGTCCATTATCAATTTATCCAACAAGTACAGTAATAAGTATACGATGTATAAAATTATAAATACCTATTAACTAAATGTTAATTCTAAATCACTTCAGTCTTCACTCAGTGTATGTGAGCAGTCTTTTGCTTCTATATCACACATGGAATCCAGCTCTTGAAATTGACTACTACTACTAGCAAGAGGTTCTTCTTCATTCTAAGCTGGGTATTCAAAATCAAAAAATTCTTCATCTTCATTTTGAGTCTAGGACCAAGATCCATCATTTGTCTCATAACTAGTAGTAGCACCACCATGTTTTGAAGTGTTCAAAAGCCCTTGTCTTTCATGTAGGGAATTCCAAATTGCCTATCATGCCCATAAAATTTCACTCCAAAACAAACCAACTTTTTTTTTAAAGGTTATGAAAGTTTATGTTTAGAGGTTAATAGTTGTCTTAAGATGAGAGGTAGGAACTGAAAGGGGTGATGATCATCATTGATCTATTGGAAAACTAAAGTTTGAAAAAGAGTCTGAATCGACTTTACTTTACCTCATTGGTGATTTAGGTTACTAGTTGAATTAGTTTTAACAAGGGATAATATCTAGAAGGCTAAGTTGCAAACAAATTTTACCTAACATTTAAGATCATTCATGATATTATTCATCTTATAAGTTTAGCTATACTAATAGTGGATATTCATCTTATGAGGTTGTTTTTAATAATATGGATGATTTAACCTTGTACTGAGTTAAAAACAACCTCAAGCAAGTTTCCAAATTTCTGTCTAGTTTGTTTCTGATCTTTGATTTCAAAAACCCCAATGCACTGAAAACTCTTTCATCTTCCAATAACCCCAATATCATTGTTTGACATAAATCAACAAGTTTGAAATATTCTGATATTGAATCATGCAATACTTCACTCTGCTCTATCCTTTTCCAAAGTCTGGTTATTACACCAGGTTCAAATGGATTTTCCAAGTTTTTTAACTGCAATTTCATACATGATGCAAATTGTCTACATTGTTTTTTAAGATTAGCTGAATCTATAATTGCTTCAATTGATTGTCCATTGCAATCTGCATGTTTTGAAACTCTCTGATCAATTCATCAATTTTTTAATGAAACATATGAGCATCAATTTGTTTATCTCCAACATTTTTCCAAAAATGAGGAAACACACAACCCATGGCTTCAAGAATTTCTTCTCGAGGGAATCTTTCACGAATCTCACTTGAAAGTTGGTAGGAAATTGACTTCAAATTATCAGTAATAAATTTAACAAACCTATCAAAATCAACCCTTTTAACTAGAAGTAGTCTGCCTCGCTTGCCCATCTTAGATTGGTGCATTGGTATCTCATATCCTTTCACAAACACACATAAATCATTTTTTCAATTGAATTTTAAAAAATTCTCAGCATGATTCAAATCTGTAATTATTTGCCACCTAAAAAAATTTGGGATTTGAAGTGTTATCATATCTGAGTACTCATGGATATACATAGTCCTATCTTAGGCTTTCTTAACAAGTTTGTTCATTAAATCCAGCATGGAGAGAAGACTAGCTAAAGTTGATAGTCTCTATATCACTTAACTCATGTAAAAAATTAGGAGCTTTGTCTACTATGATCAAGGATTGATATTCTATTAGAGCTCTTTCTACTGGTCCATACAAGAGATCTGTATGGTCTCAACATCCTTGAGAAGCTTGTTTCCTGGTGTTACTCCCTTTCAAAAAATCTTAAATTTTGCAAAATGTTTAGGACTTCTATAGATGTAAGAGTATATGTCATGAACTAGATCTTCACCTTTTGAAACTATAGGAAAATTGCTTCCAATTTTATATGCTAAATTCATTCAATGGGTCATGCAATGTATGCCAAGCATGTAAGGTGCAATACTAATTTGTAATCTTGCGTAGAGACCATTCCTTTGGCCTTGCATTATTGCAGATCAATCAACTCCAACACACACTAACTTCTTTCCAATTATCAAATCATCCATACCAACAACTTCATTCAAAGAATTCTTCACTTCTAAATATAAGTTTTCTATTGTTGAATTACCCCTCATTTTAAAAACACAAAGTAGATGAGCTTGGCAGACATGTTCTTTTACTGTATACACATGCATACAAACCCAAGTAGTGTTATCTACTATAGTAACTTCATCTATGGATAATGAAATGAATGTGGACTATTTTACTTTCTCTTGTAAATTTTTCTTTTCCACCTCAGAAAGATAGTTTTCCATTTCCCATCCAACGTTTGTTGATTAATGTGACATAGGATAGTGAGGAAATTTCAAAAAGGATAATAAATTACCATATTCTGAGAAGTCTCTCATAGGATGCTCTCTAGACATAATATGAAAAATAACACTCATCTGAATGGTCTTTTCCAGGTTTGCTTCCTTTGGCTGCATGTTTAAACCCAACCTTGATTGGATTTTCACTACTAGCAATTACTGTCATTCTCTTGATATTCTCTTCATATTATATGGCATACTTAACATGAAGACATTCTTCCTTTGATTTCCATCTCACTGCTGATATTTCTTGTCTGTCTATGGTCTTTTTTTCATAAACCTTACCAATATGCTTTTCTATAGTGTCAAGCTTTAGCTACACCTTCTTCTCTCTTTTATTTTTCCAGGTACAAATCTTACACCTACATTCTCTTGGTTGTTCATCATTTCTTGGGACTGCTAAAATGAACTAGTACTTTTCTACCCAGTCAACCTTAAGATTTCTTGTCATTTCCCACTCCCACCCCATTTTTACTTCCCTTTTTCTTTTCTTCCTACCAACATCATTATTATCTTCATTGCTAGCATTTTCATCCAACTGGTTCTACATATCCCTTATAACATCTTATCTCTTGCCACCATTGTTATCCTCATTTAATGCATTTTGATTTTCATTTAACTCAATGAAAACCCTAGCTTATGGTACTAGTACTGGTGAGCTACTGTGAATGGCTTTTGCACTTGCAATTGTAGATGTTGATGGAGTAGAATCATTGCCAACTCCAAAGAAAGCCTTTATGGTAGTATCTTTAAGTTTTGGGCATTTTGACAAGCTCCTAGGCCCTTCACTATACTGAGGAGTCTTACCCTGCCCTTCACTACCCTAAGGAGTCTTACCCTTGTCTAGCTTTTGAATCTCTTCACTACCATGATCACAATGAGAAGTCTGAGTCTCAACCTCCCCAGATATTTGAATCCCTTCAGCACTAGCAGCCCAAGGATACTCACTCTCAAGATAGTCACCCTTGTCCAACATCTTAACCCAATGACCTGTCACTAGTCACTAGGATTCTAGCCTCGAGGAATTAAAATTAATAGCAATACTGTGAAATGTGAACAAATAATTGCTTACCTTGGTCCTTCTTCCTCTAAATTCTGATGCTCTAAAATATGGAATCCTCTGTTTACTGTTGCAAGATTGTTATTCGTAAATCTCACCCTCCAAAAATTTGTAACAAGACATGATAAGACTACTTTTGTAAATCTGATTTGAATTTATATCAATCCATGATTCCACATTCCAAATTTCCAATTTTCATTTTTAATAAATTCCTGGGCTTTTGGCAAAAATGTGCTGACCTGATCAATACTGAATATAGGAATTAACAAAAGGTTGGAGAAATACATCATGGTTAATAAAACAATTAATTAATGGGTGGTGAAATAGGTCATGGTTAAGATAACAATATAAACCATTTGGCTATTTTATATTTTATATGCAATTCATAATTAATACCCTTGGTGATTAAGAGACCGTTAAAAGAACTGCGTTAGATTGGTTATAGGAAAATATATTGGTCAACATCGTCAAATAGAAAATCTAATTGGTGATTCCAATGAATATTTACCAATTATTGTGTCAAGATTGGGTGAATATGGGCCATCATGTACCTACGTGATTCACCAATTCTACAAAATGTATTTCGCAAAATTTGCAAAAGGAAAATATTCACCACTAAGAATTATGCTGGTTAAGAGATTTTTCTGAATCAATGGTTAAATTGATACAATTTTGATCTGATTCACATACAACTCAATTGCAAATATTCAGATCTATGCTAAGCTCATAAACATCATCTAATCATTAATCAATTCACTTCCTCAATTTTCTTCAACTTACTTTACTTGGTAAACTATTCTCTGACGCTCAGTAATGTCTACAAATCAATTTTTTCTGTAACTAGTTTGATCAGGAATGCATGAATAAAGTCTTCATGTGAAATATCTATAGTTTCAAATTGTTCGGCATGTTTCAACATTGAAACTCATGTCTCTTATATAGACGTATAAACCATTTTCATATCAGCCATCAGATTTTGCCTCTTAATCTCCTTCATCCATTTTTTTGATTTAACCTTCCTTGGTAAATGTGTCATTAACATGTTTCAATATCTTCCATTAGATCTTCTCTAAATTTTTTCATCCGTGGATCTTATAACTAACTTCATCCTTTACCTCAAAATCATAACAATTTCCAGCTTAATAATTTTAGTCGGTTGTTATAAGCATTTAATATTTTCATCCAAACTCTATTAATACTGAAATGTGTTGGTGAAAACTATCACTCGGTATACATAGGATGACTCGGTGTATACAAAAGCCTTCAATTACCAACCATATTTACTTGTTCAATTCTAGTCTCTTCTTCATAATAGTGTAATTTAACATGCTTAAGTCAATAATATAATGTCATAGCCTCATCAATAAGTTACCCAATGTATTCCTTATCCTTATCTGTCATATCCATCTTTTCCTTATGTAGATACCTCATTTCTTCACCATTTCTTTCTTCTATAGATCTTCAGATGTTTGTAACTATCATGATAAGTAAAGTCAAGATTGGTTGACATCAATTACAAAATATTGACTGATTTAATCATCTTACATGTCACTTTGATAGCTCGGTGATCTCTAATCGATGTTACTTCAGTTCATCTAGATATTCAATTAGTTGTATAATCATTGTTCCTTCAGTTCATCTAGATATTCAATCAATTTTAGGTCATCAATTTATGTTCCTACGAAGGATGATTTAGAAGAAGAAAGGTATGAAGATGAAAAAGCACTTATTTCTCAAGTTATTAAAACTAACCCATGGATTATTGATAGTGGTTGTTCACATCATATGACTGGTGACATTGACAAATTTTAAAACTTAGAAGAATATGATGGAGGATTTGTTATCTATTTGGAAATTGAAATGATGCTCCACCTTCTGTAAAAGGAAAGGGATCCATTATGCTAAGTGAAAAGATCAAATGTGATGATTCTTATTGGGTTCAAGGACTAAAGTATAAGTTGTTGAGTTTTACACAACTAAATAATATTGATCACCAATTGGAGTTTTAGAACCCAAAGGTGAAGATCTATGATGCTATTAGAGATTTGATTGGAACCAATGAACAATATAAAGGTAACTTATTTTATTTTAATTATAATGGAAATATGTGTCTATTTGTAAGAAGTGAAGATGCTTGGTTATGGCATAAAATATTTTGTCATGTAAATTTTGATAACATGATTAAGGTTAGTAAGAATAAAAGAGTCAGAGGTCTACCAAGATTGAGAAAGCTAGATAAAGTTATGTGTAAGGAATGTTAGATCGATATGATGAGAAAATAAATTTTTTCAAGAAAGTATTACTCATCTAATGGTATATTGGACTCAAGTCATATTGATCTTTGTGGCCCTATGAGAGTACAAAATTATTATGTTGAACGGTATTTCATTTTTTTTGTTAATGACTATTCAAGAATGATGTCTGTAATGTTTAGATAAAAGAAAAGTCTAATGTATTCTAAATGTTTAAATGGTATAAGGAAAGAGTTGAGAAGGAAACAAGTAAGAAGCTGAAATGTTTAAGATCAGATAGAGGAGGAAAATTTATCTCTGATAAATTTGTTGTCTTCTAGAATGAGAATAGAATCAAAAGATAAGTATATGCACCAAGGACTCCACAATAGAATGGCATAGATGGAAGAAGGAACAAATAAATAGTTGATTGTGAAAGAACATTTTTTATTGAGGAGGTTGCACAAATAGTATGGAGAAAATCCATTAGTACTATTTACACCCTCAACCGAGTACAACTAAAGAAAGGTACAAATAAAATTCCCTATGAACTCCAGTATAGGCATACACCTAATGTTAGCTACTTTAAAATATTTGGAAGTGGGTGTTACATACTAAAAGATACTAGAAAAGGAAATTTTGATCCTAAAGGTGATGAAGGTATATTCCTAGGATACTCCACAAAGAGAAAAACTTATAAATGTCTGAATAAGGCTACTAACAAAATTGTGGAAAGTGCAAATGTAAGGATTGAGGAGTTTTTAGATAAAAATGAAGGAGATGGAAAAAAGGAACCAGAAGATTATCAAAGATTTGTATATGTATAGGCAGGAGTTTTTGGTACTTTACCCAAGCTGCAAGAAGAAATTGAGGAACCAGTAGAGCCCCCACCGAGAGAAAAAAAATGTTGAATAATAGAGAACCAAGCCAGTGGTAGCAAAGTATGTCAGAAGGAATCATTCATTGACTCAAATAATTGGAGATAAGAATGCAATCTAGTCATGACAAAAAGTAAGTTGAGAGACAATACATGTTTGATTTTATAAATTGAGCCTAGATTAGTCAAGGATGCACTTGAAAATGAATATTCGGTTAATGCAATGAAAGAAGAGATTGATTAGATTGAAAAGAACAATACTTGGTCACTGGTACTAAGACCTAAGGATAATAATGTTACTAGTACAAAGTGTATTTTTAGGAATAAACTAAATGAAAATGGAGATTTGATCAAAAATAAAGCTAGACTTATATGCAAAGGATATGCTCAGGAAGAAGGTATTGACTATGGTGAGACATTTTCTCCTATTGCTAGATTAGAAGGTGTGAGAACTTGACTTACATATGATACTTATATAAAGGTTTCAGAGTTTATCAAATGGGTGTAAAATCTAGATTTCTAAATGGAATACTGGAAGAAGAAGTGTACTTTGAGAAAATAGAAGAATTTGTTGACAATAGAAAGAAAAACATGGTATGTAAAATACACGAGGCACTGTGTGGTTTGAAACAAGCACCCGGAGCATGGTATGAAAGACTCCACTCATATCTAATGAGAATACATTTCATTAGAACTAGTGATAATAGTAATGTGAACTAGAAAAGTGAATATGAATATAAGGTACTAATTTTTGAAATCTTTTTTGATCTAATATCATATTTGGAGGAAATCAGTCAATGTGTAAATCATTTGTTGATGAAATGAGAAAGGAATTTGAAATATCAATAATTGGAGAGATCAAATTTTTCATTGGATTAAAAATTCAACAGATCAAGCATGCCATATACATAATACAATCAAAATACATCAAAGAGATCCTTAAAATTTTTGGGATGGAAGACTCAAGACGGGTTGGTACACCGATGATTACTGGATGCAAATTGTCAAAAGAAAATAACTCTACCAAGGTGAGTGAAAATCTATATAGATCTTTGATTGGTAAGCTACAATATGTTTTTCATAGAAGGCCTGATGTTGCTCATGTTGTTGGTATTGTGGCTAGATTTTATTCTAATCCTAAAGAAACATATATGACTTCTATAAAGAGAATCTTTAGATATCTAAAAGGAACCGAAGACTATGGATTATGATACAAAAAGGATGGAGATTTTGAATTGAGTGTATACTAGTGTTGATTGGGAAGGTAATGTGAATGATAGGAAAAGTAAAAGTGTGGGAGCTTTATTCTTAGGAGAAAGATTAGTCACATGGATAAGAAAAAACCAAAATTTGTATTTCACAGTCAAATGCTAAGGAAAAATATGTTACTTATACAATCAATTGTTCTAACATTGTTTGGATAAAACAACTACTTGAAGGGATACAAGAGGAGAATGATGGCCCTATGATAATACTAGAGATATAAACATTTCAAAGAATCTAGTGATGCACTCAAAGAGAAAACACATATCAATTACATATGACTATTTGAGAGAACAAGTACAAGAAAACTAAGTGAACTTAGAATATGTGAAATCCAAGGAACAACTTACTGATATATTCACAAAGCCATTACCTAAGGATATTTTTGAGTACCTCAGAGGTAAACTAGGGGTCATTCCCCTCTCTAATGTTCATTATAAAAATATGAAGGTTATGCCAATTCATGCTTTATCAGATTATCTATTTGTGAGTTGATGCAGATGTTCACTCTTTAGGAACAACCTAAAGTTGTGAGAAGGATATGAGGAAACAAAAGTAATTGGTATAAGAAAGGTACAAGGTACAACTACAAGGAAAATTAGTTTCACAACAAGGTCTTGCAAGTACCTTTGGCATTGTTTTCAAAGGGAGAGAGAATGAATTGAGAGATGTTGGAAGAGATATGACTAAGGGGGAGAGAATGAATGAGGAGAAGAACTATTTGTTAGGAATAGTCCCAAGAGATAACTGAGAGGGGGGGTGTGAATAAGTTATCTAAAAGTTTCAATTCTTTATCCAATTAATTATATAAGAAAATACAAACACAATGAAGGAACACTTAACACAACACCATAATTTTGGTTATGGGGAAACCCAAATAGGTAAAAACCTCGGTGGGAATTGACACCCACTAAGAACTACACTAGTATATTATGATCCCTGTTAAAAGATCTTACAACCCTATTAGGAGTTGATAGTGACCTAGTCAAGAGTTAGACCCTGTTAGGAGTCTTTTACAATTAACCCTGTTAAGAGTGAGGATGCACTATCCGAGAGTGAATTGCTCAAAGGAGTGAAGGTTGCAACCTTCTTTTTAACAAATACACACTATATCTAGATCTCCATGAACTATGAGGTAGACTTGCTATCTTGATTAGTTCCAATAAGTAGCATACATTTTCTTTTTTTGTCACATAGACCTTCTGCTAATGGCACAATTCTTCACACTCTCTGCTCCACTCTTATCTTTCAACTATTTTCCATGCCTAGCAATCACAAATGACTGCCTATAAGTATCTTTCTCTAAATGATATAATGAAGTCAGCCTATTAGAACCATCTTGAAATCATATTAGAGAAACAATATAATTCTCCATTAACATCTACATCAGCTCTACTAAGAACGCAACATAAATTAGGACCATGCAACTCCATGTGAGTAAACACGACACTTCACATAGTCGACTTTACCAAATTAACTCCAACTTTCTTCTTATGCTGAATTATGTCATTCAATCTTAACCAAAAATTCTTAACTCTCCCCTAAACATAAATCCAAGTACACATACCAAGATGATAGGTGCAACTACTACAACAATATAAACACTGTCAGCTCTTCCAGATAAACTCAGGAAACTGTGACAGTTAACTAGAGACTTCATAACTCAACCTATACTACATTCTAACTCTATATCCATGAACATAACATCATACATATTTCTACAACATAAATATAAATGTGAAAGGTTCTATGGAAACTATACTGCAAATCACATACATAACTGTTCCTGGGACCTATTAGGAACACTCACTGATATAAACAACTGTATTACTTTCTTCACTCAGAATCAACCTCCACTTTTATGATATCATGTTGATAATATATCCATGCAAAATATGCTCAAGGATCTCTCCATCAAGCTTCCATGCATGTTTCTTACCATATGTTGTCATCAATGACAAACATACAGTTAGCAATCTAGCTTGCTGGCAAATCTCCAACAATCTCCCCCTTTGGCATTGATGGCAACATATGGAATGAAAAACACCACCAATCCAAATGTACAATTCTTTTATAACATTCTCCATTTCCTCAAAAAAATCCCCCAAGGATGAATCTTCCATCTATTACTAGATGCTTTGAATATCAACTACTACAACTCCTCCTTGCTTCATATTCATTACTGAATATGCTCCCCCTTATTGTATACTTTCCTTTTCTATCTTTTTTTTCATGATTACATATATACTCCCCCTTTGAAATCAATGGAAAAGGGTGCCAAACCATTTAAGAACTGGTACTATTCTTGAGGTAGAGTAGTCAACCATTCATCAATCACTAAGGATTGATGCACTCCTCCTAGCTCTAATCAGATTTAGGGAAGGGAATTACTCTGAGCTTCTCCATGAGATACTCAAAAGTATCCTTTAGTAAAGGCTTTGTGAAATGTTAGCTAGTTGTTCTTTTGTACTCACATAGTCTACTTTTACCTCTTTTTCTGCAACTTTCTCTCTTAGGAAGTGATATTTTATCTCAATGTGTTTTTTCTTTGCATGCATCATAGGGTTCTTTGACATATTGAAGTGCTAGTGTTGTCACAATGAATAAAAATAGGATAATAAATTTGAATACCAAATTCCTTTATCATTTCCTTGATCCACACAATTGTAGAACAATTCAATGTTGTTGCTACATACTCTGATTCTCTTGTTGACTGAGAGATACAATTCTACTTCTCGTTTGTCAAAGTGACAAGTCTATCACTAAGGAACATTTCTTCTCCTAAGGCACTCTTTCTATCATCAACACAACCTACCCAATCAACATCTATATACACATGAAGCTCTACATTCTCTGAATTAGGATACCATAAACCATAGTCTAAGGTTCCATTCAAGTATCTGAATATTCTCTTTACTGCCATGAGATGACTTTTCTTAGGTTCTACTACAAATCTTCCAACAATACCAACTGCATTGGAAATGTCTGGTCTAGTTTGAGTAAGATATATAAGTTTACCAATCATATACTTATACAAGGTTGTGTCTACTATTGGTGAATCATCTTCTTTTGAAAGCTTGCATCTTGTTATCATAGGGGTACTTACTGGCTTGCAATCATCCATCTAGAATTTCTTCAAGATCTCTTTCACATACTTGGTCTGATTTATGAATATACCTTTGTCTATCTATTGCACATTCAATCCCAAGAAGTACTTGATAGGTCCAATCATGCTCATCTCAAATTCTCTCTACATCTCCTTAGCAAATTCTGCACTTAGCATGTGATTTCCACCAGAGATAATTTCATCAACAAATATAGCAACTAACAACAATCCATCATATGTTTCTCTTATGAATAAATTACAATCTACTACTCCTTTCTTGAATCCAATCTTAGTCAAGTAACCATCTAATCTTTCATACTATGCTCTAGGGGTGTACTTAAGTCCATAGAGGGCTTTCTTCAATCTGCATACCATATCAAGTATGTCTGATAAAGTGAATCCTTTAGGATGTTCTATGTAAACTTCTTCCTTCAACTTAGCATTTAGGAATGCTAACCAAACATCCATTTGGTATACCTTAAAGTTCTTGAATGTAGAATAGGCTAGAAATAACTTTGTGTCTTCCAATCTTCTCATAGGGGCAAATGTATCTAAATAATCAATCCCTTCTCTTTGCACATACCCTTTACATACTAATCTAGTTTTGTTTCTTACTACTATTCCATCTTCATTCATCTTATTTCTGAATATCCACTTGGTTCCAATCACATTCTTATCACTAGGCCTAGGGACAAGTTCCCATGTATCATTCTTAATTATCTGATCTAGCTCTTCTTTCATTGCTTCATGCCAATCTAAATCATTATAAGAATCTTCAACACTTAAGGGTTTAATCTATGATAGTAAACATACCTCTTCATTTTCTATGGAACTCTTTGCTTTTGATCTTGTCATGCCTTTTCTGTTCTAATCTCCAATTATGTCTTCCTTTTAATGATATCTATATGTGAATTTAGGAACATTAGGAGTGACTCTCTCATCTAATTTCTGAGATTCTTCTTCACAAGTTTCAAGGTCATTGAATAATACATCAATTTTGTCAAACATTTCTTCAACAAATATATTTTTATTGGTAGGTTTAGACTCTTCTTCAATCATAGGTGCATAATCATGATATCTTTGTTGAATCATAAACTTCTCATCAATCTTAACATGAGCACTTTCAATGATCTTCTTCAATGTTAGGTTAAAACATCTAAAAGCTTTTCTTTTAGTAGAGTAACCAAGAAAAATACTTTCATCACTTCTTGCATCAAACTTGCCAATAGCTTCATCTCTCTTGATGTAGCACTTGCTTCCAAAGATTTTGAAGTATTTCACTATAGGTACATTCCCAAACCATAGCTCATAAGGTTTCTTTTATGCTCGTGGCCTCAATTGAATTCTATTGATAGTATAAACTGCAATATTGACTGCATCTCTCCAATAGGTGTGTGCGACCTTTCCTTCAATCATGATGGTGCACGTTGTGTCTTGTATGATCCTATTCCTTCTTTCTATAATTCCATTCTACAGAGGGATTCTAGGAGCACTTAACAATCTCTTTATCCCATGTTCTTCATAGTATTCATAAAATCTATCAGAGGTGAATTCTCCTCCTCTATCTGATCTAAGACACTTTTTCTTTAACCTAGACTCATTTTCAACCTTAGTTTTAAATAATTTGAACTTCTCAAATGCTTCTAAATTATCCTTTAAGAATGCAACCCACATCATTCTATAATAATCATCTACAAATAAAATAAAGTACCTTTCACAATAGTATGATCTTGTTTGAGTTGGTCCACATAGTTCTATATGTATCAGATCCAATTTGTTCTCTATTGAATTGTGCTTGCTTCTAAATAAATTCCTCACATGCTTTCCCATCACACATTCCCTACATATTGTATCTATTAGTTTTGCAATGATAGGAAGATCTCTTACTTCCTTAACATTGCTTATCTTTACTATATTTTCAAAATTGATATGGCATAGTCTTTTGTGCCATAACCAACTATCATCTACCTTAGCAACAAAACAAGTTTCTTCAGGATTAAGCTGAAAAACATTACCTTTAGTCTTTGAACCTGATGTAATCATTTCTCCTTCCTTGTTATTAATGATGCACTTGTTGTCTTTGAATTCCAACTAATATTCTTTGTTAAGCAACTATCCAACACTCAATAGGTTATTTTGCAAACTATCAACATAGAGAACATCATCAGTGTTGTTCTTTCCATCCAAGGTGATTGCTCCTCTACCTATTATAGGTTTAGGGGTGTTGTCACCAAATCTAACCATGCCACCCTTGTATCTATCTAGATGTACAAATCTATCTTTGTCTCCTGTCATGTGATGTGATCAACCACTGTCAATGATCCAATCTGTCCTGATGTCAGCTTGTGAGTTCAGTGCTAACTCTTGTGCATTATTTTCATCTTCAAGAGAAATAAATCCAATTTCATCCTCTTCTGATTCTTCATCTAATACTCCATCTCCAGCATAGTAACATTCTTTTGTATATATAGGCTTGTAGTTATTTTTGAGCTTCTTAACCCTTGTAGGACACTTAGATGCAAAGTGACAAATCTTTTTACATGAAAAGCATTTGAATGATAATTGGCCTTCATATTTTCAATTTCCTTTCTTTTCTCTCTTAGCAATGCTATCAATGAAATCATCTAGTTCTTTCTCTTCATCATCATCATCAAAATTTCTAGAGGTGTTCAAGGATTTCTTACCATGGACTGAGGCTTTGAAGGTTGTTTCATTTTTAGGCTTTATCTTTGGACTTGATATCTCAAATGCTGCAATCTTGCTGATTAAGGTCTCTCTTTTGAATTTTTCTAAAAATTGCATAGTCTCATCAAAGATGTTTATCTTGCTCTCATATTCTGGTGTCAAAGTAGTCATCAGCTTATCCATGATGTCTTCTTCTAAAATTTCTCCACCATTGTTTCTGATTCCAACAACTACTTCATTAGTCCTTTGATTATAGGCTCTAATGTTCTCTTCAAGTAGCATCTCCAATGTATTGTACTTTTACTTCCATGTCTTTCTATGCACATTCTTGGCTTGGATGTCTTCTAGATACTTCCAAATATTGTTGCTTTATCTAGTTTCTTGATCTTTGAAAACTCGCTATCAGACAAGGCATTGATGAGGGCTTCTTTTGTTAGGATTAACAGTCCATAATACAACTGAGAGGGGGGGGAGGGTGAATCAGTTGTATGATAGAATATTAAACTTGAAACTTTAATCTTATCAATATTAGATCCAATGAATACAATGAATGCCAACATAATAACATAGTATTTTGGTTATGGGGAAACCTTGTTAAAGGTAAAAACCCTGGTGGAAATTAACACCCACTAATGATGTACTGAGAGTATAGAAATCCTTGTTAGAAGATATAGCCCTGTAAGGAGCTTATTGAAACATTACAGTACATAGTCCTTGTTAGAGGACAGACCCTATTAGGAGTCAAGAATAAAGAGGGCTCACTGCCCAAGGCTCACTACCTAAAGAAGGTTAAGTCCACCTTCTAAACTCACTAGTTCGCAGCATATGTATATGAAGAAATACATAATCTTTTGAACTATTTGCCAGCAACTATCTTTGCTTGATCAGTTCCAATGAAGTCCACCAATGATCTACTCTACATACAATAGACACATGTTTGCAACCTCTTATATCACTTCACTCACATCCATATCTTTTCCAAAGAAAATACCTTTCATTTATACCTTATTACATTTTACCAAGATCAGGTCGGCCCATAAGGCTTTCCTAATTACAAACAATTACATAAGCCCTTGCTAAGATACACATGGTATCTAAAACAAGTTTACAATGATTATATTACAACAAATAAGGACTGATATCCTTGAATTATGCTTGTCAAACAAAACACACACTTCATTCCCTAAGTCAGCTTCAAAATAAGCCATCACCAAAGCACACGCCCCAGATGATGTCACCAATTATTCCATACCTTGCACTAACCAATGAACATCCATCAGTACTTATTCCATCATCCTTCAAGATCACATACCTTGAATCCAATCCCTCTGAAATCTGTACCAAAAACTCAGAGACTGACTCTATCAATTCTCACTGTCACAGTCTAGTGACCAATCTTTACCAAAATAGTTGTATCTTCCTTAATATGCTTCCATTAATGATGTGATCTTAGATATAAGATCACAACATCCATCTAAACTCTCATCTGATAGAGTATGAATTGAATAAATTTGATGTAAACTTTCCACCTCTATTTGATCTTAAACACTTTATTTTCAGTCCTGATTCATTCTCTACCTTTCTTTTAAACAACTTGAATTTGTCAGATGCTTTTGATTTCTCTCTCAAATAAGTAACCCACATCATTCTAGAAAAGTCATCAACAAAGAGTATGAAATACCTTTCACTGTAGTAAGACTTTGTTCTTGTAGGCCCACATAGATCTGTATGTACCAGATCTAACTTTTCTTTTGATGTAAATGTTTTGCTTTTATGACTATTTTTAGTTTGCTTTCCCATAACACATTCTCTACATAGTGTTAGAAGGTTTCACAATCTTTGGCAGATCTCTTACTACATTACCCATACTTTCTTTCACAATGTTATCAAATTTAACATGGAAAAATCTTCTATGACATAACCAACTATCATATACCTTCACAACAAAACAAGAGGCTCTAGATGTGTTTAGTTCAAATACATTACCTCTAGATATTGAACCGGTAGCAACTAGTTTTCCTTCCTTAATTTTGATAAAGCACTTACCATCAACAAAACTTAACTGAAAGTTTTTATCCATCAACTATCCAACACTCAACAAGTTATGTTTCAGTCCTTCAACAAGTAGTACATTGTCTGTATTAGTCTTTCCATCCAGAGTGATAGATCCTACTCCTATGATGGATTTTGGGAGATTGTCCCCAAACATTACAACACCTCCATCATAATTTACTAATTTAAAAAATTTATTCTTATCACCAATAATGTGATGAGAACATCCACTATCAATTATCCATTCAGTTTTCTTGTCAACATGAGATACTAAGGCTTTTTCTTCATGAACATGATTCTTTAATAGAAACAAATCTAATTTATTCATTGTCTAAATCATCATCATCATCATCATCATAGATTCCTTCACTAGCATAATAACATTCTTTATCTCTTCTAATCTTTGCATAGTTAGGTTTGTATTTAGGAACTCTTGTACGACATCTAGATGCAAAATGACCTACTTTATTGCATGAAAAACATTTCAAAGGTAATTTGCCTTCAAATTTTCCCTTACCTATTTTCTCTCTTCTAGCTATTAGTGCAACAAGTTCTTCCATTTTCTTTTCTTCTTCCATTATCTTCTCCCATTCCTTAGGATACTCACCAAGCTCTTCTCATAGGTCTTCTTTTCTTGTGCTCGGAAGTGCAGATGCTTTCTTGTGTGCGGATGACCTAAATGCAAATTCAACTTTAGGAGTAGCTTCTCCTAATTCTGCAGCTTCAAAAGTGGTTAATTTTGCAATCAAAATCTCTCTGCTAAAGTTTGGAGTTAGGGTTATAGTTTCTTGAATAGACATTGCCTTGAATTTGTAATTAGGAGTTAGAGATCTGAGAATCTTTGCAATGACTTCTTCTTCATCATAAGTACCTCCACAATTTTTGATTCCAACTATAGCTTTTGTAAACCTTTGAACATAGGCTCTAATTCTTTCATCTTCATTCATTTGTAGCTTCTCCAATTTTGTCTTCCAATTCTGCAATTTTGCTTGTTTGGTATATTTGTCTCCTTCATAGAGTGCCTCTAGTCTATTCTAGATATCATGTGCCAAATCTAGATCTTTAATTTCAATGAGCTCACCCTTAGATAGTGTGCTGACCAATGCTTCTCTTGTGATCATGTTGCATGAAAATAGTTTCTTTTCATCATTGGTAGCTGACCCTAAGTCATTCTCAATCTTCACAGTTTCCTTCTTCTTCACAATCATCTAGTAGTCTATGCCCAAAGATAGCAAGTGTGTTCACATCTTGTTTTTCTAACTGTCAAGTTTTCAAGATCAAACTTAGGACTATCCTTCCTTTAGAATGCCATTTTTAAAGATCACCTCAAGTTATTAAGCTTTAGGACAACAAGCTCTGATACCAATTGTTAGGATTAACAGTCCATAATACAACTGAGAGGGGGGGTAAATTAGTTGTATGACAAAATATTAAACTTTAAACTTTAAGCTTATCAATATCAGATCCAATGAACACAATGAATGCCAACACAATAACACAGTATTTTGGTTATGGGGAAACCTTGTTAAAGGTAAAAACCCTAGTGGGAATTAGCACCAACTAATGATGTATTGAGAGTATAGTAATCCTTGTTAGAAGATATAGCCCTGTTAGGAGCTTATTGAAACATTACAATACATAGTCCTTGTTAGAAGACAAACCCTATTAGGAGTTTGTTAGGACATTTTTTTAGTCGTTGAAAAATCCTTTAAAATGGCCTTTTTCCTTGCAATTTTTGTTATGTTGTCTCTACCCAACTTGCAGTCATAGTTTTAACTTGCGATGGAATCCTTAGTGTTTCATGGTGTGAGTGTCTTGCCCCATGCTCTTCAGTGTTGTCACCTTTCTCTGGTCCATATCACATTTGCTGAATCATAAGCCCAGAAAGATATTCAAAGTTTAAAGTCTGCTGGAAATATTGTCAAAATCTGCCTAAGTGTCGAAAACCCACAATGTTTTTGAAAATCCACAATGTTTTCGGTCTGTGTGAAAACCTTCATTATTTTTGACCTTGTGCTTCCTTCTTTTGTGCACTTATCCTTTGGCATTGAAAACTCTGTGTGTTTTCAGTCATTCGCTATGTCAAAAAATTTGTGTGTTTTTGACCTTGGTCCTAACTGCGCAGGTGCGATGTTTGGTGGGGCCCAGTCCTTGCAGGCTCTTTGTTGCTGATTCTCCCAATTTTCTAGTGGTTACATCTCCTATCCAGTGACCTGGGGACTGTGTTGTCACATTATCTCTGGATATCTGGCAGTTTGTGGCTAGCATCCAGCGACTCGATGGGTGGTTTGTCACATTGTCGCTGAATGTCTGGCAGTCTTATGGATTTGTCACATGATGAAAAGGGCTAGTTTTGTGGCTTGTGATCATGCGACCAGTTGACATGTGTCTACCATGGTGAGGTGGTGATTGATTGGTGGGCCTAGTTCTTCTCAGCTGCCTGGTGCGGTTAAATCTCAGACAAGATCAATGGGTTGTCTTATGTTCATGTGGAAAAGATGCAAGATGTTTAGCCTTTGCACTTTTGCGACGGTCATTGGATTTTTCTATGTGGGCATGAAGTAGGCTCCTCTTAATTGGCTGTCGCATGGCCGCATGTCAGACTTTTCTGACATACGATCATGCGACTGCCTGCCACCTGTCCGCATGGTCCCAATTCTTCCTGTTGTTCCACTTGCTTGGTGGTTAATTTCTCATTCCGCAACCTGGTGACTAACTATTATCTCCTTATCGCTTGATTCTAGTGGTTATTCCCTTAGCACTCAGTGACTTGGCTGGCAGTTTTCTACGCTTCAGTCATGATGTTGCGTAATGGTGGCAGTCTTGTAGCCTTGTCACATGATCGCAAGGGCCATTTTCACAGCTTGCGATCATGCAACAAGGTTCTTCCTTGCTAAGACCGGGTGGCAGGTGGTGATGTGGTAGTTCATCAGTGGGCTTGGTTGTTAGAGACCTTTCAATCCTATGGTTTTCGCATGACTACAAAGAATATTCTTTCCCCTTGCGATCATGCGACAACCGTTTGATCTTGCAATGTTTAAAAGAGTTGATGGGTGGTGGATCCATTTGCCAGGTGGGCTGATGTGCGTGATTTTCATTGACCGGCAAGTGCTGAGGTGGATGTGCCTAGCGGGACCATTACTTAGTGGTAGGTTGAGGTGGTGGTTATGCTGGCAGTTGTAGGTCTATAGGTTGTTGCATGTTCGCATAGCCCGTCTCCATGCTATGTGATCATGTGACAACTATTGAGATATCGCAATTGCGGAGTTAGCCTGAGGTGCCTGGATGAGTTAGATTTGCAAAGCCTAGGAAAGATAAAGATCTAATGGCAGGGATATAAAGTTGATCTTTGTTTGAATTGTGACCGCTGATGAGCTGGGCGCCAAGATGTAGCTGTTTGATTTCAAATTCAAATCTTCTGAGGGTTTGCAATGACTAGAAAGGACTGGTTTTAAATGTTTTAGTGGCCTGATGGGATTTTTTTGGTGTTGCGATGTGGTCTAGGGTACTGTGTGCTTGTTTGCAAAGCTTGTACCATAGTGGTTGTGTGCTCAAGGCATGTTGCAGGGTGTCCTTTTGACCCTGGTTTTATGATCCCTTATACTTGCAAAGAAGGTTTTCATGATTAGGGATCAATTTTGGTTTCCTCTTTCGTGATTTTTGATGTGTTTCCCACCCCTGTAATAACTTTTTGACTATTTCTAGCAGGTTGGGTGGTTGAGACCCTAAACCTAGCTGTCTAAAGCTTGTTGCATCTGATCTTGAGGATCCCAAGACATGCTAGTGGTATAAGTTGCCAAATTTTGGATTTCACAAGGGTTCCAAAATCTTGTTGCTTTTGGTCCCTGGTTTTTTACTGTAATACACTGATACAGGTTTGATTTGGTGTCTTTTTCTCAGCTTTGTGTCATGCTAATTGTATACTAATCCTGATTATGTTAAGGAAAACATTCTTGAATCTCAATCTTGTATCGTGTGTATGTCTTCTTGCTTGTCTCTGAGCTCATATATGTTAATGTCCCAAAGTGTGTTAATGTATGGTAAACAAAGAGTATTTTGAATTCATCTCTGAGTTTCTAACAAAGGTAGGATTAAAGCCTTTTAGGTGAATTCAGTGAGTTTGCAGCCAGGTATAGAATTTGATGTCCTTGTGCTTGAGGGAAAGGGGTAATAGGCAAAGCACTTATTCTGGTTTCCATTGTGTTTGATTTGAGGTGTTCAGTTGAGGTATACAGTTAGGTGACTATGAGCCCTGGATAAGGCACTAGTCCTTCCTCTTGAGGTATGCATGGTTAACAACCACAAACACAAATATCATTTGATAAACCTTTAACAATTCTATATGAGATATAGTGGAATATTGTTTTAGACTCCTTTAGAGAAGTGAGTCAAGGGTACACTTGCCTGAGCACTAAAGCTCAAAGTGAAGAAGGATCCTTTGATCCTTGTCAGTTGGCCCTCTTCCTTATGGACTTTGGAGTGGTGATAGAGTTAGGAGTTTTATTTAAATTATCCATCAAAGTGTAAATCTGCAAGTTGAAGATCAAAGGGAATAATTCACAACCAACAAAATGGTGACTCTACTGGGGTGAACATAAAGAAAGTCTATTAAGGAGCTCTGGCTATGGTTCTATTGTAAACTTGAAATCTTTATTGACTAGATTGGTTTGGCCCATCTGAGTCACCAACAAAATGGTGACTCTACTAGGGACAACTAAAAGATATACATTTGTTAAGAGTCAGTGATTCTACTAGGGAGAATCTAAAGAGAAAGGTTATATTTTGTTCTTGTTTTCTTGATTGTTTTCAAGGATTTCCCATCTAGGTGGGTGGCGACTCAAAGGTTTGAACCAGTGCAACATATTGAAGAAGCATGGATAAGAGAAGAAATACTAGGTCATATGTTAGAAAGAATTTGAGGTCATCTAAAGAAATTACCTAGATAGGGAAACAAGAGCTAGATTAGAAGGAATGGTGAGTCTACGAGTGCTCCCATGAGAGAAAAGAGAAATGCTAGAGCTAGAAGACCACATGTATCCTCAAGTGAGGGTGGTTCACAAAACAAAGTTTCTAGATCAGAAGGTGGTCACTCTGAAGAAAGATTTTATGATACCCCTGAGGCTGCATTTCAGGACAAAGGTCTATTGCCTGCAGGTCAAAATGAAGAAAATAGAGATATGGGTTTAGAGGTTGACTTGGATCTTGATGAAGATCAATTCAGAAGAAAACCCCTGAGACATAGGTAGGTCCATTTCTCATATCAAAATCTTCCTGATATGGATGTGTCATATGGTTCTGATGACATTATGGTAGATCCTGATGATTTGAATGCACTAAGGTTGCAGTTGGAAAAGCAGGATGCCATACATAAAAGGTTACAAGAGGAGAGAGAGGCTGAAAAGGTAAATGTTTTGATAGAGAGGCAGTCTCTTATTAGAAAAATAAATGAAATGAAGGAGAGAAACAAGATTCTTGCTTCTACTCCTAAAATGTTGTAGCATGATGTTTTTGGTGATCTTGATGCTTTGAGGAGTGAGCAAGAATGCTTACTGTAGGATCATGAATTTGAAAATGAGGGCCCTATGGTTAGACAAGTGCAAAGCTATGTCCCTTTGCCTAAAGATAAGGATGGGCATAGGATTACCAGACCTACTGTTATTATAAATGAGAAAGGAAAGCAGAAGATGGTGGGTGACCAAGCAAGCAAACCAGTAACAATACCAGGGATCTCACCACCTGATTCAAATAAGGACACTGAAATGGAGAGAAAAGAAAAGGAAGATCCAATTTTTGTGGGCTTCTTCAGCCAATGATCTTGGCCCATCTACTACTCAATTAGGTATGCCATCTAGGACTACTGCTATTCCACTTAGTAATGCTACTAGTTCTTTTCCTTCTTCATCTGCTAGGATAGGTGCAGATCCTAGGCAGTAGTCAAATGCATAGATAAATGTAGATGCTAATGTTGATCCTAGGGTCAACACTAGTTCAAGCTTTCAAAGAAGACCTATGCAATTAGAAGTCTATAGGCAAATAAGTTTTGATGGAATTCCTGGCTATCCAAATGCTTTTCCAAATGATATTAGAGATAATGTACCTAAGTTTGCTGGTAATAATGCTATTAGTTGTGAAGAGCATCTTAAGTTATTTGTTGATATACTTAATGATTATGAGGTAGAGCATGAGGATGTAGTCATGAAATTATTTGTTCAATCTCTAATGGAGGATGCTAGAGATTGGTTTAAGAGGCTTCCTGATAAGTGTATTGATACTTGGGACTCTTTTGAGAAATGTTTCAAAGAGAACTATGGTGATAGGCCTAATGCTAGCTTCATGTTGAATGAATTCAATACCATAAGGAAAAATCAGAATGAGTCTGCAGCTGAGTTCAACATGAGATTTTAGAAAGGTATGCACAAGTTGTTCCAAGTCATGCGGTTGGATAACAACGTCTGTCTGACTACATAATTCAATGCATTTGATGGGTAGATGAGATATTTATTGAGGGATAAAGAACCAAGAACTCTTAGGGATGCTTTTAGGATTTCTATCAGTATTGAGAACACCATGAAAATATTGGGAAAGTTGGGTGGAAAGAGAGATTACCGAAAGTTGTTTGGGGACAAGAAATATAAGAAAGAAAATGATAAGAATGTTGGGTCTAGGAAGTAGGAAGAAGATAAGTTGGATAAGGTGCTTAATGCATTGAAGGATTTGAAGGCACCTACAAATAGGAACATCAGTGCTCCTACCAATGAGAGGCCTCGGTTCAACAACAATTTCAGTAAGCAGAATAGACTGTAGAATTACCCCTACAACACCCAATGGAAGGATGGCAAGCCCATTGTCCCTACTGCAAGAGTAAATAATGATAGAAGTGTCCCTGACCCTCTACATAAAACTTCAATAAATGTCATGGAGAATGTACCTTGGTGTGTTGCATGCCAGTCCCCTCATTCTGCAGAGCATTGTGTGGTTGCACAATCTATGGCTGCAAATCAAGATTGTAGCAATGAGGAGATAGAACAAGAAGAAGAACAGGATGATGTTTGTTGCAACATGACTTCTTCATATCTAGGATATGAAGATGACTCTAATTTTGATGAAGAGGCAGATGTGAATGTGAAGAGACATAATCAGGCCCTTTTTCATCAAGAGGTTTTTTCTGATGGTGAAGGCGTTGATCAGAAAACATGTAACATGAACTCTTCTTCCAAGCCAATAAATTTGAGAAGACCTTCGAGAGAAGATATGGAGAGGATTACTATAGAAATGATTGCCCAGGTGCAAACTAGAGGCATGGTGGCAAGGAATACAAATGAGAAAACTATAGGAATGTTTATAAAGAGTACCAACTCCGGAGAACTTAATGAGAAAAAATCAAAGGGCGATCACATGGTAAAATTCAAGAATATAAAAGGTAAGCATTGTGAGCCTAAGGGAGTTGGAAAATGATCTCTAGTGAGATTGAGAAGCTAGTTAACACAATGGCTAAGGTTGAAAAAATGAAGGTGGTCAATACACCTAATATGTCAGACAAGCAAAAGGATGTTAAGGCGGTGCAGATTGAGATTTTTGCTTCTACCCTTGTTGACATGTTATATGTATTGTCACAAATTACAGTTAAGGTTCCATTGTCTGAATTGTTGAGGATCCCTAAACATAAAGATAAGGCTATTGCATGGGTTGGTAATACTCACAAAAATGATACTTCATGCAATGGATCTTAGGATAAAGCTTTGAAGGATGTTACTACTTAGGGAATTGTGTCTCACATTCCTCCAATATATTTGGACAATTCTATCAATGCCAGCCTTAAAAATATTGACCCATTCTTCTTAAGTGTTCTTGTGAATGGGATGAAATTAAGAAATTGTATGATTGATAGTGGTGCCTCTAATACTGTCATGCCTTTCAAAATCATGGAGAGGTTGGGCCTTAAAGTTGATACAGTGCAAGGTAGGTGTTGTGCAATGGATCAGAGGGAGGTACCAGTCATTGGAACTATCAATGCAATGCCATATAGGTTGGCAGCATATCCAGAGAAGGAGCTAACAATGAGTTTTTTAGTGTTGGATATTCCCCCTCATTATGGGATGTTTATATCAAGAAGATGGAGTGCTACCATGGGTGGAAGTTTACAGTGTTATTTGTCCTATGCAACTTTCAAGATTGATGATTATTTTGTCAAGATGGAACAAGAGCCAAGAGTATGCCACATGATTGAGAGAAACATAGATAATGAAACTACATGTTTTGTGGATACTGATGTAAATGCTTTTAGGGTGGAGATCCCTATATCTGAGAATGAACATATTTTGTCACCTATTTCTACTAAGGTAGGTGCTAACTCTGTGGAGGGTGATTTTTCGGTCATGTACTTTGATGGTGCAAATTGCAAAGATGGTGCAGGAGCAGGTATTTTACTTATTTCTCCTGATGGAAACACCTACAAGTTCTCTTTCACATTTAATTTCTTTTGTACCAACAATATAGTAGAATAGGAGGCCTTGTTGTTAGGACTGAGGTTGGCACAAAAGCATGGTATAAAATGCATAAGTGTTATTGGTGATTTTGAGTTGGTCGTGTCCCAAGTCAGGTCAGTATATGCTTCCAAGAATAGAAGGTTGAAATAATATAGGAATGCAGTGTGGGATTTGATTGAGTATTTTGATGCTTTCAATATTGAGTGGAGGGATAGGAGTAACAACAAGATAGCTGACTTGTTGGCCAATATCACAATGAATCCTAATGATGTTACATCCTCTGGTATTTCTAAAGTTGAAATTCAGGCTAGGCCTAGTATACTAGACAATGTTGAGAATTGGTAAGTTTTTTATGATGATAATGATATTTTGAAGTTTATGGATTGCAAGGATCAGTATCATGGTCAGGAAATTTATTGTTCAGCCTTGGTTGATTCAATAGAAGGAAGGGAGGTTGTCTTAGGCAATTAGGTCATTCAGCTTAGAACTAGCAAGGTGCCCAAGGCGCTTGTTCTTTTTGGAGATTGTCTTTGACAACCAAGATAGAGTTCAAAAGAATATCAAAGGAGAATATCATGCTAATCTTGAGGAGATAAATCTTGGATCAAATGAGGCACCTAAGAAAGTATACATTGGTAGAGATATATCTCAAAAGGTAAGGAGACCTTTGATTGAATTATTGAGAAAATTCAGGCATGTTTTTGCATGGTCATATGATGACCTAAAGGTTTATACAGAGGATTTATTTCAGCATGTTATTCCATTAAGAGAAGATGCTAAACCTTTCCAACAAAAGCAAAGGCCTATTAATCCTACTTTGGCACCCAAGATGCAAGAAGAATTAATGAAGTTGAGAGATGTTGGCATTATCAAGCCTATAAGGCATTCTTCTTGGGTGTCAAATCTTGTTCCTATAAGAAAAAAGAATGGTGACATTAAGCTTTGTGTGGACTTCAGAAATTTGAACATCAACTCATTGAAAGATAATTATTGTTTGCCCAATATGGAGGCTATGTTGCAGAGAGTAACTGGATCAGAATTGATGTCAATGATGGATGGTTTCTCTGGCTACAATCAGGTCATTGTTAAGGAATCAGAACAATTCAAGACAACCTTTACAACACCTTGGGGAACATATGTTTATGTAAGAATGCCTTTTGGTCTCACAAATGTTGGTGCTACTTTTCAGAGGGCAATGGATGTTGCCTTTTCAGATTTCATTAATGATTTCCTTATTGTGTATCAGGATGATTTAACTGCCTATTCCAAGAAGGAAGAGGACCATTGTGCTCATTTAGAGAAAATATTTATGAGGGCCTTGGAATTTGGCATTTCATTAAACCCAAGGAAATGTACTTTTGGTGTCACAGAAGGTAAGTTGCTTGGCCACTTAGTTGGGAAGCAAGGAGTGAGAATTGACCCAGAGAGGGTAGCAGCAATTGATAAAATTCAGAGGCCAAAGGATGTTAAAGGGATTCAGTCCTTCTTTGGTCAGGTCAATTTTCTAAGAAGGTTTGTGACAAACTTTGCAGAGGTTACTAGACCTATTTGCAAGATGTTAAAGAAAGGATATGTACTTAATTTGGAGGGTGAGCCTGATGAGGCTTTCAAGAATATCAAGCAGGCTATCAAACATGCACCGGTGCTAAAGGCACCTGATTATAGTGTCCCAATGCATATCTTTTCTTTTGCATCTTTTCATACTATTGCTGCAGTTTTGTTACAAAAGAATAAGAATGGTTTTGAGTAGCCTATTGCATTTTTCAGTAAATCTTTGCAAGCTACAGAATTAAAGTATGACATAAATGAAAAATAGGCTTATGCACTTGTGAAAGCAATCAAGGCTTTTAGATGTTACTTGATGGGAGCAATTGTGATTGCTTTTGTGCCAAGTGTAGCTGTGAAGGATATTTTTTCACATTAAAAGGTGTCTGGAAGAAGATGTAGATGGATTAATAGGATCCAGGAATTCAATGTTGAGATCCAGATCACTAAATTGGTCAGAGGACAGGGATTGGCAAAGTTGATGGCTCAATCCAATCTAGATGCAAACCAAGTAAATCATTCTAGAATTGATTATACATGTGATATGGATGATTTTATTTGGTATCAGGATATTATTTACTATTTCAGAAACATGAGGTGTCTAGATAGTATGAATGATAATCAAAAGAGGACATTGAAGTTACAGGCCATCAAGTATGTAATTGTGAAATGTAAGCTATATAGAAAAAAATTGGATTGCATACTATTGAAATGTGTAGATGAGAATCAGGCTAATCTATTGTTGAAGCAGATGCATGAGGGAGTTTGTGGTGGACATTATATGGGTAAAACAACTGCTCATAAGATCTTGAGAACAGGATTTTGGTGGCCCACAATCTTCAAGGATGCTAAACAATTGGTAAGGAGATGTGATGCTTGTCAAAGGTTCTCTGGTAAGCTTAAGTTTTTAGGTAATGTACCATTAAAACTAGTAGAAGTTCAGGCTCCTTTCCAGCAGTGGAGAATTGATTTCATAGGGGAGATACCAAACAAGTCAAGTGGAGGACACTCATGGATCTTAGTTGCCACTAATTATTTTACAAAGTGGGTAGAAGCTATACCTACAAGGAATGCAACTAGCAGCGTGATAATTGATTTCCTAATGAATAATATTATTACAAGGTTTGGGTGCCCTGAGAGGATAGTGAGTGACAATGCTATGTGCTTCAGGTCTGCCGAATATAAGGACTTTTGCAAAGGTTTGGGAATTCAGATTTCTAATACCTCACCTTATCATCCGCAAGGAAATGGTCAGGAAGAATCTACTAATAAGGGCTTGACTAAAATCTTGAAGAGAATTCTAGAGAAGAATAAGAGGGCATTGAATTCAAAGCTTCCATTAGCTCTATGGGCTGATAGGGTAACTATGAAGAGGGAAATTGGTTGTGCACCATTTGACCTGGTGTATGGAATTCATGCTAGAATGCCCCAGAATAATTTGTTGGACATGTACAAGTTTGTGCAGTTGTATGATGATGACATTGATGATGAAATGCAGTTGATAATTGAGGACCTCATTAGGTTGGATGAAACTAGAAGAGAATCAGTCGCAAGGAATGCCAAATTGCAGTTGCAGGTTAAGAATCTATATGATAAAAAGACTGTTGACAGAAAGTTTGAGCCTGGTGATTTGGTGTTAGTTTGAAATGCCAGATTGGAGGATAAGGGGAAACATGGTAAATTTGATCCCATCTAGTTAAGGCCATATCTGATTCATGAGAAATGGGGCCAAGATTCTTACATCATCAAGCATTTTAATGGTGATATTCAGGAGTTTCCAGTTCATGGACAATTCTTGAAGCAGTACTTCATTTGAGGTACTCTATTTTCCATGAACAATAGTTAGGGTTGTACATCTTGTAAATTTATGTATATAGGTTGTTTTCCCTTGCCCTATTTTGCCCTGGTCTGTCAGTTTTTGGTCCTATTGCTTGGTCCTGCCCCGCTTGCTCCTTGCTCT
This sequence comes from Chamaecyparis obtusa, assembly GCA_027943335.1. Classification (NCBI taxonomy): domain Eukaryota; kingdom Viridiplantae; phylum Streptophyta; class Pinopsida; order Cupressales; family Cupressaceae; genus Chamaecyparis; species Chamaecyparis obtusa. Next base: position 2,510,027 of record BSBK01003078.1, read on the forward strand.
CTGCAATTTTGTCCTGTGTGATGGTCTGCTTTTACGAGTGATTCTAAATTCTTGCAATGCCTACAAGAGGCATACATCTCGAGACAGAGCCATTGTTAGACCATTTTTCTAGTCATTGCAAAATCCTTTAAAATGGCCTTTTTCCCTGCAATTTTTGTTATGTTATCTCTACCCGGCTTGCAGTCACAGTTTTAACTTGTGATGGAATCCTTAGTGTTTCATGGTGTGAGTGTCTTGCCCCATGCTCTTTAGTGTTGTTGCCTTGCTCTAGTCCATGTCACGTTTGTTGAATCATAAACGCAGAAAGATATTCAAAGTTTAAAGTCTACTAGAAATATTGTCAAAATCTGCCTAAGTGTCGAAAACCAAAAATGTTTTTGAAAATCCACGATGTTTTCAATCCATGTGAAAACCTTCATTGTTTTCGACCCTGTGATTCCTACTTTTGTGCACTTATACTTTGGCGTCAAAAACTCTATGTATTTTTGGTCATTCGCTATGTTGAAAACTTTGTGTGTTTTTGACCTTGGTCCTAACTGTGCAGGTGCGATGTTTGGTGGGGCCCAGTCCTTGCAGGCTCTTTGTTGCTGATTCTCTAGGTTTTCTAGCAATTACATCTCCTATCCAGCGACCTAGTGACTATGTTGTCACATTATCTCTGGATATCTGGCAGTTTGTGGCTAGCATCCAATGACTCGGTGGGCGGTTTGTTGCATTGTCACTGAATGCCTCGCAGTCTTATGGATTTGTCGCATGATTGCAAGGGCTAGTTTCATGGCTTGTGATCATGTGACCAGTTGACATGTGTCTACCATGGTGAGGTGGTGATCAATTGGTGGGCCCAGTTCTTCTTGGTTTCCCGGTGTGGTTAAATCTCAGACAAGATTAATGGGCTGTCGTATGTTCACGTGGAAAAGATGCAAGATGTTTAGCCTTTGTGCTTTTGCGAGGGCCGTTGGATTTTTCTATGTGGGTGTGAAGTGGGCTCCTCCTAATTGGCCATCCTATGGCCTCATGTTAGACTTTTCTGACATGCGATCATGTGATCGCCTACCATCTATCCGCATGGTCCCAGTTCTTCCTATTGTTCCACTTGCTTGGCGGTTAATTTCTCATTCCGTGACCTGGCAACTAACTGTTATCTCCTTGTCACTTGATTCTAGTGGTTATTACCTTAGCACTGAGTGACTTGGCTAGTAGTTTTCTATACTTTAGTCGCAATGTCACGTAATGGTGGCGGTCTTGTGGCCTTGTCATATGATCACAAGGGCCATTTTCATGGCTTGCGATCATGTGATAAGGTTCTTCCTTGCTAAGACCCGATGGTAGGTGGTGATGTGGTAGTTCATCAGTGGGCCTAGTTGTCAGAGACCTTTCAATCCTAGAGTTGCTGCATGACCGCAAGGAATATTCTTTCCCTTTGCGATCATGTGACAACCATTCAATCTTGCAGTGTTTAAAAGAGTTGATGGGTGGTGGATCCATTTGCTAGGTGGGGTGATGTGCGTAATTTTCATTGGCTGGCAAGTGCTGAGGTGGATGGGCCTGGCGGGACTGTTACTTAGTGGCAGGTTGTGGTGGTGGTTATGCTGGCAGTTGTAGGTCTGCGGGTTGTCGCATGTTCGCATAGCCCATCTCCATGCTATGTGATCATGCGACAACTATTGAGATATCACAGTTGTGGAGTTAGCCCGAGGTGCCTGGATGAGTTAGAGTTGTGAAGCTCAGGAAAGATAAAGATCTAATGGCATGGATATAAAGTTGATCTCCTTTCGAATCATGACCGTTGATGAGTTGGGTGCCAAGATGTAGCCGTTTGATTTTCAATTCAAATCTTTTGAGGGTTTGCAATGACCAGAAAGGATTGGTTTTAAATGTTTTAGCAGCCTAATGGGATTTGTTTGGTGTTGCGGTGTGGTCCAGGGTGCTGTGTGCTTGTTTGCAGAGCTTGTACCATGGTGGTTGTGTGCTCGAGGCATGTTGCAGGGTGTCCTTTTGAGCCCAATTTTGTGATCCCTTGTACTTGCAGAGAAGGTTTTCATGATTAGGGATCAATTCTAGTTTCCTCTTTCATGATTTTTGATGTGTTTCCCACCCTTGTAATAACTTTTTGACCATTTCTAGTAGGTTGGGTGGTTGAGACCCTAACCCTAGTTGTCTAAAGCTTCTTGCATCTGATCTTGAGGATCCCAAGACATGCTAGTGGTATAAGTTGCAGAATTCTAGATTTCGCAAGGGTTCCAAAATCTTGTTGCTTTTGCTCCTTAGTTTTCGACTATAATAGACTGATAGAGGTTTGATTTGGTGTCTTTTTCTCAGCTTTGTGTCATGCTAATTGTATGCTGATCCTAATTATGTTAAGGAAAACATTCTTGAATCCCAATCTTGTATCTTGTGTATGTCTTCTTGCTTGTCTCTGAGCTCATATATGTTAATGTCACAAAGTGTGTTAATGTATGGTAAATAAAGAGTATTTTGAATTCATCTTTGAGTTTCTAACAAAGTTAGGATTAAATCCTTTTAGGTGAATTTAGTGAGTTTGCAGCCAGGTATAGAATTTGATGTCTTTGTGCTTGAAGGAAAGGGGTAATAGGCAAAGCACTTACTCTAGTTTCCATTATGTTTGATTTGAGGTGTTCAGTTGAGGTATATAGTTAGGTGACTCTGAGCCCTAGATAAGGCACTGGTCCTTCCTCTTGAGGTATGCATGGTTAACAACCACAAACACAAACATCATTTGATAAACCTTTAACAATTCTATATGAGATATAGTGGAATATTGTTTTAGACTCCTTTAGAGAAGTGAGTCAAGGGTACACTTGCCTGAGAACTGAAGCTCAAAGTGAAGAAGGATCCTTTGATCCTTGTCAGTTGGCCCTCTTCCTTGTTGACTTTGGAGTGGTGATAGAGTTAGGAGTTTTATTTGAATTATTTATCAAAGTGTAAATCTAAAAGTTGAAGATCAAAGGGAATAATCCACAACCAACAGAGTCAAGAATAAAGAGGGCTCACTACCCAATGCTCACTACCTAAAGAAGGTTAAGTCCACCTTCTAAACTCACTAGTTCGCAACATATGTATATGAAGAAATACGCAATCTTTTGAACTATTTTCCAGCAACTGTCTTTGCTTGATCAGTTCTAATGAAGTCCACCAACAATCCTCTACTCTACATACAACAGACACAAATTCACAACCTCTTATATCACTTCACTCACATCCATATCTTTTCCAAAGAAAAGACGTTACATTTATACCTTATTACATTTTTCCAAGATCAGGTCGGCCCATAAGGCTTTCCTAATTACAAACAATTGCATAATCCCTTTCTAAGATACACATATTATCTAAAACAAGTTTACAATGATTATATTACAACAACTAAGGAATGACATCCTTGAATTATGCTTGTCAAACAAAACACATGCTTCATTCCCTAAGTCAGCTTCAGAATAAGCCATCGCCAAAGCACATGCCCCAAGTTATGTCAGCAATCATTCTGTACCTTGCACTAACCAATGAACATCCATCAGTACTTCTTCCATCATCCTTCAGGATCGCATACCTTGAATCCAATCCCTTTGAAATCTATACCAAAAACTCAGAGACTAACTCTGTTAATTCTCACTATCACAGTCCAGTGACCAGTCTTTACCAAAATAGTTGTATCTTCCTTAATATGCATCCATTAATGATGTGATCTCAGATATAAGATCACAACATCCATCTGAACTCTCATCTAAATTTGCAGCATCTGAAACATTTTTACATCTTCCATACTTTGTGATTACAAGTTTGGTTCCTTCATAGAAGCATATGTTGACATCAGTGACAAAACAAAAATGACAATAGTATGAGTGCACATTCAATAACATAGTGATTAAACATATTAAATGTGTCAATCACCACCCATGCATTAGCAATATCCAACATCTTTGGCAATATCATTTGAAGTGAACAACTCCTTTTGCTTAAGAGTAGCATCTTCCTTTGTATTATCTGATAAAGAAGGAATCTCAACTTCTTTAGTAGCTACCTCAAAAATCTCAAAAGAAATGCACTACAATTGTGTCATCATTTTGTTCTTCTAGTCAAGATAGTTCTTTCCATGAAACTTAGGGCTTTCTTTTCTAAAGTATGCCATCTGATCAACCTCAAGCTGTTAAACTTTTTCTCTGAGGCACTCAGCTCTGATACCATTTGTTAGGAATAGTCCCAAGAGATAACTGGAAGGGGGGGTGGTGGCAAATCAATTATCTACAAGATTCAATTCTTTATCCAATTAAGTATATAAGAACATACAAACACAATGAAGGAACACTTAACACAACACCTTAATTTTGGTTATGAGGAAACCCAAATAGGTAAAAAATCCCATGGGAATTGGCACCCACTAAGAATTGCACTAGTGTATTATGATCCCTGTTAGAAGATATTACAACCCTGTTAGGAGTTGATCTTTACAATGCAATAAGTATAGTGACCTAGTTAAGGGTTGAACCCTATTAGGAGTCTTTTACTATTAACCCTGTTAGGGGTGAGGATGCACAATCTAAGAGCACACTACTTAAAGAGGTGAAAGCTACAACCTTATGTTTAATAGATACACACTATATCTGGATCTTGGTGAACTATGAGGTAGACCTGTTGTCTTGATCAATTCCAATGAGTGGCATACACTTTATTTTTTTGTCACATAGACCTTCTACTGATGGCACAATTCTTTGCACTCTTTTCTCTGCTCTTATCTTTCAACTATCTGCCATGCCTAACAATCACAAATGACTGCCTATAAGTATCTTTCTCTAAATAGTATAATCAAGTCAGCCTATTAGAACCATCTTGAAATCATATTAGAGAAAGAATATAATTCTCCATTAACATCTCAATCGTGTTTACTAAGCACATAGCATAAATTAGGACCACGCAACTCCATGTGAGTAGACGTGATGCTTCACACAGTCAGATCTACCAAATTAACTCCAACTTTCTTCTTATTTTGAATTATGTCATGCGCTCTTAACCAAACATTCTTAACTCTCATCTAAACATAAATCCAAGAATGCATACCAAGATGATATGTGCAACCACTACAACAATATAAACACTGTCAACTCTTCCAAATAAACTTAGGAAACTGTGAATGTCAACCAGAGACTTCATAAATCAACCTATACTGCATATCTTACTCTGCATCCATGAACATAAAATCATACATATGTATACAACATTAATATAAATGTGCAAGGCTCTATAGAAACCATACTACAAATCACATAAAGAACTATTCTTGGGACCTGTCAGGAACATTCACTGATATAAACAACTGTATTACTATCTTCACTTAGAATCAACCTCTATGTCTATGATATCATGTTGATAATATATCCATGCAGCATATGCTTAAGGCTCTCTCCATTAGACTTCCACACATGCTTCTTACCATATGTTGTCATCAATGACAAACATACAGTCGGCAATCCAGCCTGCTGACAAATCTCCAACACTATTAAATGAAGACAAGACACCCAAGGTAGTGATATATTAATAAGGGAGAGATACCTATGGGAGAGAATAATTAAGGGAGAGATATTAATGAGGAGAGATGACTATGTAATAAGTAAGGGGGAAATTGAAATAAAGAATGTAAACTACTGATATTGATGGTATATTTCAAATATGAGATATGAGATGTGAGATATATAAAGTGTGTTTCCATCAATACCAAAGGGGGAGATTGTCACCCCAACTAATATTGAGATGATGATAATGAACAAGGTCGGTAACCAAACAATGAAAGGTATGTAGAACGATTGGATCAACTTTTATGTTGTCATTGATGTCAAGTCTATTGAATTATTGATTTATATAAGTTTCCATATCAATTTGAAATATGTGATGAAATGGTAGGTAAAGACAGAAGATGTAATAAAGAAGTGATGTTAAGTATGTGAGTTTAAATGAGAAATTGGTCAATCAGTCTATGAAAAGGTAATATTGATTTGATTGTTTTACATGATTTAATAAAGTGTTAGATTGATGGTCAAGTCAATTATATTGGTCAGTAATAAAGGATTGAAGTTGTGAAGTGAAAAAACAAGGAAATAGTGTGTTCTACTAAGCTAAAAATGGTTGTCGATAAGAAAAATATATTGGTCGGTCATAGTTAACCGAGTAAGTGATAATCGAGTAGAAAGACTTACCCAAGTAGATGAAGTTGGTTGGTTAAATAAGAAATCAAGTAAAAGATGAAATCAAATGAGAATCTGGATTGATCTAGAAGATTATAAGGAAGGAAAAAAGTTAGTTAATGAAATCAATGGATAAAAAATGTTAGCTAAAGATAAATGGTGAAGATTTAGTGATTTTTTTGAGATCTAAGAAAAGTTCAAGTTCCAAGGTGAAGATACAACTAGCAAGAATCATAAAATATTTTGTCGAGCTACAAATTTGATTGAATAGATGAAATGAAGTGGTAAATAGGATTAAGTGAAAAAAATTATCTATATAAAGGATGATCATATTGCTAATGTCGATGCTAAATTATTGATTTATTCATAGCCAAAAAAGATAGCTGAATTAGTAAAGAAGGCTACACCAAGAAGAACATAGTTGAAGAAAAGTGTGAATGAAGTGAAGGAAAGTGTTGAGATGAAGAATGTGTATTGATTAGCTAGAAAGGAAGAGTTTTAAGAAGACAAATGAGCCAAGAAGAGATATGAATAGTGAAAGGTAGTTTCATATGTTACAAGTAGTGGTTGTCATTGCACCAAAAGATCAACTTGTTAATGCCCGATACAACCACTAGACTTATAGAAGACATAGGAGGTCATTAAGCCATGTCATGAATCTCAAGGGGAGTCCTAACCATTTTTCCAACAATCTCCCCCTTGGCATTACCTAAGGGGAGTAAAACCTTTGACCAAGCTCTGATACCACTTATTACAAGTAGTGGTTGCTATTGCACCAAAAGATCGACCTGTTAATGCCCAATACAACCACTAGAGTTATAGAAGACATAGGAGGTGGTTAAGCCATGTCACAAATCCCGAGGGGAGCACTGACCATTTTTTCAATAGTATATTCTATCAAATCATTTCACCATTGCTTACTAACCATTGTAGCAGAAAATCTCTCAACTGAGTGGATTTAATAGTCCTATTTTTAAATCCTTTGTAGGGTGGTATTCCAAAGAATGTTCTAAACTCCTCTAATAAGGACACACATTATAGGGTGATAGATCTAGTTGATCTTTGGTGAAAATCCCCTAATAGGGTCACATCTAGTAAATGTGTTTGTAATCTTTAACAAGACTAGCTCTTAACTAAGCCCACTTCAGAAGAGTGAATTATTTTGCGGGTGATAATTCCCATAGTGGCTTTTACCCAAATTGGTTTTCTAGTTAAATAATAGTGTTAATGTGTGATTGAATTTTTTGCATGTTGTTTACTAATTTTTTGATGTATATTGTTGTGGTTAATTGAATTCTTAAATCTGATTATAAAGATTAGTTACCGAGAAGAATTTAAGGTTGAAAATTGTTAAGGGACCTAAGATAACTAATTCTATAACATATTCACCACCCTCTTAGGTATCCAACAAAGGGTCCATAGATATTGCTAAAATTTCTAATAAACATTTTTGTAAAAGCTATCCAAACCATGAAAAGATCTTACCTCTGTAGCACTCCTTAGAGTAGGCTATTCAAGGATAGTCTTCACTTTTTATGGGTCTATTTTAAGACCATCTCTTGAGACAAAAAATCCTAGGTACAGTAACTCCTTTTTCACAAAATTGAACTTCTTCAAGTTAATCAACAACTTTTCTTCCCCTGGCTTCTCAAAGACCCTACGAATATGTGTTATATGCTCTTCCAATGTCTTACTAAAGATCAAAATATCATCCAAGTAAAGAATAAAAAGCTTGCTCAAAAATTATTTCCATACCTCATTCATGAGCCACATCAATGTGGTTGGTACATCAGTTAGCCCAAAAGACATGACTAACCACTCATACAAGCTTTCCTCTTTCTTGAAGTTTGTCTTCCATTCACCTCTTTCTCTAATCTAGATTTGGTGATATCCACCCTTGAAGTTTGTCTTTGTGAAGTACTCACTCCACTCAATCAATCCATAATGTCATCCATCCTTGGTAATGGAAACCTATACTTATAGTAATTTTATTGATAGCCTTAGAATATGTACACATCCTCCTTTGTCCATTTTTCTTTAGTTTTAGTACTATTAGTATAGCAGATGGACTCAAACTCTCTCTTATCAATGAGCCTTATGCAAGAACTCTTGTACTTGTCTATTAAACTATTCACTCTTTGTTGGAGTCATTCTATGGGTTGTCTTATTTAGGAAACTATCTCTAGGAATCAAGTCTATTTGATGACTAATATTTCTTATTGGTGGCAATATATTGGGTACATTATTAGATACAATATATTGAAACTCATCCAATAGATCTACAACTTTCATAGGTAAATATTCTACTTTCTCTTGGAATTAAAGTAAAATACATTATAGAGTTGGAAATGAGGATGTTAGGTAGGGTTTTTAACAATGGACCTAATAGAGATCCTAAACCAACATTCTCCACAATACATGTAAATTGAAATGATAAGTAATGTGAATCTAGAAATGATTGAAATTAGATAAGATGAAATACATACCTCATAATATAGCTGATTTGGAAATACCTATTTTCTAGTGTCTATACTCAGTTTTGAGGAATTCTGCAACTAGATTTGGGTTGGAAACATAGAGACAGAGAAAACCCAAAAGGCTTTTTCTTTTCTAAGAATGGTTGACCTTGACCCAAATACATGGGTAAGATCTTACCCCAGGGCACAATCTTAACCCTTACTCTCGACCTTAACATGTACTATTCCAACGGAAAATCTATTCCCAAATCCCAGAAGTTTGTTGAAAAGGGTACTCAGATCTTCTCTACAACTCTCAAAATAGCTACTGTAGATATCTAAAAATGGTGTTTTTGGGTGGTTATATAGGGTTTTGCCTTAGTCAAACACCCATTTTGTTGATCTCCACCTCCATGAATAGTTGGATGTAATAGAATATGTGTGTGTATTGAATGTGCAATGCTGAGATCTAATCCTCTAGATTAAAACCCTAGCATGAATTGATATGAGAAAGAAATGCATAGATTTGAATATGATAAAGAATTCATACCAAGCCCCCAAGGCTAAAGTACTCCTACCAAACTCACAATTCATAATTGCTACACATGATTGTATCTTTGAATGCTTGAATTTTGAAAATGGTGGATCAAGTAGAGATCTTTCTTGCTCCAAAGGAATGTCCATAATGGTTTGTCCACAAAAATTCTTGATGTCAATAATGTCTTGATCTTCTATATCATCCTCTTACAATCTTGCATCATCACCTCGACATCTCTTTCTTTCTTCAATCAATTGTGTGTCCACTTGATGGATACTTGGAGAAAATTAAGGCAAAAGAGACTGCTTATATAGAGATTTCAAGGCAAGGCTCCTTAGGCAATGTAAGGGACCATAATTCAAATTTCACCTCAAATTATGGTCCAATCATAATAACCATCTAAGGAGGTAAAATAATTAAATGAATTTTAAATTAAAACCCTTCCTCATTCAGATCTAGAGGCCTGACATTGATTTTGGGGCCCGCTATGACCCTAATTTGAAAAGGGGGACCAAAACTTGACAGGGGTCAAGATCAACCTCGACCTTGACCTAGGTCAAAGTTGACCTCAACCTTGACCTAGGTCAAATTTGACCTTGAACTTGACCTTGATCTAGGTCAAGGTTGACCTCAACCTTGACCCAAAGGTTCAGATCAAGTCAAATTTGAAAATAGGAAGTCCCAGGGTGGGCCAAAGACTTGGAATGGTGAGAAAATAGGGTAGAGTGCTGGAAAAGGACACAAAGACCTAGAATTAATGTGATGAGGACTAGGAGGACCAATACCTAGATCCTACCTAGAAAAAAGAGCCATAAAGAAGGGAAATCAAGGAGAGTCCTCAGGATCCTAACCCTAATTTCACCTAGAAATGAAGGAATCAAGTGAAAATGTATCCTAAATGAAAATCTATCATGAAAAATACACTAAATGAGGGTGCTAAACCTATCAACATGGAAGTTCTTCCATTTTAAGATGATACATTTAGACCCCACTTTAGCTTAGATATGACACTATGTGAATATGCAAGCTAAAGTAAGAAAACATGACAGTAAATAAAAAGGATATAACCAAGTCCTCAATGTAGAGATCTTGCAAAAAACCATTAGTACCTATAGCAAAAAGGGTTAATGAAAATCCATAAATCATCTAAGACTTACTAAATGCAATGGAGAAGTGCATAGAGCCCCTTATGCCCTCCTATTTCACCTTTCTACTTCTAAAGGGTGAAACAGGGTGATAAGGATAACCTTATACATGTTAGGAATGGGAACACTAAGAGGGGGGGGGGTGAATCAATGTTCTATATATTATTACTTTTTATGATAGCTTGAAAGTTAACTTAATTTCTTAACTACTGAAATGAATATCAATGCAAGTAAGATAAGAAACCATAACACATAACACCAAATATGATTACAGGGAAACCTAAATAGGTAAAAACCCTCATGGGAATTGACACCCACTAAGAACTGCACTAGTGTATTATGATCCCTATTAGAAGATCTTGCAACCCTATTAGGAGTTGATCTTTACAATGCTTTTAGTATAGTAACCTAGTCAAGGGTCAGAACCTATTAGGATTCTTTTACAATAATCCCTATTAGGGGTGGGGACACACTATCATAGAGCTCCTTGCTCAAGTGGTGAAGCCTACAACCTTTCTGGATATCAGATTCACACTATATCTACAAGGTGATCTGCTATTGTGGCACTGCTTGTCTAATCAGTTACTTTTGTGTGTTGATGCGTTAGCCTCTTGTAAAGATCTACAACATTATTAATGATCTTTGCATGCTTCTTCTTTGATTCTCCAGATCTATATATCTCATGCCATGCTTAATTACAAAGGTGCATGTCATATTTATATGCACATACAAAACTTTTCATCAAGTCGGCCTATAACTAATTACATATAATGCTTACAAATGAATTACGCTTCAAGCGAGTTTACATATAATGATATTAACATGTTTATGACCTAAATACAATAGGTTCATAGCCTTTACAAAACAATATTATTATCGCTAAGAAAAATAACAACAATTGGCTCCATGCTATGTTTTGTTCTACCACTTACTATCTGTGTCACTTCATCTGTCTATACCTTCATCATACTAACTCATCTGATCATGTGTTCTTAGAATTAGCATAATTAAATACTAACAAGATTATCTTCAAGGTTGCATGGCATAACTCAATCATACGCATGTGTGTTGATGCTCTGATCACCTGGTGCTTTGTTGGTTGTCCAGACTTCCATACTTAGCCATTTTCCTGATCTTCTACGTTATACGCTAAAACCAAAACTTCAAATGACTTTGCTTCCATAATGAAAACACTAAATCATAATAGTATAGTCAACTTTCCAACAATCTCCCCCTTTTTCATTAATAGCAACAAAGGAATATGGCAAAGTTACTAACTGTAACTTACACAAAAATTGTGTAACATATACTCTATCTTATATCTCCCTTTTTACTATATACTCTACTCCTTTTTACATCATATATGCTGCTTCATATTCTTCCTTATACTATATAATCTACTCCCCCTTTGACATTAATTACAAAGGTACTCAAAAAGATGTATCTACAAGTACTTACACGGTGGGTACTTCCGAATATGCTATTTATAAGTTTTGGATCTCTTACTACCAAAACGTTGTCAGTGCATTTACAGTCTGAAGATGGGCACACAAAGCATATGTCAAAGTCTCCAACTTCTCCAAATCTGAACTCGGACCTTGATCATATGTCACCATAGTGGCATCAATCTCCTTGATGTTTTGATTTAGGACATCCAATGAGGGTGCAACTGCATGTATTAACTGTGCTTGTCTAGCCCTTATCTTAGCCATTTCTTGCTTTGCCTTCTCTATATTTACATCTAAGGAGGGATCAAGCACTAAATTCCTTACTGTTTCCATCATTGATTCAGCTTCCTAAATCTTCTTTGAGAGATCTCTAGTCAATTTGACCTTATCCATACTGTCAGTTATTATTTTCCTTCCTTTAGCTATTATCTCTTTCAATAGATCTTGATCAACCTTTAGTGAACTAAGGTCAAGTGCAAAGTTTTCTATCAATTCATTCAGTCTTTTCTTTGAATATTGTTCATTTGCAACTTTAGATGTTGATTCTTCAAGGCTAGAGAAATTAGCTTTGAAGCTTCTTAAAATAGTGCTTACATCATCCACTGAATGTACACTTGATACCATTTTGTCTTTAGGAAGTAGGTTATTCAGGATGTTGACTCATTCTACAAACAAAGGATTTCTCATTACCTGTATTTCTTTTTCCTTCTCCATTGCTAGTACATTGATTTTGATCAAGTCTTCTTCTCCCCAAGAGTCTAGACTAGTTGTGTCAGGGGTCAAACTTGACAACAATGATAGCTTAGGGGTAAGGAGTGAACTTTGACTAACATCATTTACCTCATTCTTTATAATCAGTAGAGTTACAATAGTGGGTATAACCACAGGTTCATCTTTTTTCTCTTTATCCTCTTTCTCCTTTTCTTCTTCCTTCTCCTCTTCATCTTCTTGTCCTATCAAATCCTCAATCAGTACATCTTCTTGCTACTTAGGTGAATTATCACCGCATACTATTTCTACCTCTTTTGTACTCACAAAGGCTTCCTCAATTTTCTATAAGTCTTTTTCAGTGGCCGCCATTGATATCTCCACCTTATTAATCATTATTGTGTCATCTTTTTGTGTTCCAGGCATGGGCATAGACTTTATTTCATCTGTAGACAATGTCACTATGGGTATTGAATCATGTGGACCTATTATAGGTGCATTAGTGACATTTGGTGTTGTTCCTTCCTTAAGTGGAGCTTAGGTTGTAGGCATAGTGGGAGGGTATATGTGTCCATCCAGGAATACCTTCTCAAAGGCTTTTTCTATTTCCTTAGCAACCAGTTCATAGTCTTTGTTCATGATCTGCAGGGTTCTTAATTTGGTTCTTAGGTGAGGTTTCACCAATCCTAACAACAATGTTTTCTCATTAATTGAACAAATAGGAAGGCTTTCATCTAGGATCTTCTCCCTTAAAGTCTTCTTCTATAGCTTGTCTCTTCAAGGAGTTGAGTATATTCCATACTTGATCATGAATCACTGTCTTAAGTTCCAAGACTATCTTCTTGAACTTAATCATATGTTTGATTATCATACCATGGATCTCTTATTTATCAATCTCACTATACTTATCATATCATTTTCCTATTTTATCAATTCTTCCTTCATCTACTATCCTAGTTTTTAAAACTTGAAGACTCGGTCTAAAACCTACCTCAGGAGGTGCTTGAGTGTTTTTCCTTTGACTTCTAGTTGTCCTAGAGGATAGATGGCTTGCACCGGTCTGCTTCTTCCTCTTGGGCATCCTGCTATACTCAGGAGGTGGTGTGGATTCAAGATCAATAGTAGGAGTGGGCGCTGAGGTGCTATCAATAGTTTTTCTCTCCTTTTCCTTGGGATCATCTGTTTTCTCAATTTTTACTTTCTTCTCCTTAGGGTCATCAAACTTCTTTTTTTTGACTTCACTAGTGGGTGCACTCTCAATTTGCATTGCTATCTTGGCTTCTCTAGCTTTATCCAGGTCATCTTGAGTGACAACATGAATCTTTAGTATTTCAGAGGTGATTCTAGAAGCTTTCCTCTTGGTCACAGCACTGTTCAAGACTGCATCTACTTGTCTTGTCTTCTCCTCATAGGTGCCCCATCTTGGCTCATTGGGATCCTTTGGCACTGATAGGAGAACTTATGCATATTCCTTGAGAATGTGTTCCTCAAATTCATAGCCAAGTGGATGAATCCACTTAGTTCTAAGTTCCACTGCTTCCATGAAAGTTATATTAGTCTCAACCATAAAGAAAATACTATCTTTATATTTCTCCATAATATTTTCTAGTATCCTATATCTTCTTTGCATCTTTATTCTAAATATTTTAACTTCTAATTCCATGTAGTCCTTCAAGGTACTCTTAGTCAATGCCTGAAGTGATATTTGATGCATTGTGGGAACAGTCTTGTGTAGATAAAGATCTGACACTTTACCAAGTATATGGAAGTACATATAGATTATCAGTGACCCAAACCTAAATATCTTTCTCTTGTCATGCTTGATGGCCCTTATGTTGTCCATCAACTATGTGCACAAGATCTCACACAAGTTGAATTCACCATTTTCCTTCATAATTTTGATGGTTTCTAGAATAGTGGCTACAAACACACTATTTACCCTATTAGCATGTTTGAACTTGTATCCTAGTATCATAGACATCAGTTTAATGTCTTTGTCTTCTATAGGTTCAACTATCATTCTACACTTGTCACTATGGGACTTACAACCCTACTCAACCATTTTCCTGACATCCTTGCCTATACGAAGAATGGCACCTATCTTAGGTAATCCTATTATCTCATGAATGAGATTAGTGGTTATTCTTACTAGGACTTCTCCTATCCAGAATAGGTCATCATGAATTCTACTCAAGAGAATCTTAATCCATTCAAATTTGTAAAACTGATAAGCTGTGGCATATTGAATAATAGGGTTGTCTTCTAGGTGCACGAACTCATCAATGAATGTTTTGTCTAGGTTCATCATGGTTTATAGGTGTGACCTAATCCTATATGCTCCAATAGGTTCCTTCTTGCAATAAATATATGAGTGTATGTCCTCTATGTGCATAACTCCCATAGGAGTCCTAGAAAATGTTCCTTCCAAATCATCTAGGGTAGACTTGAATGGATGTTTCTTAAATACCTATCTTTTCCTTTCAGAAACATCAAATACAATAGGAGTGGCCATAACTTACTTGATCATGCTTATATAGGTTTCCAAATGAATTTTGAACTGTTGCATCTAAACAAGGCTTTCATAATCAACTTTCTAACTTCTTCACTAATAAACCAAATATAATCCTTCAACTCTTAACTACTATATCCCATGTACTCTTCAAAGGCTTGAATTTGAATGTAAATGTGTGGATAGAGGAACTTCAGTGACTATAAAAACAATTTTTTTCCATTAATGCTTGCCCCATAAACATAGAATCCCATAGAGAATTCCAATCTTCCTTTCTGCTATCAATCAGGCAGTGCACTCTTTCATACTACATTGAGTAGTCTTCAAATAGTTATATCCAAAGGTGCATACTCTGAGAGTGAGTATACTAGCCACGCAGGGGTCTAGAGCTAATCTAGCTCCCCCTATGACCATGATGGTCATTTAACCATAAATAGGAGGTGTGTCTATTGTAGATGCATCCTCAACTATTTCATCAGCATTATCCTTCTTTTCTTCCTTCCAAATCAAGCTCACATCTTTTGTACCTTGCACAAACTTGACTTCTCCTACTTCATCCAATATTGATCCTTCTGACTTTTTAGGGCTTTTCTATCTTTGCGCTTTTGATCTACAAAACTTTGAGATGTGTCCAACCTTGTTACAAGAGTGACAAATAACATGAAAAATTAATGTGTAAATAATATATTATCTTTCTATTATTAATGTAATACATTTACTAAAAATTTAATACATTATTCTAACAATCCCCCCTATTACATTTTTCTTCTAAATGTTTACCCATAAACCCCCCTTAAGCCTTACATAACAAAAAATTACTAATTACAGAATATATATAGACACATTTTGTGAAAACTTTCTTTGAATAAAAAAATTATGAATTAAATTTAGCTTCATCAAGATACTTGTAACCCTCAAAAAGGTGTAGCCTCTATGTGATATCTCAAATTATTCAGCAATAACCAATATTGAACCCTCCAAACACATGGCTCCATCAAGTTTCCTAACAACCCTCGGAAGGGTATAATTATTGAACACAACCTCAAGTACTACCGGACAACCATCCATATTGAGCTTTACATAGAAACCCTTACTTATCTCCAAAAAATAAACTTCACAATACATGTATCTTGAAATATGCGAGTAACAACAAGGAATAAACAAGAAACTAAAAACACCTCTCAAAAAAATACCATCTCAAAGTGAGAAGTAACATTTAGATGATGGAAATACTCCATCCTCTAATGCCACCAATCTCCAGAGTGAGCATGGTAGTCCTTACTCTTCAAAAATGGCACCAGAAGATGTACTCCACCAACTAAAAGCCCAATCAAAAATATCCATAGGAAATATCTTTGTCAGCAACCCAAACATTTGAAGATTCTTCCAAAAAACCATTGCAAATTAAGAAAAAAAATTCACAAGGGAAGAAGAATATGAGAATCAACAAGGCAACTGACCTATTTGACAAAATACCTAAGATTCCTTTTGAAGAGCTATAGTCAACTGTCTGATTTCACAGGATTTTTGAGATCTATTTTGAAGAATGTAAATATATCTGCAATAATAAATATCACCTAATATTGAAATAGAAATGGATCAAATTTCACTGTGGCATACAATCAAAGGAAATTTATCTCTATGGCATAGTTGTACACAACAAACAATTTTCTTCACACTGAAATATTAGTGGTCTTCACCAAGTTTCTAGTCTGGATAACGGTCTTGGTCAAGAAACTTTCCACCTCATGGGCTACATATAGTTACATTCAAAAACCAACCAAAAAATGATTCAATCCACTAACTCTCTTTCCCCTTCAGCAATGGCAGAAACTATTTTAGTCAAGAAGCATCACATATTTTATCACACAAAAAAAATAGTGAAAATAACCTATTCTAATACTAGAGTTGTTATAAAAAATACATAAAATGTTCTTTTATAATTCCAATATCTCAGATATTACATTTTATATGAATTTAATAAAGTGGTAGAGATGGTATAAAGTAGTTAAATAATTTAACCATGTACAAAATATTAGTATGATTTAGAACAATAGAGTCGGGGGGTGAATAAGTTGTTCTTAGGTCCATATGTATAAAAAAAACTTTAGAACTCTTCAACAAATCAAATCCAATAACCAACAGTTACTCGGTCATTACTGATTGCATAACAGAAACATATAATAGTGTAGTCCACTATCCAATAGTATCTAACTTGTAAAACACAAAACTGTTCAAACCAAAACATTCACACAAGTATTAACACTAGGATTTATAGTGGAAACCCAATTTGGGAAAAACCACTTTGTAAGATGTTACTATTATTTTCACTCTTCTAAAGTGAGCTCTATGAAAAGCCAGCCCTGTCAAAGGTTACAAACACACTATCAAGTGTGACTCAGTTAAAGGATTTAAACCACTCTGTTAAAAGTGCATCTTGTTATAGGACATACATACACTCCATTAGAATGCAACCTTGTTCAAAGGATTTATACAAATGACTATTAGGTCAACCTCTATTAAAAGGATTTTGACTGATACAATGATTAGAAAGTAACAGTAGTATTGATTTGAAAAACATACAACTCACTTTGCAAATATAACATCCAATTCTATACACATATGTTGGCTTACTGACTATGAACCTTTACCATCTCCATCATTGATCATCTTGGAAATCCCTTCAAGCAATCACAACACTTCTCCTTCAACCTTTTCTAGTTATACAGTGAATCACATCAACAATACTTCTAGCATCCTCTTCTCTTTTTCAACCTCATGCTTAGGTTTCCCTAATACTTCCTCAATTAAGTCAATACATCTTTTGCTGCTTAATCTCCTTCGTACATCTTAGGGTTAGGTCACATTCATCGAATCCTTCCAACTTTATGTTCTTCGACTATCCTTCTAAAAATATCTCAAATCTGTTAATAGATTTACAATAAAATGTTTTACAGTGCATTAAATGCTTTTGTACAATCAATAAATAAAGACAACACATTTTACATAATCCAAGAATTCAACTATGTCAACTGGGAATTTGAATTCAACTATGTTAGCTGAGAATCTCTTAATAGATTATTGATGCCCAGTCAATACAGTGTTCAACTCCTCGGTCTTCATTAGAAAGCTTGGTCACCTCAAAAACTATTTCCTTGGCTAATACTGATGTTCGATCAACATTGAATTTACTCAGCATATACTAGTTCGGTTGACACTCACATCACTCGGCTTAAACTAAATTTCTTCACTTTTTCTCAGTTAAGCCTACTAGTTTAGTCTTCATCCTTACTTAGATAAACAATACATTGTCTTATTATTGTGCCACATAATCATGTACACATTTAAATATCAAGATAACTCAACCTTTTCTTAGGTGCTATTATTACCAACCTTGCCTATCCTCTTCACAACAATCATATAGATATAGTACTTTCATAAATAGCAATAGTCTTACTAGTTAAGGTTTGAAATCAATGACAATACAACAATTGTTTCAATTGTAGTTTCCAACAATCTCTCTCTTTGGCATTGATGGCAACACCATATGAATAACACATGAATTACCAACCAATCTAAAACTTATCTATCCATTAGAGATATTTATAATATCCTTAGCTTCATTCTAATATAGAATCAGTTAGCCATGCTTGTATGACCATCCACTGAATCTCTCCCTCTTACCTGATCTTCCATGAAATATCACCATGTGTATTCATTTGTGATCATCTCCCTCTTTGACAAAAATGCCAAAGCAACAGCAAAAACATACATCCTGCAGATTTAGATATCATCTTTTTAGTTCAGTAACAGTATTTCTCCCTCTATCATCTTTTTTTATGACTGATTCTTAGCTTTTCTCTACTTTTCACAACTCTAGGCTACTCCTAAAGTGTGACCTATGTCTACATCAATTTGTCAGATACTCTTTGTAGCATATTTGATGTAGTGATCCTAGCTTGACTAGGCAGCCTCAGTTAGGGGAAGAACCCCTAATTGACCTCTTAGATATTCATGAGCTTCTTTAGGTAAAGCTTTAGTGAATATGTTTGCTAGTTGTTCCTTTGTATTCACATATTCCATTCGAACCTCTTTGTCTTGTACCAGTTCCCTCAAGTAATGATACTTGATGGTGATGTGTTTGGTCTTTGTGTGCATCACTGGATTCTTAGAGATGTTGATAGCACTTGTTTTGTCACAGTAGATGACAACTAGTTCAGTGATCTCTTCTTTCATGCCTACCAATAGTTGCTTTATCCATACCAAGTTTGAGTAGTTCATTGCTGTAGCCACATACTCAGCTTTAGCAGTAGATTGGGAAATGCAATTTTGTTTGTTGCTTGTCTAGGAAACTAATATCTATCCAAAAAAGAAAGTTCCACCACTAGTACTCTTTTTGTCATCCACATTTCCTACCCAATCACCATCAATATACACTCTCAGTTCAAACTTTTCATGCTTCTTGTAGTACAATGCATAATCAGCAGTCCCTTTCAAATATCTCATTATCCTTTTGATAGCCATCATGTGAGTTTCCTTAGGATTGGAAAAGAATCTTGCCATAATCCCAATAGATAAAGCAATATCTGGTCTGCTATGTACAATATACTACAGTTTCCCAATCATGGATCTATACAAAGTCTGGTTTACCTCTGCAACATCATCATTCTTAGACAACTTTTGTCCAGTAGCCATGGGAGTACTTATTGGTCTTGAGTCTTTCATACCAAAGGTTTTCAGTATCCGGTGAACATATTTAGACTGGGTGATGAAAATTCCTTTCTCCATCTGATATACTTGTAAACCAACAAAAAATTTGATCTCCCAAAATATACTCATCTCAAATTCAGTTTGCATTTCATTTGAAAATTTCTTACACAAGGCATCTTGTCCACCAAATATAATATCATCTACAAAAATCTTAGCCAACAAGATTCCTTTGCCTTCTTCATCTTTCATGTATAGATTTCTTGTGTCATTTGTCCTTGAGAATCCAATCTATATCGCGTAGTTGTGCAGTCTCTCATACCATGCTCTGGGATCTTGCTTTAGTCCATACATTGCTTTATTCAATTTGCAAACCATGTGTCTTTTGTTTGGATCAACAAATCCTTCTGGTTGTTCAATGTACACTTCTTCTTCTAATATACAATTTAAAAATGTAGACTTAACATCCATTTGGTATACCTTGAAATCTTTATAGGCAGCATATGCAAGTAAGGTTCTTACTTCTTCCAATCTAGATATAGGGGCAAATGTCTCCCCATAATCTATTCCTTCTTCTTGTGCATAGCCTTTGCATACCAGCCTACCTTTGTTTCTTTTGATTTGACCATGCTCATTCAGCTTATTTTAGAACACCCACTTTGTTCCAATGACATTTTTATTTTTTGGTCTCGACACTAGAGTCCAGGTATAATTCTTCTCAATCTGATCTATCTCCTCATTCATTGCTTGTATCCAATCTTCATTTGCTAATGCCTCCCTTATTGTCTTAGGCTCGAATTCACATAGTAAACATGTTGGATCTCTTGTCTTGCTTATGGTTAGAACTCCAATATCTTTGTCTCCAATGATCTATTCAAGTTTGTGATGTCTCCTTACATATTATGCCAAAACAAGTTCTTCTCTCCTTTCATCTAGCTCCTCAGGTTCACCAGCAAGATTGTTAGATTCAACTTCTGAATACTTGGCAACCTCTTCCTGATACTCGGCAGCTTCCTCTTGTCGCTCGACACATTCTTCTTTTCTCTCGGCATTGTTTTCCTAATGCTCGACATTTCTTACCCGAGACTCGGCATCAGGTGCAAGTCTATCACTTGCCTCTCCTTCCTCTATATACACAAAAGATCTATAATCTTCTGGTTCTCTTTTACTACCAGCTTCATTTTTCTCTGCATACTCATCAACTTTGACATTCACACTTTCCACATTTTTGTTAGTGTTAGAGTTCAAACACTTATAAGCTTTACTTTTTGTGGAATATCCTAGGAATATCCCTTCATCACTTTTAGCATCGAATTTTCCATTCATATTGTCCTTTAGTATGTAACATTTTCTTCCAAAAATTTTAAAATACTTTACATTAGGTGCATACCCATGCCATAACTCATAAGGTGTCAGATTTGTACCTTTTTTTATATGTACTTAGTTAAGAGTATAAATAGTTGTACTTACAGCTTCTCTCCAATACTTTTGTGCAACATTCTTTTCAATCATTAATGTCCTTGCACAATCCAAGATAGATCTATTTCTTCTCTCTGCTATACCATTATGTGGAGGAGTTCTAGGTGCAGACATCTATCTTTTGATCACTCTATCATTGCAAAATAGATTTAATTCATTGGATATGAATCCTCCACCTCAATCAGATCTTAGACACTTCAGGTTCCTACTTGTCTCCTTTTCAACCTTAGCCAAATACCACTTAAAATTTGAAAAGCATCAGATTTTTCTTTTAAGAACATTACTGTCATCATTCTAGTATAATCATCAACAAATAGGATAAAATATCTAGCACCACAATAGTTTTTTACACCCATGGGTCCACAAAGGTCAATATGAACCAAATCTAAAACATTCTCAAAAGTAAAAGTGTTTCTCTTAAAACTAGACTTTGTCATCTTACCCAACTGACATTCTTTGCACATTACATTCTCGGGCTTTTTCAATCTAGGTAGACCTCTCACTTTCTTCTTCTTACTAATTTCTACTAGATTATCAAATTTAACATGACATAGCCGCTTATACCATAACCAAATATCATCAAGTTGTGCAATCATACATGTTTCTTTAGATACGTCTAGATAGAAAAAATTACCTCTTGTCTATTCTCCACTTCCAATCAGTTCACCAGTAACATCAAATATTTTGGCCTTCCTATGATGAAATTCCACTCAGTAGCCAATGCTATTAAGCTATGCAACACTCAGCAAATTATATTTAAGACCCTCAACCCAATAAGCATTCTCACAAATGATCTTATCAGTCAGCTTAATCAATCCTTTACCTCTAATAGGACATGGTGCATCATTACCAAATTTTACACTTCTACCTTTATAATGATATAAGGTATCAAATTTACTCTTATCACTAGTCATGTGATGTGAACAACCACTATCAATAATTCATTTATCATTATTGTTCCCATAAGATATCAGTGTAGTTTTCTCATCCTCATCAGACTCATCTTTCATTGCAACATAGACAACCTCAATTTCAAAATCATCACTCTCAGTGTCAGTCTCTTCTTCGACAATATAACATGATTTCTTACATTTTCCTTTATAGTCCTTGTGATGCAGGAGCATCCTGGGTGTAAGAGCAATCTTGCATCACCCAAAAAAAAATATTTCTATTTTTATATTCAATAAGGGCTATTTTGTGCAGAGCTGCTATTTATGGAAAGTTACTATTTTTGGTAATTTTCGTATGTGCTCAGAATGATCTGATTTCTTTCTTGGAGGCTCATTTTGGTCATACAAGTCTACCAGTAAAGTTTCATTGCCAGATCAAGTGTATATTGGAAGATATTGAAGATTTTCGGTATTGGCAGCAGGGGACAGAAACTTTGAACTCAGTTTTGAAGGCTTTAGAGGCCCCGGATGAGGTCAAATTTTGGGATGAATGAAGCTTGCTTCATTCAAATGTTGTAGAGCTCTTCGCGCCCTTTCCGAAATGGGGTTACAATAGTCAATCGGGTCAACTGGTGATGACTTATGGTCTTCGAAAGTTGGGTCACTTGAAATGGCGAAAAATAATTTTTCTTCAAAATTTCTGTTCGGGTTTCAAAATTTATTTTGAGCCGACTATGATGTAATGAAATGTAAAATAAAAATAATTCTAAGTTTGGTCGGCCTTATTGGCTAAAATTCTGGAACCTTCCCAAGCGGTGGAAAATTGCCTATATAAGGAAGGCTGTATTATTGTCTTAGGCAGTTCGGAATAGTTCTGGGTAGTAGATCTGGGTATTGATTCGAGGCTTTGTCCTACAGAGTATTGTAAGGGAATGCCCATGTGGCTTTGCATATTGTAATTCTGAAAGTTTGTAATTCCACATTTGTGGATATAATAAGAAGCCAATTTTCTGTTCTTGCATATTGTTGTTGTTTCTCTATTTCTATTATGTGTTTGTGGTATTAAGGGGAGCACCCTTCATCAGGTGGTATCAGAGCAGGAGTTCTTGAGTGTGTAAACAGATCGCCGACTGTGAGGCAGTTTGCACCAGGACCGTGGTTAGGGTTTCGGCGCGCATCGCGAAAATGCCTCCACGAAGGGAACGTGGCGGAAGAGCTGGTGTTGTGACACCTGAGGTTAGAGAGCTGCAGAGACAAGTGCGAGCATTGCAAGAGGAGATTCGCAGAGGAATGAATCTTAATGTCAGAGATGAAAGTGAGGATGAAGCCGAAGAAGAATATCAAGAAGGAGAACTCGAAATTGTGAACCAGGAGGAAGAAAGACTTTTTCGGGCCATTTCTAAGATTGGAAAAAGACCTAAGATTGAGGTTCCTACATTTTCTAGAAATCTTAACCCAGAAGAATTGATCGACTGGATCAACGAATGTGAGGAATATTTTGAGTATGAAGATGTTGAGGATCCTGATAGGGTCAAATTTGCGAAAGCCAGACTGAAAGGTCATGCGAAGATATGGTGGCAAGAGATTCAGTTGGAGCGAAATAGAAGGGGAAAGGAGAAAATCACGAGATGGGATCGGATGGTGGATAAATTGAAGCGACAGTTCATTCATGTTGATTATGAGCTTGACCTACTGAAGAAAATGCAGAGTTTGAAGCAAGCAGGAAGATCTTTTCAGGAGTATACAGAAGAGTTTTATCGACTTCTCATCAGAACAGGCCATGTAGAAGCTGATAAGGAGAAAGTTGCCCGATACCTTAATGGGTTAAGGCCAAGCATTCAGGAGGAGCTGAATCTGGTTCGAATGAATAGTATTGAAGAGGCATACCAGTTTGCCCTAAAAGTAGAGGAAAAGCTGAACAAGAAGTTTGAGAGCAAACAAAACGGAAGAGGTCGCGGTGGACGATCTAGTGGATGATCATATGGTGGCCGAAATGAGGATCCGAAAAAGAAGGATGAGGCCAGTAGTAGTCAGAATCAGCGAGAAAATAATTCCAATCGCTTCCAGGATAAGAATAATAGAGATCAGAGAGGAAGAGGAAGAGGACAAGGATCTGGAAGAGGTGGCTTCCGTGGAACATGTTTTCACTGTGGAGAAGAAGGTCATAGGGCATTTGAATGTCCTCAGTGCCAAGGCAGAATAGACAGGAGAAATGATGGCCAGGCTAGAGTTGCACATGTAGATGAAGATGCCAGATCATCAAATTTTGAAGATGCTGAAAGAGGAGAAACGTTGATTAACAGAAGAGTCCTGTTGAGTGGTGAGAATGAACCTGAACAAAGGAGGAGCCTGTTTCGCACCAGGTGCAAGTGCGAAGGTAAATGTTGTGATGTGATTATTGATAGTGGAAGCACTGACAATTTGGTGTCAGAAGAGATGGTGACAAAGTTGAAGCTCAAGAGACAGAAACACCCACATCCATATCGGATTGCCTGGGTGCAGGATGACCACAAGGTCATGGTCAGTGAACAGTGCCTGGTAAAGTTTAAGGTTGGCGGATACCAAGATGAGGTATTGTGTGATATCAAATCTATGGATGCATGTCATATGTTGTTGGGTAGACCATGGCAGTTTGACAGATGTGCTATACATGATGGTCGTGCAAATACCTATTCCCTGACAAAGGATGGAGTGCGACATAAGCTAAAACCATTGAAGGAGACTGAAGAAAAGATATGTGGTAATGCAAGGATAACTTTTGTTGATGGAAGAAATTTCCTAGATGGTATGAGGCATGAGCATATATGTTTTGCTTTAATTCCAAAAGCTGGTAAAGAGGAAGTATAAGATGTTCATGTAGAAGTTGTAGATTTTTTGAATGAGTTTCAAGATATTGTATCCGATAACGTGCCTGATGGATTACCACCAGTCAGGAAGATCAGTCATCAGATGGACTTGATCCCAAGAGCGAGTTTGCCGAATAAGGCAGCACACAGAATGACACCTGCAGAAAGTGAGGAGTTGAACAGACAAGTACATGAATTGTTACAGAAATGATTGATCCGTGAGAGTCTGAGTCCCTGTGCTGTACCAGCGGTATTAGCACCAAAGAAGAATGGAGAATGGAGGATGTGTATAGATTCTAGGGCAATAAACAAGATCACAATCAAGTACAAGTTTCCATTGCCACGAATGGATGATATTATGGACTGTTTGAGTGGAGCTGTGTATTTCTCAAAGATAGATCTGAAAAGTGGATATCATCAGATTCAGATCAGAAAAAGAGATGAATGGAAGACTGCCTTCAAGACAAAGGAAAGACTGTATGAGTAGTTAGTCATGCCTTTTGGGCTAACCAATGCACCGAGCACTTTCATGCGGCTCATGAACGAGGTTCTGAAAGAATTTCTGGGTAAGTTTGTCATTGTTTACCTAGATGATATTTTGATCTTTATTAAGACATTGGATGAGCATATGATGCATATTCGTATGGTATTTGAGAAGTTGAGAGAAGAGAAATTGTTGATTAATTTGAATAAGTGCAGTTTTGTGAAGAAAGAGTTAGTGTATTTGGGATTTGTAGTTTCAGCAGAAGGTCTAAAAATGGACCCAGAGAAGGTACAGGCTATCCTTGAATGGCCTACCCCAAGGAGTGCTACTGAGGTAAGATTTTTTCATGGTTTGGCTAGCTTTTACAGAAAGTTTATCCAAAATTTTAGCAGTATTTGTGGACCCTTGACTGAAACAATGAGAGGGGATAGAAAAGAGTTTAAGTGGACTAATGGGGCAGAAAAGAGTTTTCAATTATTGAAACAAAAAGTTACAGAACAACCTGTTTTAGCACTTGCAGATTTTAATAAGGTGTTTCAAGTAGATTGTGATGCTAGTGGTACTGCAATAGGAGCTGTTATGAGCCAAGAAGGTAAACCTGTTGCTTATTTCAGTGAGAAGTTAAATGATGCCAAGAGGAAATATTCTATTTATGATCAAGAATTTTATGCTATAGTTCAGGCATTAAAGAAGTGGAGACATTATCTGCTTCCTAAGGAGTTTGTTTTGTACACTGATCATCAAGCTTTGCAATATTTGAATAGTCAAGGAAAGTTGAATCAGATGCATTTGAAATGGGTTGAGTTTTTGCAGAGTTATACATTTGTTTTGAAACATAAGAGTGGAAAGTCTAATAGGGTTGCAGATGCCCTTAGCAGAAGGCAACTACTGCTGACAGAAATGCAGATTGAAGTGGTTGGGTTCAAGGAGCTCAAAAATTTGTATCCAGAGGATCCTGATTTTGGTGAAGCTTGGAAAGCTTGTAAAGAAACCTGTTACTCTAGACAGGACGAAATGGTTGGATTTCATCATCCAGGATGATATGCTATTCAGAGGGAGTCAGTTGTGCATTCCACGAAGTTCTATGAAGGAGAATCTCATCAAGGAGAAGCATAGTGGAGGATTGGCTGGACACTTTGGTCATGATAAAACCCTTTCTTTGGTTGGTGAGAATTATTATTGGCCACAATTGCAGCAAGATGTGAAGAAGTTTGTACAGAGTTGCAGAGCATGTCAGATGGCGAAAGGAGTAAAGCAGAATACAGGGTTGTATCACCCATTACCTGTACCAGAGAAGCCTTGAGAGGATATCAGCATGGACTTTGTTCTTAGTTTACCGAGGACTCAGTAGGGACATGATTCAATTTTTGTGGTGGTTGACAGATTTTCAAAGATGGCACATTTCATTCCCTGCAAGAAGACTAATGATGCTATTCATGTAGCAGAATTATTTTTCAGAGAAGTAGTGAGACTTCATGGTTTGCCAAAGACCATAGTTTCAGATCGGGACACTAAGTTTGTTGTATATTTCTGGCGTACGTTGTAACAAGCTGAAAATGAAGAAGTTTGGACCATGTAAGATACTGAAGAAACAAGATTCAGGAAATTCATATGAGGTAGAATTGCCTACCAAGCTAAATATTTCACCAGTATTTAACATTTCAGATTTGACAGAGTATCATGAAGGAGGTGTTGAAGATGAGATCACAGCAGCACAGTGGAGTATTCCAGCAACTAGTTCAGACACTAAGGAGATCGAAGATATACTGGACAGTCATGTTGATAGAAGCACAAGGAACAGGACATATGAAGAATATCTGGTCAAGTGGAAAGGACGACCTGTTGAAGATTCATCATGGCTGACAAAGGAGGAGGTTAGCCGTCTTGGCTTTCCTCTGCACACCTGAGTCGTGACAGGGTCACTTCTCAAATTACCCTGGGTGTCTGATGCAGGAGCATCCTGGGTGTAAGACCAATCTTGCATCACCCAAAAAAAAATATTTCTATTTTTATATTCAATAAGGGCTATTTTGTGCTGAGCTGCTATTTATGGAAAGTTACTATTTTTGGTAATTTTCGTATGTGCTCAGAATGATCTGATTTCTTTCTTGGAGGCTCATTTTGGTCATACAAGTCTGCCAGTAAAGTTTCATTGCCAAATCAAGTGTATATTGGAAGATATTGAAGATTTTCAGTATTGGCAGCAGGGGACAGAAACTTTGAACTCAGTTTTGAAAGCTTTAGAGGCCCCGGATGAGGTCGAATTTTGGGATGAATGAAGCTTGCTTAATTCAACCGTTGTAGAGCTCCTCGTACCCTTTCCGAAATGGGGTTACAATAGTCAATCGGGTCAACTGGTGATGACTTATGGTCTTCGGAAGTTGGGTCACTTGAAATGGCGGAAAATAATTTTTCTTCAAAATTTCTGTTCGGGTTTCAAAATTTATTTTGAGCCAACTATGATGTAATGAAATGTAAAATAAAAATAATTATAAGTTTGGTCGGCATTATTGGCTAAAATTCTAGAACCTTCCCAGGCGGTGAAAAATTGCCTATATAAGGAAGGCTGTATTATTGTCTTAGGCAGTTTGGAATAGTTCTGGGTAGTAGATCTGGGTATTGATTCGAGGCTTTGTCCTACAAAATATTGTAAGGGAATGCCCATGTGGCTTTGCATATTGTAATTCTGAAAGTTTGTAATTCCACATTTGTGGAGATAATAAGAAGCCAATTTTCTGTTCTTGCATATTGTTGTTGTTTCTCTATTTCTGTTATGTGTTTGTGGTATTAAGGGGAGCACCCTTCATCAGGTGGTATCAGATCAGGAGTTCTTGAGTGTGTAAACAGATCGCCGACTGTGAGGTAGTTTGCACCAGGACCGTGGTTAGGGTTTCGGCGCGCATCGCGAAAATGCCTCCACGAAGGGAACGTGGCGGAAGAGCTGGTGTTGTGACACCTGAGGTTAGAGAGCTGCAGAGACAAGTGCGAGCATTGCAAGAGGAGATTCGCAGAGGAATGAATCTTAATGTCAGAGATGAAAGCGAGGATGAAGCCGAAGAAGAATATCAAGAAGGAGAACTCGAAATTGTGAACCAGGAGGAAAAAAGACTTTTTCGGGCCATTTCTAAGATTGGGAAAAGACCTAAGATTGAGGTTCCTACATTTTCTAAAAATCTTAACCCAAAAGAATTGATCGACTGGATCAACGAATGTGAGGAATATTTTGAGTATGAAGATGTTGAGGATCCTGATAGGGTCAAATTTGCGAAAGCCAGACTGAAAGGTCATGCGAAGATATGGTGGCAAGAGATTCAGTTGGAGCGAAATAGAAGGGGAAAGGAGAAAATCACGAGATGGGATCGGATGGTGGATAAATTGAAGCGACAGTTCATTCCTGTTGATTATGAGCTTGACCTACTGAAGAAAATGCAGAGTTTGAAGCAAGCAGGAAGATCTGTTCAGGAGTATACAGAGGAGTTCTATCGACTTCTCATCAGAACAGGCCATGCAGAAGCTGATAAGGAGAAAGTTGCCCGATACCTTAATGGGTTAAGGCCAAGCATTCAGGAGGAGCTGAATCTGGTTTGAATGAATAGTATTGAAGAGGCATACCAGTTTGCCTTAAAAGTAGAGGAAAAGCTGAACAAGAAGTTTGAGAGCAAACAAAACGGAAGAGGTCGCGGTGGACGATCTGGTGGATGGTCATATGGTGGCCGAAATGAGGATCCGAAAAAGAAGGATGAGGCCAGTAGTAGTCAGAATCAGCGAGGAAATAATTCCAATCGCTTCCAGGATAAGAATAATAAAGATCAGAGAGGAAGAGGAAGAGGACAAGGATCTGGAAGAGGTGGCTTCCATGGAACATGTTTTCACTGTGGAGAAGAAGGTCATAGGGCATTTGAATGTCCTCAGTGCCAAGGCAGAACAGACAGGAGAAATGATGGCCAGGCTAGAGTTGCACATGTAGATGAAGATGCCAGATCATCAAATTTTGAAGATGCTGAAAGAGGAGAAACGTTGATTAACAGAAGAGTCTTGTTGAGTGGTGAGAATGAACCTGAACAAAGGAGGAGCCTGTTTCGCACCAGGTGCAAATGCGAAGGTAAATGTTGTGATGTGATTATTGATAGTGGAAGCACTGACAATTTGGTGTCAGAAGAGATGGTGACAAAGTTGAAGCTCAAGAGACAGAAACACCCACATCCATATCGGATTGCCTGGGTGCAGGATGACCACAAGGTCATGGTCAGTGAACAGTGCCTGGTAAAGTTTAAGGTTGGCGGATACCAAGATGAGGTATTGTGTGATATCATATCTATGGATGCATGTCATATGTTGTTGGGTAGACCATGGCAGTTTGACAGATGTGCTGTACATGATGGTCGTGCAAATACCTATTCCCTGACAAAGGATGGAGTCCGACATAAGCTAAAACCATTGAAGGAGACTGAAGAAAAGGTATGTGGTAATACAAGGATAACTTTTGTTGATGGAAAAAATTTCCTGGATGGTATGAGGCATGAGCATGTATGTTTTGCTTTAATTCCAAAAGCTGGTAAAGAGGAAGTAGAAGATGTTCCTGTAGAAGTTGCAGATTTGTTGAATGAGTTTCAAGATATTGTATCCGATAACGTGCCTGATGGATTACCACCAGTCAGGAAGATCAGTCATCAGATGGACTTGATCCCAGGAGCGAGTTTGTCGAATAAGGCAGCACACAGAATGACACCTGCAGAAAGTGAGGAGTTGAACAGACAAGTACATGAATTATTACAGAAAGGATTGATCCGTGAGAGTCTGAGTCCCTGTGCTGTACCAGCGGTATTAGCACCAAAGAAGAATGGAGAATGGAGGATGTATACAGATTCTAGGGCAATAAACAAGATCACAATCAATTACAGGTTTGCATTGCCACGAATGGATGATATTATGGACTGTTTGAGTGGAGCTGTGTATTTCTCAAAGATAGATCTGAAAAGTGGATATCATCATATTCGGATCAGAGAAGGAGATGAATGGAAGACTGCCTTCAAGACAAAGGAAGGACTGTATGAGTGGTTAGTCATGCCTTTTGGGCTAACCAATGCACCGAGCACTTTCATGCGTCTCATGAACGAGGTTCTGAAAAAATTTCTGGGTAAGTTTTTCATTGTTTACCTAGATGATATTTTGATCTTTAGTAAGACATTGGATGAGCATATGATGCATATTCGTATGGTATTTGAGAAGTTGAGAGAAGAGAAATTGTTGATTAATTTGAAGAAGTGCAGTTTTGTGAAGAAAGAGTTAGTGTATTTGGGATTTGTAGTTTCAGCAGAAGGTCTAAAAATGGACCCAGAAAAGGTACAGGCTATCCTTGAATGGCCTACCCCAAGGAGTGCTACTGAGGTAAGATCTTTTCATGGTTTGGCTAACTTTTACAGAAAGTTTATCCAAAATTTTAGCAGTATTTTTGGACCCTTGACTGAAACAATGAGAGTGGATAGAAAAGAGTTTCAGTGGACTAATGGGGTAGAAAAGAGTTTTCAATTATTGAAACAAAAAGTTACAAAATAACCTGTTTTAGCACTTCCAGATTTTAATAAGGTGTTTCAAGTAGATTGTGATGCTAGTGGTACTGCAATAGGAGCTGTTATGAGCCAAGAAGGTAAACCTGTTGCTTATTTCAGTGAGAAGTTAAATGATGCCAAGAGGAAATATTCTGTTTATGATCAAAAATTTTATGCTATAGTTCAGGCATTAAAGAAGTGGAGACATTATCTGCTTCTTAACGAGTTTGTTTTGTACACTGATCATCAAGCTTTGCAATATTTGAATAGTCAAGGAAAGTTGAATCAGAGGTATTTGAAATGGGTTGAGTTTTTGCAGAGTTATACATTTGTTTTGAAACATAAGAGTGGAAAGTCTAATAGGGTTGCAGATGCCCTTAGCAGAAGGCAACTACTGCTGACAGAAATACAGATTGAAGTGGTTGGGTTCAAGGAGCTCAAGAATTTATATCCAGAGGATCCTGATTTTGGTGAAGCTTGGAAAGCTTGTAAAGAACCTGTTACTCTAGACAGGACGAAATGGTTGGATTTCATCATCCAGGATGATATGCTATTCAGAGGGAGTCAGTTGTGCATTCCACGAAGCTCTATGAGGGAGAATCTCATCAAGGAGAAGCATAGTGGAGGATTGGCTGGACACTTTGGTCGTGATAAAACCCTTGCTTTGGTTGGTGAGAATTATTATTGGCCACAATTACAGCAAGATGTGAAGAAGTTTGTACAAAGTTGCAGAGTATGTCAGATGGCGAAAGGAGTGAAGTAGAATACAGGGTTGTATCAGCCATTACCTGTACCAGAGAAGCCTTGGGAGGATATCAGCATGGACTTTGTTCTTGGTTTACTGAAGACTCAGCGGGGACATGATTCAATTTTTGTGGTGGTTGACAGATTTTCAAAGATGGCACATTTCATTCCCTGCAAGAAGACTAATGATGCTGTTCATGTAGCAGAATTATTTTTCAGAGAAGTAGTGAGACTTCATGGTTTGCCAAAGACCATAGTTTCAGATCGGGACACTAAGTTTGTTGGATATTTCTGGCGTACGTTGTGGAAGAAGTTGAAGACAGATTTGAAGTTCAGTTCATCACATCATCCACAGACTGATGGACAGACAAAGGTGGTGAATAGGAGTTTGGGAAATTTGCTGAGATGTTTGGTTGGAGATAAGCCAACAGGATGGGATTTGATTTTACCACAAGCGGAATTTGCATATAATAATTCTATCAACAAGAGCACTGGTAAATCACCATTCCAGATTGTATATGGAAGTAGTCCAAGAAATGCATCTGAATTGAGGAAGATAGATAAAGGAGAAATAAGTAGTGCTGAAGCTGAAGATTTTGCAGAACAGTTGAAGAACATCCATGAAGAGGTGAGGAAGCATATTACCAAGATGAACGCACAGTATAAGGCTAAGGCAGATGAGAAAAGGAGGTATAAAGAATTTCAGGTTGGTGATGAAGTCATGGTTCATTTGCGGAAGGAGCGGTTTCCAGTTGGTACATATAACAAGCTGAAAATGAAGAAGTTTGGACCATGTAAGATACTGAAGAAACATGATTCAAAAAATGCATATGAGGTAGAATTGCCTACCGAGCTAAATATTTCACCAGTGTTTAACATTTCAGATTTGACAGAGTATCATGAAGGAGGTGTTGAAGATGAGATCACAGCAGCACAGTGAAGTATTCCAGCAACTAGTACATACACTAAGGAGATCGAAGATATACTGGACAGTCGTGTTGATAGAAGCACAAGGAATAGGACATATGAAGAATATCTGGTCAAGTGGAAAGGACGACCTGTTGAAGATTCATCATGGCTGACAAAGGAGGAGGTTAGCCGTCTTGGCTTTCCTCTGCACACCTGAGTCGTGACAGGGTCACTTCTCAAATTACCCTGGGTGTCTGATGCAGGAGCATCCTGGGTGTAAGAGCAATCTTGCATCACCCAAAAAAAAATATTTCTGTTTTTATATTCAATAAGGGCTATTTTGTGCAGAGCTGCTATTTATGGAAAGTTACTATTTTTGGTAATTTTCGTATGTGCTCAGAATGATCTGATTTCTTTCTGCGAGGCTCATTTTGGTCATACAAGTCTGCCAGTAAAGTTTCATTGCCAGATCAAGTGTATATTGGAAGATATTGAAGATTTTCGGTATTGGCAGCAGGGGACAGAAACTTTGAACTCAGTTTTGAAGGCTTTAGAGGCCCCGGATGAGGTCAAATTTTGGGATGAATGAAGCTTGTTTAATTCAGGCGTTGTAGAGCTCCTCGCGCCCTTTCCGAAATGGGGTTACAATAGTCAATCGGATCAACTGGTGATGACTTATGGTCTTCGAAAGTTGGGTCACTTGAAATGGCAGAAAATGATTTTTCTTCAAAATTTCTGTTCGAGTTTCAAAATTTCTTTTGAGCCGACTATGATGTAATGAAATGTAAAATAAAAATAATTCTAAGTTTGGTCGGCCTTATTGGCTAAAATTCTGGAACCTTCCTAGGCGGTGGAAAATTGCCTATATAAGGAAGGCTGTATTATTGTCTTAGGCAGTTCGGAATAGTTCTGGGTAGTAGATCTGGGTATTGATTCGAGGCTTTGTCCTACAGAATATTGTAATGGAATGCCCATGTGGCTTTACATATTGTAATTCTGAAAGTTTGTAATTCCACATTTGTGGAGATAATAAGAAGCCAATTTTCTGTTCTTGCATATTGTTGTTGTTTCTCTATTTCTGTTATGTGTTTGTGGTATTAAGGGGAGCACCCTTCATCAGGTGGTATCAGAGCAGGAGTTCTTGAGTGTGTAAACAGATCGCCGACTGTGAAGCAGTTTGCACCAGGACCGTGGTTAGGGTTTCGGCGCGCATCGCGAAAATGCCTCCACGAAGGGAACGTGGCGGAAGAGCCGGTGTTGTGACACCTGAGGTTAGAGAGCTGCAGAGACAAGTGCGAGCATTGCAAGAGGAGATTCGCAGATGAATGAATCTTAATGTCAGAGATGAAAGCGAGGATGAAGCCGAAGAAGAATATCAAGAAGGAGAACTCAAAATTGTGAACCAGGAGGAAGAAAGACTTTTTTGGGCCATTTCTAAGATTGGGAAAAGACCTAAGATTGAGGTTCCTACATTTTCTGGAAATCTTAACCCAGAAGAATTGATCGACTGGATCAATGAATGTGAGGAATATTTTGAGTATGAAGATGTTGAGGATCCTGATAGGGTCAAATTTGCGAAAGCCAGACTGAAAGGTCATGCGAAGATATGGTGGCAAGAGATTCAGTTGGAGTGAAATAGAAGTGGAAAGGAGAAAATCACGAGATGGGATCGGATGGTGGATAAATTGAAGCGACAGTTCATTCCTGTTGATTATGAGCTTGACCTACTGAAGAAAATGCAGAGTTTGAAGCAAGCAGGAAGATCTGTTCAGGAGTATACAGAGGAGTTCTATCGACTTCTCATCAAAACAGGCCATGCAGAAGCTGATAAGGAGAAAGTTGCCCGATACCTTAATGGGTTAAGGCCAAGCATTCAAGAGGAGCTGAATCTAGTTCGAATGAATAGTATTGAAGAGGCATACCAGTTTGCCCTAAAAGTAGAGGAAAAGCTAAACAAGAAGTTTGAGAGCAAACAAAATGGAAGAGGTCGCGGTGGACGATCTGGTGGATGGTCATATGGTGGCCGAAATGAGGATCCGAAAAAGAAGGATGAGGCCAGTAGTAGTCAGAATCAGCGAGGAAATAATTCCAATGGCTTCCATGATAAGAATAATAGAGATCAGAGAGGAAGAGGAAGAGGACAAGGATCTGGAAGAGGTGGCTTCCGTGGAACATGTTTTCACTGTGGAGAAGAAGGTCATAGGGCATTTGAATGTCCTCAGTGCCAAGGCAGAACAGACAGGAGAAATGATGGCCAGGCTAGAGTTGCACATGTAGATGAAGATGCCAGATCATCAAATTCGGAAGATACTGAAAGAGGAGAAACGTTGATTAACAGAAGAGTCCTGTTGAGTGGTGAGAATGAACCTGAACAAAGGAGGAGCCTGTTTCGCACCAGGTGCAAGTGCGAAGGTAAATGTTGAGATGTGATTATTGATAGTGGAAGCACTGACAATTTGGTGTCAGAAGAGATGGTGACAAAGTTGAAGCTCAAGAGACAGAAACACCCACATCCATATCGGATTGCCTGGGTGCAGGATGACCACAAGGTCATGGTCAGTGAACAGTGCTTGGTAAAGTTTAAGGTTGGCGGATACCAAGATGAGGTATTGTGTGATATCATATCTATGGATGTATGTCATATGTTGTTGGGTAGACCATGGCAGTTTGACAGATGTGGTGTACATGATGGTTGTGCAAATACCTATTCCCTGACAAAGGATGGAGTGCGACATAAGCTAAAACCATTGAAGGAGACTGAAGAAAAGGTATGTGGTAATGCAAGGATAACTTTTGTTGATGGAAGAAATTTCCTAGATGGTATGAGGCATGAGCATGTATGTTTTGCTTTAATTCCAAAAGCTGGTAAAGAGGAAGTAGAAGATGTTCCTGTAGAAGTTGCAGATTTGTTGAATGAGTTTCAAGATATTGTATCCGATAACGTGCCTGATGGATTACCACCAGGCAGGAAGATCAGTCATCAGATGGACTTGATCCCAAGAGCGAGTTTGCCGAATAAGGCAGCACACAGAATGACACCTGCAGAAAGTGAGGAGTTGAACAGACAAGTACATGAATTGTTACAGAAAGGATTGATCCATAAGAGTCTGAGTCCCTGTGCTGTACCAGCGGTATTAGCACCAAAAAAGAATGGAGAATGGAGGATGTGTACAGATTCTAGGGCAATAAACAAGATCACAATCAAGTACAGGTTTCCATTGCCACGAATGGATGATATTATGGACTGTTTCAGTGGAGCTGTGTATTTCTCAAAGATAGATCTGAAAAGTGGATATCATCAGATTCGGATCAGAGAAGGAGATGAATGGAAGACTACCTTCAAGACAGAGGAAGGACTGTATGAGTGGTTAGTCATGCCTTTTGGGCTAACCAATGCACCGAGCACTTTCATGCGGCTCATGAACGAGGTTCTGAAAGAATTTCTGGGTAAGTTTGTCATTGTTTACCTAGATGATATTTTGATCTTTAGTAAGACATTGGATGAGCATATGATGCATATTCGTATGGTATTTGAGAAGTTGAGAGAAGAGAAATTGTTGATTAATTTGAAGAAGTGCAGTTTTGTGAAGAAAGAGTTAGTGTATTTGGGATTTGTAGTTTCAGCAGAAGGTCTAAAAATGGACCCAGAGAAGGTACATGCTATCCTTGAATGACCTACCCCAAGGAGTGCTACTGAGGTAAGATCTTTTCATGGTTTGGCTAGCTTTTACAGAAAGTTTATCCAAAATTTTAGCAGTATTTGTGGACCCTTGACTGAAACAATGAGAGGGGATAGAAAAGAGTTTAAGTGGACTAATGGGGCAGAAAAGAGTTTTCAATTATTGAAATAAAAAGTTACAGAACAACCTGTTTTAGCACTTCCAAATTTTAATAAGGTGTTTCAAGTAGATTGTGATGCTAGTGGTACTGCAATAGGAGCTGTTATGAGCCAAGAAGGTAAACCTGTTGCTTATTTCAGTGAGAAGTTAAATGATGCCAAGAGGAAATATTTTATTTATGATCAAGAATTTTATGCTATAGTTCAGGCATTAAAGAAGTGGAGACATTATCTGCTTCCTAAGGAGTTTGTTTTGTACACTGATCATCAAGCTTTGCAATATTTGAATAGTCAAGAAAAGTTGAATCAGAGGCATTTGAAATGGGTTGAGTTTTTGCAGAGTTATACATTTATTTTGAAAGATAGGAGTGGAAAGTCTAATAGGGTTGCAGATGCCCTTAGCAGAAGGCAACTACTGCTGATAGAAATGCAGATTGAAGTTGTTGGGTTCAAGGAGCTCAAGAATTTGTATCCAGAGGATCCTGATTTTGGTGAAGCTTGGAAAGCTTGTAAAGAACCTGTTACTCTAGACAGGACGAAATGGTTGGATTTCATCATCCAGGATGATATGCTATTCAGAGGGAGTCAGTTGTGCATTCCACGAAGCTCTATGAGGGAGAATCTCATCAAGGAGAAGCATAGTGGAGGATTGGCTGGACACTTTGGTCGTGATAAAACCCTTCCTTTGGCTGGTGAGAATTATTATTGACCACAATTGCAGCAAGATGTGAAGAAGTTTGTACAGAGTTGCAGAGTATGTCAGATGGCGAAAGGAGTGAAGCAGAATACAGGGTTGTACCAGCCATTACCTATACCAGAGAAGCTTTGGGAGGATATCAGCATGGACTTTGTTCTTGGTTTACCGAGGACTCAGCGGGGACATGATTCAATTTTTGTGGTGGTTGACAGATTTTCAAAGATGGCACATTTCATTCCCTGCAAGAAGACTAATGATGCTGTTCATGTAGCAGAATTATTTTTTAGAGAAGTAGTGAGACTTCATGGTTTGCCAAAGACCATAGTTTCAGATCGGGACACTAAGTTTGTTGGATATTTTTGGCGTACGTTGTGGAAGAAGTTGAAGACAGATTTGAAGTTCAGTTCATCACATCATCCACAGACTGATGGACAGACAGAGGTGGTGAATAGGAGTTTGGGAAATTTGCTGAGATGTTTGGTTGGAGATAACCCAACAGCATGGGATTTGATTTTACTACAGGCAGAATTTGCATACAATAATTCTGTCAACAAGAGCACTGGTAAATCACCATTCCAGATTGTATATGGAAGTAGTCCAAGAAATGCATCTGAATTGAGGAAGATAGATAAAGGAGAAATAAGTAGTGCTGAAGCTGAAGATTTTGCAGAACACTTGAAGAACATCCATGAAGAGGTGAGGAAGCATATTACCAAGATGAACGCACAGTATAAGGCTAAGGCAGATGAGAAAAGGAGGTATAAAGAATTTCATGTTGGTGATGAAGTCATGGTTCATTTGCGGAAGGAGCGGTTTCCAGTTGGTACATATAACAAACTGAAAATGAAGAAGTTTGGACCATGTAAGATACTGAAGAAACATGATTCAGGAAATGCATATGAGGTAGAATTGCCTACCGAGCTAAATATTTCACCAGTGTTTAACATTTCAGATTTGATAGAGTATCATGAAGGAGGTGTTGAAGATGAGATCACAGCAGCACAGTGGAGTATTCCAGCAACTAGTTCAGACACTAAGGAGATCGAAGATATACTGGACAGTCGTGTTGATAGAAGCACAAGGAACAGGACATATGAAGAATATCTGGTCAAGTGGAAAGGATGACCTGTTGAAGATTCATCATGGCTGACAAAGGAGGAGGTTAGCCGTCTTGGCTTTCCTCTGCACACCTGAGTCGTGACAGGGTCACTTCTCAAATTACCCTAGGTGTCTGATGTAGGAGCATCCTGGGTGTAAGAGCAACCTTGCATCACCCAAAAAAAAATATTTCTATTTTTATATTCAATAAGGGCTATTTTGTGCAGAGCTGCTATTTATGGAAAGTTACTATTTTTGGTAATTTGCGTATGTGCTCAGAATGATCTGATTTCTTTCTTGGAGGCTCATTTTGGTCATACAAGTCTGCCAGTAAAGTTTCATTGCCAGATCAAGTGTATATTGGAAGATATTGAAGATTTTTGGTATTGGCAGCAGGGGACAGAAACTTTGAACTCAGTTTTGAAGGCTTTAGAGGCCCCGGATCAGGTCAAATTTTGGGATGAATGAAGCTTGTTTAATTCAGGTGTTGTAGAGCTCCTCGCGCCCTTTCCAAAATGGGGTTACAATAGTCAATCGAGTCAACTAGTGATGACTTATGGTCTTCAGAAGTTGGGTCACTTGAAATGGCGGAAAATAATTTTTCTTCAAAATTTCTGTTCGGGTTTCAAAATTTATTTTGAGCCGACTATGATGTAATGAAATGTAAAATAAAAATAATTCTAAGTTTGGTCGGCCTTATTGGCTAAAATTCTGGAACCTTCCCAAGCGGTGGAAAATTGCCTATATAAGGAAGGCTGTATTATTGTCGTAGGCAGTTCGGAATAGTTCTGGGTAGTAGATCTGGATATTGATTCGAGGCTTTGTCCTATAGAATATTGTAAGGGAATGCCCATGTGGCTTTGCATATTGTAATTCTGAAAGTTTGTAATTCCGCATTTGTGGAGATAATAAGAAGCCAATTTTCTGTTCTTGCATATTGTTGTTGTTTCTCTATTTCTGTTATGTGTTTGTGGTATTAAGGGGAGCACCCTTCATCAGGTGGTATCAGAGTAGGAGTTCTTGAGTGTGTAAACAGATCGCCGACTGTGAGGCAGTTTGCACCAGGACCGTGGTTAGGGTTTCGGTGCGCATCGCGAAAATGCCTCCACGAAGGGAACGTGGCGGAAGAGCTGGTGTTGTGACACCTGAGGTTAGAGAGCTGCAGAGACAAGTGCGAGCATTGCAAGAGGAGATTCGCAGAGGAATGAATCTTAATGTCAGAGATGAAAGCGAGGATGAAGCCGAAGAAGAATATCAAGAAGGAGAACTCGAAATTGTGAACTAGGAGGAAGAAAGACTTTTTCGGGCCATTTCTAAGATTGGGAAAAGACCTAAGATTGAGGTTCCTACATTTTCTGGAAATCTTAACCCAGAAGAATTGATCGACTGGATCAACGAATGTGAGAAATATTTTGAGTATGAAGATGTTGAGGATCTTGATAGGGTCAAATTTGTGAAAGCCAGACTGAAAGGTCATGCGAAGATATGGTGGCAAGAGATTCAGTTGGAGCGAAATAGAAGGGGAAAGGAGAAAATCACGAGATGGGATCGGATGGTGGATAAATTGAAGTGACAGT
Source organism: Chamaecyparis obtusa (assembly GCA_027943335.1). Taxonomy (NCBI): domain Eukaryota; kingdom Viridiplantae; phylum Streptophyta; class Pinopsida; order Cupressales; family Cupressaceae; genus Chamaecyparis; species Chamaecyparis obtusa. Next base: position 2,549,840 of record BSBK01003078.1, read on the forward strand.
TCATTCCTGTTGATTATGAGCTTGACCTACTGAAGAAAATGCAGAGTTTGAAGCAAGCAGGAAGATCTGTTAAGGAGTATACAGAAGAGTTCTATCGACTTCTCATCAGAACAGGCCATGCAGAAACTGATAAGGAGAAAGCTGCCCAATACCTTACTGGGTTAAGACCAAGCATTCAGGAGGAGCTGAATCTGGTTCGAATGAATAGTATTGAAGAGGCATACCAGTTTGCCTTAAAATTAGAGGAAAAGCTGAACAAGAAGTTTGAGAGCAAACAAAAGGGAAGAGGTCGCGGTGGACGATCTGGTGGATGGTCATATGGTGGCCGAAATGAGGATCCGAAAAAGAAGGATGAGGCCATTAGTAGTCAGAATCAGCGAGAAAATAATTCCAATCGCTTCCAGGATAAGAATAATAGAGATCAGAGAGGAAGAGGAAGAGGACAAGGATCTGGAAGAGGTGGCTTCCGTGGAACATGTTTTCACTGTGGAGAAGAAGGTCATAGGGCATTTGAATGTCCTCAGTGCCAAGGCAGAACAGACAGGAGAAATGATGGCCAGGCTAGAGTTGCACATGTAGATGAAGATGCCAGATCATCAAATTTTGAAGATGCTGAAAGAGGAGAAACGTTGATTAACAGAAGAGTCCTGTTGAGTGGTGAGAATGAACCTGAACAAAGGAGGAGCCTGTTTCACACCAGGTGCAAGTGCGAAGGTAAATGTTGTGATGTGATTATTGATAGTGGAAGCACTGACAATTTGGTGTCAGAAGAGATGGTGACAAAGTTGAAGCTCAAGAGACAGAAACACCCACATCCATATCAGATTTCCTGGGTGCAGGATGACCACAAGGTCATGGTCAGTGAACAGTGCCTGGTAAAGTTTAAGGTTGGCGGATACCAAGATGAGGTATTGTGTGATATCATATCTATGGATGCATGTCATATGTTGTTGGGTAGACCATGGCAGTTTGACAGATGTGCTGTACATGATGGTCGTGCAAATACCTATTCCCTGACAAAGGATGGAGTGCGACATAAGCTAAAACCATTGAAGGAGACTGAAGAAAAGGTATGTGGTAATGCAAGGATAACTTTTGTTGATGGAATAAATTTCCTAGATGGTATGAGGCATGAGCATGTATGTTTTGCTTTAATTCCAAAAGCTGGTAAAGAGGAAGTAGAAGATGTCCCTGTAGAAGTTGCAGATTTGTTGAATGAGTTTCAAGATATTGTATCCGATAATGTGCCTGATGGATTACCACCAGTCAGGAAGATCAGTCATCAGATGGACTTGATTCCAAGAGCGAGTTTGCCGAATAAGGCAGCACACAGAATGACACCTGCAGAAAGTGAGGAGTTGAACAGACAAGTACATGAATTGTTACAGAAAGGATTGATCCGTGAGAGTCTGAGTCCCTGTGCTGTACGAGCGGTATTAGCACCAAAGAAGAATGGAGAATGGAGGATGTGTACAGATTCTAGAGCAATAAACAAGATCACAATCAAGTACAGGTTTCCATTGCCACGAATGGATGATATTATGGACTGTTTGAGTGGAGCTGTGTATTTCTCAAAGATAGATCTGAAAAGTGGATATCATCAGATTCGGATCAGAGAAGGAGATGAATGGAAGACTGCCTTCAAGAAAAAGGAAGGACTGTATGAGTGGTTAGTCATGCCTTTTGCGCTAACCAATGCACCGAGCACTTTCATGCGGCTCATGAACGAGGTTCTGAAAGAATTTCTGGGTAAGTTTGTCATTGTTTACCTAGATGATATTTTGATCTTTAGTAAGACATTGGATGAGCATATGATGCATATTCGTATGGTATTTGAGAAGTTGAGAGAAGAGAAATTGTTGATTAATTTGAAGAAGTGCAATTTTGTGAAGAAAGAGTTAGTGTATTTGGAATTTGTAGTTTCAGCAGAAGGTCTAAAAATGGACCCAGAGAAGGTACATGCTATCCTTGAATGGCCTACCCCAAGGAGTGCTACTGAGGTAAGATCTTTTCATGGTTTGGCTAGCTTTTACAGAAAATTTATCCGAAATTTTAGCAGTATTTGTGGACCCTTGACTGAAACAATGAGAGGGGATAGAAAAGAGTTTAAGTGGACTAATGGGGCAGGAAAGAGTTTTCAATTATTGAAACAAAAAGTTACAGAACAACCTGTTTTAGCACTTCCAGATTTTAATAAGGTGTTTCAAGTAGATTGTGATGCTAGTGGTACTGCAATAGGAGCTGTTATGAGCCAAGAAGGTAAACCTGTTGCTTATTTCAGTGAGAAGTTAAATGATGCCAAGAGGAAATATTCTGTTTATGATCAAAAATTTTATTACGCTAGTTCAGGCATTAAAGAAGTGGAGACATTATCTGCTTCCTAAGGAGTTTGTTTTGTACACTGATCATTAAGCTTTGCAATATTTGAATAGTCAAGGAAAGTTGAATCAGAGGCATTTGAAATGGGTTGAGTTTTTGTAGAGTTATACATTTGTTTTGAAACATAAGAGTGGAAAGTCTAATAGGGTTGCAGATGCCCTTAGCAGAAGGCAACTACTGCTGACAGAAATGCAGATTGAAGTGGTTGGGTTCAAGGAGCTCAAGAATTTGTATCCAGAGGATCCTGATTTTGGTGAAGCTTGGAAAGCTTGTAAAGAACCTGTTACTCTAGACAGGACGAAATGATTGGATTTCATCATCCAGGATGATATGCTATTCAGAGGGAGTCAGTTGTGCATTCCACGAAGCTCTATGAGGGAGAATCTCATCAAGGAGAAGCATAGTGGAGGACTGGCTGGACACTTTGGTCGTGATAAAACCCTTGCTTTGGTTGGTGAGAATTATTATTGGCCATAATTACAGCAAGATGTGAAGAAGTTTGTACAAAGTTGCAGAGTATGTCAGATGGCGAAAGGAGTGAAGCAGAATACAGGGTTGTATCAGCCATTACCTGTACCAGAGAAGCCTTGGGAGGATATCAGCATGGACTTTGTTCTTGGTTTACCGAGGACTCAGCGGGGACATGATTTAATTTTTGTGGTGGTTGACAGATTTTCAAATATGGCACATTTCATTCCCTGCAAGAAGACTAATGATGCTGTTCATGTAGCAGAATTATTTTTCAGAGAAGTAGTGAGACTTCATGGTTTGCCAAAGACCATAGTTTCAGATCAGGACACTAAGTTTGTTGGATATTTCTGGCGTACATTGTGGAAGAAGTTGAAGACAGATTTGAAGTTCAGTTCATCACATCATCCACAGACTGATGGACAGACAGAGGTGGTGAATAGGAGTTTGGAAAATTTGCTGAGATGTTTGGTTGGAGATAAGCCAACAGGATGGGATTTGATTTTACCATAGGCATAATTTGCATACAAAATTCTGTCAACAAGAGCACTGGTAAATCACCATTCTAAATTGTATATGGAAGTAGTCCAAGAAATGCATCTGAATTGAGGAAGATAGATAAAGGAGAAATAAGTAGTGCTGAAGCTGAAGATTTTGCAGAACACTTGAAGAACATCCATGAAGAGGTGAGGAAGCATATTACCAAGATGAACGCACAGTATAAGGCTAAGGTAGATGAGAAAAGGAGGTATAAAGAATTTCAGGTTGGTGATGAAGTCATGGTTCATTTGCGGAAGGAGTGGTTTCCAGTTGGTACATATAACAAGCTGAAAATGAAGAAGTTTGGACCATGTAAGATACTGAAGAAACATGATTCAGGAAATGCATATGAGGTAGAATTGCCTACCGAGCTAAATATTTCACCAGTGTTTAACATTTCAGATTTGACAGAATATCATGAAGGAGGTGTTGAAGATGAGATCACAGCAGCACAGTGGAGTATTCCAGCAACTAGTTCAGACACTAAGGAGATCGAAGATATACTGGACAGTCGTGTTGATAGAAGCACAAGGAACAGGACATATGAAGAATATCTGGTCAAGTGGAAAGGACGACCTGTTGAAGATTCATCATGGCTGACAAAGGAGGAGGTTAGCCGTCTTGGCTTTCCTCTGCACACCTAAGTCGTGACAGGGTCACTTCTCAAATTACCCTGGGTGTCTGATGCAGGAGCATCCTAGGTGTAAGAGCAATCTTGCATCACCCAAAAAAAAATATTTCTGTTTTTATATTCAATAAGGGCTATTTTGTGCAGAGCTGCTATTTATGAAAAGTTACTATTTTTTGTAATTTTCGTATGTGCTTAGAATGATCTGATTTCTTTCTTGGAGGCTCATTTTGGTCATACAAGTCTGCCAGTAAAGTTTCATTGCCAGATCAAGTGTATATTGGAAGATATTGAAGATTTTCGGTATTGGCAGCAGGGGACAGAAACTTTGAACTCAGTTTTGAAGGCTTTAGAGGCCCCGGATCAGGTCAAATTTTGGGATGAATGAAGTTTGCTTAATTCAAGCATTGTAGAACTCCTCGCGCCCTTTCCAAAATGGGGTTACAATAGTCAATCGGGTCAACTGGTGATGACTTATGGTCTTCGGAAGTTGGGTCACTTGAAATGGCGAAAAATGATTTTTCTTCAAAATTTTTGTTCGGGTTTCAAAATTTATTTTGAGCCGACTATGATGTAATGAAATGTAAAATAAAAATAATTCTAAGTTTGGTCGGCCTTATTGGCTAAAATTCTGGAACCTTCCCAGGCGGTGGAAAATTGCCTATATAAGGAAGGCTGTATTATTGTCTTAGGTAGTTCGGAATAGTTCTGGGTAGTAGATCTGGGTATTGATTCGAGGCTTTGTCCTACAGAATATTGTAAGGGAATGCCCATGTGGCTTTGCATATTTTAATTCTAAAAGTTTGTAATTCCACATTTGTGGAGATAATAAGAAGCCAATTTTCTGTTCTTGCATATTGTTGTTGTTTCTCTATTTCTGTTATGTGTTTGTGGTATTAAGGGGAGCACCCTTCATCAGGTGGTATCAGAATAGGAGTTCTTGAGTGTGTAAACAGATCGCCGACTGTGAGGCAGTTTGCACCAGGACCGTGGTTAGGGTTTCGGCTCGCATCGCGAAAATGCCTCCACGAAGGGAACGTGGCGGAAGAGCTGGTGTTGTGACACCTGAGGTTAGAGAGCTGCAGAGACAAGTGCGAGCATTGCAAGAGGAGATTCGCAGAGGAATGAATCTTAATGTCAGAGATGAAAGCGAGGATGAAGCCGAAGAAGAATATCAAGAAGGAGAACTCGAAATTGTGAACCAGGAGGAAGAAAGACTTTTTCGAGCCATTTCTAAGATTGGGAAAAGACCTAAGATTGAGGTTCCTACATTTTCTGGAAATCTTAACCCAGAAGAATTGATCGACTGGATCAACGAATGTGAGGAATATTTTAAGTATGAAGATGTTGAGGATCTTGATAGGGTCAAATTTGCGAAAGCTAGACTGAAAGGTCATGCGAAGATATGGTGGCAAGAGATTTAGTTGGAGCGAAATAGAAGGGGAAAGGAGAAAATCACGAGATGGGATCGGATGGTGGATAAATTGAAGCGACAGTTCATTCCTGTTGATTATGAGCTTGACCTACTGAAGAAAATGCAGAGTTTGAAGCAAGCAGGAAGATCTGTTCAGGAGTATACAGAGGAGTTCTATCGACTTCTCATCAGAACAGGCCATGCAGAAGCTGATAAGGAGAAAGTTGCCCGATACCTTAATGGGTTAAGGCTAAGCATTCAGGAGGAGCTGAATCTAGTTCGAATGAATAGTATTGAAGAGGCATACCAGTTTGCCCTAAAAGTAGAGGAAAAGTTGAACAAGAAGTTTGAGAGCAAACAAAATGGAAGAGGTCGCGGTGGACGATCTGGTGGATGGTCATATGGTGGCCGAAATGAGGATCCGAAAAAGAAGGATGAGGCCAGTAATAGTCAGAATCAGTGAGGAAATAATTCCAATCGCTTCCAGGATAAGAATAATAGAGATCAGAGAGGAAGAGGAAGAGGACAAGGATCTGGAAGAGGTGGCTTCCGTGGAACATGTTTTCACTGTGGAGAAGAAGGTCATAAGGCATTTGAATGTCCTCAGTGCCAAGGCAGAACAGACAGGAGAAATGATGGCCAGGCTAGAGTTGCACATGTAGATGAAGATGCCAGATCATCAAATTCTGAAGATGCTGAAAGAGGAGAAACGTTGATTAACAGAAGAGTCCTGTTGAGTGGTCAGAATGAACCTGAACAAAGGAGGAGCCTGTTTCGCACCAGGTGCAAGTGCGAAGGTAAATGTTGTGATGTGATTATTGATAGTGGAAGCACTGACAATTTGGTGTCAGAAGAGATGGTGACAAAGTTGAAGCTCAAGAGATAGAAACACCCACATCCATATCAGATTGCCTGGGGGCACGATGACTACAAGGTCATGGTCAGTGAACAGTGCCTGGTAAAGTTTAAGGTTGGCGGATACCAAGATGAGATATTGTGTGATATCATATCTATGGATGCATGTCATATGTTGTTGGGTAGACCATGGCAGTTTGACAGATGTGCTGTACATGATGGTCGTGCAAATACCTATTCCCTGACAAAGGATGGAGTCTGACATAAGCTAAAACTATTGAAGGAGACTGAAGAAAAGGTATGTGGTAATGCAAGGATAACTTTTGTTGATGGAAGAAATTTCCTAGATGGTATGAGGCATGAGCATGTATGTTTTGCTTTAATTCCAAAAGCTGGTAAAGAGGAAGTAGAAGATGTTCCTGTAGAAGTTGCAGATTTGTTGAATGAGTTTCAAGATATTGTATCCAATAACGTGCCTGATGGATTACCACCAGTCAGGAAGATCAGTCATCAGATGGACTTGATCCTAGGAGCGAGTTTGCCGAATAAGGCAGCACAAAGAATGACACCTGCAGAAAGTGAGGAGTTGAACAGACAAGTACATGAATTGTTACAGAAAGGATTGATCCGTGAAAGTCTGAGTCCCTCTGCTGTACCAGCGGTATTAGCACCAAAGAAGAATGGAGAATGGAGGATGTGTACAGATTCTAGGGCAATAAACAAGATCACAATCAAGTACAGGTTTCCATTGCCACGAATGGATGATATTATGGACAGTTTGAGTGGAGCTGTGTATTTCTCAAAGATAGATCTGAAAAGTGGATATCATCAGATTCGGATCAGAGAAGGAGATGAATGGAAGACTGCCTTCAAGACAAAGGAAGGACTGTATGAGTGGTTAGTCATGCCTTTTGGGCTAACCAATGCACCGAGCACTTTCATGCGTCTCATGAACGAGGTTCTGAAAGAATTTCTGGGTAAGTTTGTCATTGTTTACCTAGATGATATTTTGATCTTTAGTAAGGCATTGGATGAGCATATGATGCATATTCGTATGGTATTTGAGAAGTTGAGAGAAGAGAAATTGTTGATTAATTTGAAGAAGTGCAGTTTTGTGAAGAAAGAGTTAGTGTATTTGGGATTTGTAGTTTCAGCAGAAGGTCTAAAAATGGACCCAGAGAAGGTACATGCTATCCTTGAATGGCCTAACCCAAGGAGTGCTACTGAGGTAAGATATTTTCATGGTTTGGCTAGCTTTTATAGAAAGTTTATCCAAAATTTTAGCAGTATTTGTGGACCCTTGACTGAAACAATGAGAGGGGATAGAAAAGAGTTTAAGTGGACTAATGTGGCAGGAAAGAGTTTTCAATTATTGAAATAAAAAGTTACAGAACAACCTGTTTTAGCACTTCCAGATTTTAATAAGGTGTTTCAAGTAGATTGTGATGCTAGTGGTACTGCAATAGGAGCTGTTATGAGCCAAGAAGGTAAACCTGTTGCTTATTTCAGTGAGAAGTTAAATGATGCCAAGAGGAAATATTCTGTTTATGATCAGGAATTTTATGCTATAGTTCAGGCATTAAAGAAGTGGAGACATTATCTGCTTCCTAATGAGTTTGTTTTGTACACTGATCATCAAGCTTTACAATATTTGAATAGTCAAGGAAAGATGAATCAGAGGCATTTGAAATGGGTTGAGTTTTTGCAGAGTTATACATTTATTTTGAAACATAGGAGTGGAAAGTCTAATAGGGTTGCAGATGCCCTTAGCAGAAGGCAACTACTGCTGACAGAAATGCAGATTAAAGTGGTTGGGTTCAAGGAGCTCAAGAATTTGTATCCAGAGGATCCTGATTTTGGTGAAGCTTGGAAAGCTTGTAAAGAACCTGTTACTCTAGACAGGACGAAATAGTTGGATTTCATCATCCAGGATGATATGCTATTCAGAGGGAGTCAATTGTGCATTCCACGAAGCTCTATGAGGGAGAATCTCATCAAGGAGAAGCATAGTGGAGGATTGGCTGGACACTTTGGTCATGATAAAACCCTTGCTTTGGTTGGTGAGAATTATTATTGGCCACAATTGCAGCAAGATGTGAAGAAGTTTGTACAGAGTTGCAGAGTATGTCAGATGGCGAAAGGAGTGAAGCAGAATACAAGGTTGTATCAGCCATTACCTGTACCAGAGAAGCCTTGGGAGGATATCAGCATGGACTTTGTTCTTGGTTTACCGAGGACTCAGCGGGGACATGATTCAATTTTTGTGGTGGTTGACAGATTTTCAAAGATGGCACATTTCATTCCCTGCAAGAAGACTAATGATGCTGTTCATGTAGCAGAATTATTTTTCAGAGAAGTAGTGAGACTTCATGGTTTGCCAAAGACCATAGTTTCAGATCGGGACACTAAGTTTGTTGTATATTTCTGGCGTACGTTGTGGAAGAAGTTGAAGACAGATTTGAAGTTCAGTTCATCACATCATCCACAGACTGATGGATAGACAGAGGTGGTGAATAGGAGTTTGGGAAATTTGCTGAGATGTTTGGTTGGAGATAAGCCAACAGGATGGGATTTGATTTTACCACAGGCAGAATTTGCATACAATAATTCCGTCAACAAGAGCACTGGTAAATCACCATTCCAGATTGTATATGGAAGTAGTCCAAGAAATGCATCTGAATTGAGGAAGATAGATAAAGGAGAAATAAGTAGTGCTGAAGCTGAAGATTTTGCAGAACACTTGAAGAACATCCATGAAGAGGTGAGGAAGCATATTACCAAGATGAACGCACAGTATAAGGCTAAGGCAGATGAGAAAAGGAGGTATAAAGAATTTCAGGTTGGTGATGAAGTCATGGTTCATTTGCGGAAGGAGCGGTTTCCAGTTGGTACATATAACAAGCTGAAAATGAAGAAGTTTGGACCATGTAAGATACTAAAGAAACATGATTCAAGAAATGCATATGAGGTAGAATTGCCTACCGAGCTAAATATTTCACCAGTGTTTAACATTTCAGATTTGACAGAGTATCATGAAGGAGGTGTTGAAGATGAGATCACAGCAGCACAGTGGAGTATTCCAGCAACTAGTTCAGACACTAAGGAGATCGAAGATATACTGGACAGTCGTGTTGATAGAAGCACAAGGAACAGGACATATGAAGAATATCTGGTCAAGTGGAAAGGACGACCTGTTGAAGATTCATCATGGCTGACAAAGGAGGAGGTTAGCCATCTTGGCTTTCCTCTGCACACCTGAGTCGTGACAGGGTCACTTCTCAAATTACCCTGGGTGTCTGATGCAGGAGCATCCTGGGTGTAAGAGCAATCTTGCATCACCCAAAAAAAAATATTTCTGTTTTTATATTCAATAAGGGCTATTTTGTGCAGAGCTGCTATTTATGGAAAGTTACTATTTTTGGTAATTTTCGTATGTGCTCAGAATGATCTGATTTCTTTCTTGGAGGCTCATTTTGGTCATACAAGTCTGCCAGTAAAGTTTCATTGCCAGATCAAGTGTATATTGGAAGATATTGAAGATTTTCGGTATTGGCAGCAGGGGACAGAAACTTTGAACTCAGTTTTGAAGGCTTTAGAGGCACCGGATGAGGTCAAATTTTGGGATGAATGAAGCTTGCTTATTCAAGCGTTGTAGAGCTCCTTGCGCCCTTTCCGAAATGGGGTTACAATAGTCAATCGGGTCAACTGGTGATGACTTATGGTCTTCGGAAGTTGGGTCACTTGAAATGGCAGAAAATGATTTTTCTTTAAAATTTCTGTTCGGGTTTCAAAATTTATTTTGAGCCGACTATGATGTAATGAAATGTAAAATAAAAATAATTCTAAGTTTGGTCGGCCTTATTGGCTAAAATTCTGGAACCTTCCCAGGTGGTGGAAAATTGCCTATATAAGGAAGGCTGTATTATTGTCTTAGGTAGTTCGGAATAGTTCTGGGTAGTAGATCTGGGTATTGATTCGAGGCTTTGTCCTACAGAATATTGTAAGGGAATGCCCATGTGGCTTTGCATATTGTAATTCCGAAAGTTTGTAATTTCACATTTGTGGAGATAATAAGAAGCCAATTTTTTGTTCTTGCATATTGTTGTTGTTTCTCTATTTCTGTTATGTGTTTGTGGTATTAAGGGGAGCACCCTTCATCACCTTGTATCTTCAGTAACCTCTATCTTCTCTTTTGTCTTTATGCTTGTTGTCTCTTTCTTCATTCATATCATCCATTTCAGGACATCTAGCAGCTATATGACCAACTTTATTACATGGAAAACATATAATAGGGAGTTTACCTTTGTACTTTCCATTTCCCCTTTTTAGTCTTCTAGCCATAAGAGCTTCTAGATCCTCAAATTCTTTGTAAGATGTGTCACTTTTTCTTTTGCTTTCACTTTCATTGATGCATCTTTATTTTTCCTTTGTTGCCTTGCTCAGAACCATTTGAGACTTAAAAGCAGATTCAACATTACCAATAGTGAAGTTATCATAGTTAGAAAGCTCAAAAGCAGTAAGCTTACCAACCAAAATTTCCAAAGTAAGAGCATTGTTAGGGTTACATCTAGATTCCTAAATTGCTAAAATTTTGATAGCATAAATAGGATGTAGAGTTCTCAGTACTTTTCCAATTACAATTTCATCATCAATAGTTCCATTTTCTCAAATAATGGAATTTGCAACTTCTTTTATTCTACCACAATATTGTGCAATATTCTAACCTTCTTGCATTCTCATTTCATCAAATTTACCTCTTAGGCTCTCAACTTTTTCTCTCAATACATTTATGTCACTGCCATAGATGTTTGCAAGAGTGTCCCACATTTTCTTTGCATTGGTGCAATTTTTGATGTCTTCAAATATAGGATAACTTAGGGCAGATGCAATCTCCAACATTGCTTGGATGTGCTCTTGTTTGGCTCTCATCTCCTTGGCAGTCAGAGGTGCAACACGTGTGACATAATCATTCTTAACATAATACTTTGTAGAATCACCAATACTGGCCAAATATAGCTTCATCAAACTTTACCATGCAGGGAAGTTCTCCTTATTTAGCTTTGGTACCTCCTTCTTATACATTCTGATCATTTGCTTCAAGTACCTTCAAACTTGTTCTCTGTAAGCACCAACAACTCTGATACCAATTGTTAATATGATTTAGAACAATAGAGAGGGGGGTGAATCAATTGTTCTCAGGTCTAGATGTATGAAACAAACTTTAAAAATCTTCAACAAATCAGATCCAATAACCAACAACTAATCAGTCATTACTGATTGCATAATAGAAACATATAATAGTGCAGTCCACTATCCAATAGTATCTAACTTGTAAAATATAGAAATGTTCAAACCAAAACATTCACACAAGTATTAACACCAGGTTTTATAGTGGAAACCCAATTTGGGAAAAACCACTTTGTAACATGTTACTATTATTTTTACTCTTCTGAAGTGAGCTCTACGAAAAGCCAACCCTATCAAAGGTTACAAACACACTATCAGGTGTGACCCGGTTAAAGGATTTAAACCACTCTATTAGAAGTGTTCCTTGTTATAGGACTTACATACATTGCATTAGAATGCAACCTTGTTCAAAGGATTTATACAAATGACTGTTAGGTCAACCTCTACTAAAATGATTTTGACTAATACAATGATTAGAAAGTAATAGTAGTATTGATCTGAAAAAACATACAACTCACTTTGCAAATATCAGATCCAATTCTATACACATATGCTGGCTTACTGACTGTGAACCTTTACCATCTCCATCACTGATCTATTCAGAAATCCCTTCAAGTAATCACAACACTTCTCCTTCAGCCTTTTCTGCTTATATAGTCAATAACATCAACAATACTTCCAGCATCCTCTTCTCTTTTTCAACCTCATGCTTAGGTTTCCTTAATACTTCCTCAATTAGGTCAATACATATTTTTCCACTTAATCTCCTTTGTAGATCTTAGGGTTAGGTTAGATTCATCAAATCCTTCCAACTTTATGTTCTTCGGCTATCCTTCTAGAAATATATCAAATCTCTTAATAGATTTACAATAAAAAAATTTACAGTGCATTAAATGCTTTCATACAATCAATAAATAAAGTCAACACATTTTACATAATCCAAGAATTCAACTATGTCGGCTGGGAATTTGAATTCTTCCTCAAATGTAAATTACTGATGCTCGATCAATACAGTGTTCAACTCCTCATTCTTCATTAGAAAGCTCAATCACCTCAAAAACTATTTCCTTGGCTAACACTAATGTTCGGTCAACATTGAATTTACTCAGCATATACTATCTTAGTCAACACTCACATCACTCGGCTTAAACTATATTTGTTCACTTTTTCTCAGTTAAGCCTACCAGTTTTGTCTTAATCCTTACTTAGATAAACAATACATTGTCTTATCATTGTACCACATAATCAAGTACACATTGAAATATCAAGATAACTCAACTTTTCCTTAGGTGCTATTGTTACCAACCTTGCCTATCCCCTTCACAACAATCAAATAGATATAGTACTTTCATAAATAGCAACAGTCTTACTAGTTAAGGTTTGACATCAATGACAATACAACAATTTCTTTAATTGCAGTTTCCAACACAAACTACCTTTCTAGTTGTCTACCCTAATTAATGTAGCACATTTACTCATAATGTAATACATTATACTAACACTCCCTTTTTCAATCTTTCTAAATGAAAATATGAAAGAGGAAAAACCTCATGAGAATAAAACCCCCTCAAAATATACACAAACTATGCATGGAAGCTACTATGTTACCATGTCCACCCCTAGAAGATCTCACAAAAAGTGAAACTTCTACTCAATGAAAATTTAGGTGAAGATGTTAGCAGTCTCTTTAGATGTAGAATTATATTGCAAGTTAATGATCCCATCATGGATCAATCTTTGTATGTAGTACACATGGATATTGATGTGTTTGGTCCATAGGGATCTCTACAAAACTTCAGTACCACTAGATAATGAATTTTATTGATGATGGTTCCTCAAACATATCAAATTATATATTTTGTAGCTTTCCAATGTGGCTCATGTGGCTCTTACATGTAACTAGAAACAACCCCCACTACATATGAGAGATTTGAGTGAGAGTGATTGAGATAAATAAGATTGCCTACAAGCTTATGGTACTATATGTTATCAATAAATGATGTATCCTTGTCATCCTCAAGCTTTACTGCTAATAGGAAATGTGTGGTTGTTGGCTTGTATTTAGTCATACAAAACCAAACAAAGAGATCTCTTGCATACTTTGATTGAGAAAGTTTGATTCCTAATTCATTCTAGCTGATTTCAAGTCTAAGGAAAATATATAGGGGACACATGTCAATCATGGAAAATATATCATGTAAAGCCATTTTAATTGAAAAAATATCTATGGCTAAACTACTTGTAACTAGTAGATCATCTATATTTAGGAATATGAGGAACAAAATTTCTATTTTCTCATAATATAAACATTTGGATTAGATTTACATTGCTTGAAATTTTGAGACAATAGATAACAATCCATCATAGCATACCAAGATATAGGTGCCTGCTTGAGGCCATAGAGTGACTTCATGAGTTTTCATACCAATGAAGAATTTTTTACAGACCTTTGTGGCTATTCCATGTAGATTTTTTCCTTCAGATCACCATGAATTTTTTTTCTTCATATCAAAGTTGTGAACCTCCCAGCTTCTTGCTGCTCTAATGGCAAGAGCCAACTAAATGGAGTCTATTTTTGTTACTGGAAAAAATATCTCATCATATTCAATGCCACATGAACTTACTAAAAGCCTTTGGTTACCAATCTTTCTTTTAATGTACTCACATGTTTATTTGTTTCTTTCTTTTTCCTATAGACCCACTTTCATCTAACAAGCTTTTCAATTGGAAGGAACACTTGAACCCTATACCAAGTTTGGTTTTCAATGAGGGAATCGTACTCATTTTTTATGGTTATTTCCCAAAGAGAATTTTCTGTAGATTCAACTTAAGTACGAGGGTTAGATACTAGATCCATATTGACATGCATTGGCATTATGGGCTTGGTAGCTAGAGTACATGAGGGGAATCGTGTATCTCACTTAAGCTCCTCATTATTGGATTTGTGATAGTGGAAACTAAGTAATCACTAAAAGTCTAATCAGGTATTATATGCACATGTACCTTTCAATCAAATTCCAAAATATCTTAAAGTATATCACAATGATTTTACATATCATCTTTGATATCTATAAGAGGAGGAAGCAAAAAAGTAGTTGCATTTTGTTCCTTGGATGCATGCTAGGTAATTTATTCAAAGTAGACATTCCTCTCAATGAAAACCATGCCACCCAATTCTTTTAGCACATAAATAGGAAAATTATATATATAAAGAAATCACGTCAAAGGTAAAACTGAACAAACCCCCAGGCCCCAACATAGAATGAAATCAAACAAAATTGAACTCGAGAAGAATAAATTCACCTAAAAAGATAAGGGGATATTTTAGATAGGTTAGGATTATTTTTAAAAGGATTTTCATGTATTCTAAGGGGATTTTTGTAGATTTTTCTTTTAAATAGGGAGTATGGTTGTTTTGTAAAATCATATGGTTTTACACTGTGTTTGGTAAATTATGTGTATAAACAGGGTTGTTAGGAATGGGAATGTCATGCCCATATTTCTATGAGCAAAAACACACCAATTTTTATTTTTATTTTAAGTATAAGTTTAAGTTATAAGGTTAAAAGTTAACTTAAGTTGAATGGATAAATCTGAGAGAGAGAGAGAGAGATAAAATTTACTTTTGATTGTGGGGAAACATGGTGAGGGGTTATCGATTATGTTCACCCCTTGCATGAAGAACTGCCTAACATATTTCTAGGGTTAACTAACTTAATCTTAATCTTAATCAATTTAAATGTTAATTCACTAATCGCAAGTACATTAATATAATTAACAGATTAAAAATCTTTCCTTTAAACTTTAGGTCTATCTAAGATCAAAACAAGTGATTAACATATTAAATTAAACTATAATTAAGAAAGTGTTTATTAAAATATTAAATAATAATTAATTAAATATAATTCCCTATGACATGTTTCCTACATTGTAAATTAAATAATTTAATTTAACTATTTTTATTTTATTACTGTTAATTTTACCCAATGTTCCTTAACATAGGTCTAGGCTTATTCACACTTTAAATACCCCTTATAGTCCATTAAAATTTAATCCCTCAACAAAACTTAGAACATTGTTACCTAAGAATAAATAATCCTTAATTTGTTTAATGGGTTCATAATTACTACTAGTTGTAATCATCTTTTTTCAAAATTTTAAGAACGATTCCTCATAATTTCTTTTTAATAAAAAAAAATGATGAAGGTTAAAATAAACTCATCCCATTAATTCCAAATGGGAAAAAAAACTATTTTTTTTGTCTTACTTTTTATACATTTTCCACCCAAGGAATTAAAATAAGTTTCCATTTAAACCGAAAGGAACACAAGAGAAAAAGTGCATGCAAGGGAAATAATAAATAAAATAAAACAAGAAAGAAAAAGAGGGAAAGGTGAGGAAGTCAAAAATTGAGTTGACTCTTTTTTCCCTAACCCTAATTTCAAAATTAGGGCTAGGGTAAAAATGCCAATCCCCAAAATTTTCTCCCATTTCTTTTTCCTTTCTTCTCCTCTCCACTTCTTCAAACCCTACATGGGTATAGCAATTTTTTTTGTGCTTTTTATGTATAGGTGAGCTTGGAAGGCCATCCATGGAAGATTCAAACTCATATAGTGATCATATTTATACCCATATACATATGCTATGTATATGTGTATATATATATGATTATATATACATTTTTATGCCAGAATAAGAGGCTAACAAGTATAAGATTTATTTTTTAAAACTTTTATCATGCATTATTTTTTTTTCATTTGCTAGAATATGAGGTTGTGGGTTGTGGGCATTACCCATAGTGACCATGGTTTGGTCATGGGCTGTGGACATTACTCATAGTTGCCACGGCTTTGTCATGGGTTGTGGGTGCTCCCTGCAATTTCCACGGCTCTGTTGTGGGCTGTGGGACCTCTCCATAGTTGCCACGACTCAGCTATGGGTTGTAGGTGCTACCCACAGTTGCCATGGCTTTGCCATGGGCTATGGGTGCTTCCCATGCAATTACACAGCTATGTCGTGGGCTATGGGTACTCCCATAGTGCCACGGCTCTGTCGTGGGCTATGGGGGTTTTCATAGCCCCCCCCCCCCCTTTTTTTAAATATAAAACATAACAATATAATAATGCAGTAAAAAAAAAATTAATAGTTTTAAAGAAGATCTATTTTATCTTAAATAATGCACAAATTTATATTTTTTTTGTTTGTTTATTTTATAATAAAATCATTGTAGAACTAACTCTCTTTTTTTTCTCATAATTTGCAGGATTTAAAAAAAATTGGATAAATAAGAAAAATAAAATTTCTATACTACTAAATGATATTAAGCTATTCATTTTAAAAGGAAATAAACTATTGGAAACTTGAATTGAAGCAATTGTTGTATTGTCATTGATGTCAAACCTTAACTAGTAAGATTGTTGCTACTTAGGAAAGTACAATATCTATTTGATTGATGAGAAGGGGACATGCAAGTTTGGTAACAATAGCACCTAAGGAAAGGTTGAGTTATCTTGATACTACAATGAGTAATTGATTATGTTGCATAATGATAAGATAATGTATTGTTTATCTTAGTAAGATTGAAGACTAAACTAGTAGGTTTAACCGAGCAAAAGAGGAGAAATCTAGTTTAAACCGAGTGATGTTAGTGTCGATCGAGTTAGTGTATGCCGAGCAAATCCAATGTTGACCGAACATTAGTTTTTTGCCGAGGAAGACAATGTTAGCCAAGGAAACAGTTTTTAGTATTCACCGAGCTTTCTAGTATGGACCGAGAAGTTGAACATAATATTGATTGAGCGTCAGTATTTTTACATTTGAGGGGAATTCAGATTTCCAGCTGACATTGTTGAATTCTTGGATTATGTAAAACATGTTGACTTTATTTATTGATTGTATAAAAACATTTAATGCACTGTAAAACATTTTATTATAAATCTTTAAGAGATTTGAGATGTTTCTAGAAAAATAAGACAAAGAACATAAAGTGGGTAGATTTAATGAATCTGACCTAACCCTAAGATCTACGGGGGAGATTGAGCAACAAAAGATATATTGACCTAAATGAAGTTGTATTTAGGGAACCTAAGCATGAGGCTGAATAGGGATAGAGGATACTGGAGGTGTTATTAACTGTACAAGCAGAGAAGTTTGAAGGAGAAGAGTTATGATTTCTTGAGGAGAATACCGAGTAGATCAGTGATGGTGATGGAAAAGATTCATAGTCAGTAAACCAGTATATGTGTATAGAATTGGATCTGATATTTGCAAAGTGAGTTGTATGTTTTTCAGATCATTACTACTGCTACTTTCTAACCATTGTAACAGTCAAAATCCTTTTAACAAAGGTTGACCTAAAAATCATATGTTAAATCCTTTGAACAAGGTTGCATTCTAATGGAGTGTATGTAAGTCCTATAACAAGGCACACTTTTAATAGAGTGGTTTAAATCCTTTAACCGGGTCACACCTGACAGTGTATTTGTAACCTTTGACAGGGTTGGCTTTTAACCGAGCTCACTTCAGAAGAGTGAAAATAATAGTAACATGTTACAAAGTGATTTTTCCCAAATTGGGTTTCCACTATAAATCCTAGTGTCAATACTTGTGTGAATGTTTTGGTTTAAACATTTCTATGTTTTACAAGTTAGATACAGTTGGGTAGTGGACTGCAATGTAATATGTTTCTATTATGCAATTAGTAATGACCGAGTAGTTGTTGGTTGTTAGATATGATTTGTTGAAGAGTTGTAAAGTCTGTTTTATACATCTGGACCTGAGAACAACAGATTCACCCCCCCTCTTTGTTATTCTAAATCATATTAACAATTGGTATCAGAGCTATGGTTCTTACTGTTGGTGCTTATAGATAACAAGTTTGAAGGTGCTTGAAGCAAATGATCAGGATGTATAAGAAGGAGGTACCAAAGCTGAATAAGGAGAACTTTCCCACATGGAAAATTTTGATGAAGTTACATCTGGCTAGCATCGGAGATTTTTCAAAATATTACATTGAGCATGAGTATACCACACCTGTTGCACCCCTGACTACCGAGGAAATGAAAGCTAAGCAAGAAGACAACCAAGCAATCTTGGAGATTGTATCTACCCTAAGTTATCCAGAATTTGAAGACATCAAAGATTGCAGTATTGCAAAGAAAATGTGTGACACCCTTGCAACCATCTATGGCAGTGACATAAATGTGTTGAGAGAAAAAGCTGAGAGCCTAAGAGTTAAATTTGATGAAATGAAAATACAAGAAGGTTAGAATATTGCACAATATTGTGGTAAAATAAAAGAAGTTGTAAATGCTATTAGAGGAGAAAATGGAACTATTAATGATATAACCATAATTGGAAAAATATTGAGAACTCTACGTCCTATTTATGCTATCAAATTTTCAGCAATTCAAGAATCTAGATGTATCCCTAACAATAATCTTACTTTGGAAAGTTTGGTCCGAAAGCTTATTGCTTTTGAACTTTCTAACTATGATAACTTCACTATTGGTAATATTGGTAATGTTGAATCTATTTTTAAGTCATAAATGGTTCTGAACAAGTCAAAGAAGGAAAAAGAGAAATGCATAAGTGAAAGTGAAAGTGAAAGTGATAGTGACACATCTGATGAAGAACTTGAGGATCTAAAATCTCTCATGGCTAGAAGACTAAGAAGGGGAAAAGGAAAATACAAAGGTAAACTCCCTATTATATGTTTTTCATGTAATAAAGTTGGTCACATAGCCACTAGATGTCCTAACAGGAATGATAAGGATGAAGAAACAGATAACAAGAACAAAGACAAAAGGGATGATAGAAGCTATCAAAGGTACAAGGACAACAAAGGTAAAGGTAAGAAATCTTGCTACATTGCCGAAGAAGAGGCTGACACTGATAGTGATGATTTTGAAATTGAGGTTGTCTATGTTGCAATGAAAGATGAGTTTGATGAGGATGAGAAAACTACATTGATTTCCTATGTGAACAAGAATGATAAATGGATTATTGATAGTGGTTCTTCACATCACATGATTGGTGACAAGAGTAAGTTTGATACCTTACATCATTATAAAGGTAAATTGTAAAATTTTGTAATGATGCACCATGTCTTGTTAGAGGAAAAGGATTGATTAAGCTAACTGATAAGATCTCTCAAGAAAATGCATATTGGGGAGAGGGTCTTAACTATAATCTATTGTGTGTTACACAGATTAATGGTACTGTTGTCACTAAGGATTGCACCCAATTTGCTAAGTGTTAAACCCAACAATCCTGTGAAACATGGGACTATTCTCAAGCTGTGGGTAACCTATCCAAGAATAGACCTCTGAATTAAGGGCCGACTTCCCTCTGGATCACTTGAAACTTATCTAAACTTTGAAGGGAAAGGGAGAGAAAGAAAATTAAATTAAACAACTTCAACTGAAACCAAACAAAGGTGATCCACCGAAATTAAACAAGATCCAAAACTATAACAAAAGTTTACTCCAACAGAAAAACAAATCTAATTCACAACTCGATCCCACTTTCTTAATTCTTAGTGAAACAAGGTACTTAGAATGCAGAAAAGGAAGAAAGCTTCACAAATCTGATATCCTTGATTGCACACAAATCGCACTATTAAATTAAGATAAATCCTTGAACACCAAATTGAATTCAATATGAAGATTAAGGATATAGAAACATCACAATAATCCAACATATGACTTCAAAATAAAACCCAAAATTATAGGAGAACAAGAAGGATCAATTTTATTGCTGAAAAGAAACAAGTACAATTATGTCTCTCAGAGCTACAACACTCATATCAGAGAGAAGGAATGAAGAGCTAACCTCAATCACCAAAAGTGAGAGGTATATAAGCTAAGACTAGGAATCTGCATTCAAACTCCACTACCTCCTAAGAATAGAAAAAAAATTCAAAAATGGACCCATGAGGCTGCATCATAGTTTGAATGCCAGATTCCTGAATTCCTAGGGGTCAAGGAAAGTGGGACCCTAAAAATAGGAGGTCAAAGAAGACCACCCTATCCAATAAGTCATGCATATAAATGATATTTTGACAATGGTCTATAAAAACACCACTTGTCGATATCTTTCAATAATATGCTCAATGACTGATCATTAACAACCTATCCCAATAAGACACAAAAATAGACCTAAAAATATTTTAAAATGGTCTCAACCCCAAAAATAGGGAAACACATTTTAAAATAATTACAATTAAATAAGAATCCACTTGTGCCTAAAAACAAAACATGGTCTAAGATGTATTTTAAACTCTCAACCCAAAATGGGGAGAAATTCAAAATAACCATAATTACAACAAAATCCACATCATACAAATGACACCTAGCATAAAAAAAATGAAGCAATTAATAGTCTCAACCCAAAAATAGGGAGAAAATATTAATTGATCATTTAAAAGAAAACCCCCCTCACAAAAGAAACTCTTGATATTCAGACTTTCTCACTTGACAAATGGCAAGTTTCCCAATCCTTCTGGTAGTTTACTAGACTTGGGTTTGGAAACAGCTATCTTGGATCTTCGTGGCATTGATATCTTGAGGTAGGCTCTTGATTTCTTCATCATTCTGCATTTAGTCTAGAATTATACTCTGCATTTTCGAGGGCAATTTTATGATATCATCTCCTCTACATCTGATGGCATTTGGTTTTCATGCTAACCCTCTCTAAAAATTGAGGGCACTATTGAAGCATCTCTCTATATATTTGAAATTGATGTCTCTATTCTTATGATGAATGATTCTTAGCATTGATGTGTGTTCCTCTAAATTCAAAGACATGGTATTTGATGCCCTCAATGCACAATCCCTTGAAATTTAGAGGGCACTGAGCACATGCATTTATTTTCTATGAACTAGGGCATCATCTATTGTGTTCACTATTATTTTATGGCACTATGCATCTCTGCATTCTCTTCATTCTATCTCTTGTAAAAACTAGGGCATCAATGCCTGAGAATACTACATCTATTTTATGGAAGCACTTATATCTAAGGGCACTATGATAGCACTGTAAAATGTGTTCTACTGTATCGTTCTTCTACAATTTTGATATTTCTTGCTATATTCATTGTAATGCTCTATTTCATGGCAATCTCCTTGTATTGAAAGACCACTATTATGTTTCATTTGAATTGACTCATGGCTTGTGATTGATCCGTGCATTTGGTTCATGTCATTGATTGAGCTAACTATATAGCCCGATAAGAATCTAGGGCCTCACATATTTGAAGATGTATTGTTTCCGCTAGTCTCTAATGTCTACTATGGTTGTGCCTTCCTTTGTTATACAACCCATGAGCCCATGCTCACATACTCATCGCTTGTTGTATTAATTTCTTCCATTGTATGGGGAAAAGGGGTGCTATTTTGAAGACACTGAACCTTTGCCAGTGTTGAGCCCATGCCAGTGAGCACACATTGTAATCTAAAATGATGGACCAAGCTCAGGCATGAGTTTAGCACAATCACTATTTCATAGCTACTGCTTTGATAGCCTAAGCTAGCTCGTGACCAAGCACAGAGACCCGCGAACCCTGCAGTGATGTATATGATGCCTACTGATTTGTTTGGTGTCCTGTGAGCTAGAAGCCAGGACCGATTGTTACACATCATTCTACTACTGCATTCCATGGTATTTATGCATTGTTATTTAGGAACTTTGTTCTTGTCGTGGCTAGAAGGCCTGCGGGCTCACTACTTGCATCACTCAATATGGCTCGTGCCTTCTGCTAGTATACTGTTTGTTGTATTATTGATGCTATAGCTTCAATGATGTTCCTTCTCACAACCCGTGACCCTAGGGCATCGATGGTGTTCATCAGTTGCTGTTGACATCATTGTTTGATCACATATTAATTTCCTACTGCATGGAATGCTATTGTGATTTTATGAGAATGATGTTTGTTGTGCATAATGCCCTTCGCATTGGGTATATGTATTCTGCTACTTTCTATTTTGGAACCTGCGCACTCTTGCTTGATGCTTGCCACTTTCTTCACTGTCACTGCAACCTGTGGTACCATTCCCACTGATGGCACTACTTTGATGAATCTATTGGCATTTTTATTGTTACAAGTCATGACACACATGTTGTTGGTCACTTCTTTGATGTCAACATTACATTCATGCCTAGAGATGCTTGGGTGCTCTTTGTTTCTATAGTAGATACCCTGCGAGTTGAAGGTGTGCATGATGTTCCATTGGTTTGATTGGGACCGAAGGCTATAATGTTGCATGTTTATTGCTTAAGATGTACCATGCAAGCTATCCTTTATAGCTTTTGTTCATCATTACATGTTCAATGTCATGCCATATCCTCCTTATTTGTTGATGTTATATTGTACTTTGTTCTTGTTGTAATGCTGTCACAACATTATGGAACTCTTGTGCCATGATCAACAATATAGTGTTTGATTCTTTGAGACACTGATCTCATTGTGTCCTATTGATTTGATACCTTATTCTCCATTTGATGATGAATTGATGTACTGATCATTGTTGTATAAATATGCATCATTGTTTAATTCTTGCTTCCATGATAAGTTACTGTTGATGTGATGCTTGCCTATGCATCTGATTAGTGCCTTTACTTTCATTACTATGGCAAAATTGGTTGACCCTGTATGCACATTTGCCAGATTTTATCTTCATTGTCACTATTGATTCCCCATTAATTGGCACCAATGCATTGTATCATGTACATCCATGATCTGTACCCCCTTTTGCTAATGCTACCATGTTGATAAGATGCATGCATTAATGCTCACTATTCCACATGATGGTATGCACATTGATTTAACAATTATAGACCTTTGTATATAGATCTAAAACATAAGTAGGCTATGTTTTTCAATGTTCACTTCTCTAGCATGTTGATGATGTCCTATCTTGAATCTGCCAGTACCCTATTTACTGGTGTTTCAACCATGCCTCACTTGATATGGATCTATGGTTCTTGACTATCTCACTTACTGAATGTTTCCCTATTCATCATGGGTGCTCTTTCCCTATGGTGTAGCCACTGCCAAGGAAATGAGGTTTTCTTGGCATCGACTGCATGATAGGTCAAGAGCATTCATCTGCACATGGAACAAACACTTTAGTGAAAACAATGGTATTTCTTTTATTTCCAAAGCCTCCTCATGCACCTGCCTTGAGCACAACCCATGTCAGAGGTGTATAGCTGAGTGCACATATGCATGCTTGTAGATGGGTACTGTGATACCAAGCATTTTTTAGATCCAATGGATCTAACCCACCTCTCTTTCTTATCTGCAGGTTCAGGATCTCAGGAGCACATCGGAAACACTCTGGAGATAGACTCATTATCAGGCAATGTTTTGTACCCTCATACTTCATGTTCATTACTATGTATATTTGTGCTCATTTATGAAATTCTAGCAATGGCTATGCTCACGACATGTGTGAGCCTCATATAAATGTTCTTTTCAATTTTCTTATACAACATGCTTAACATTGATATATACACATGCAATCTTAGATGCAGAAACCTATCTCCTTTACCTTTCATGTACTTGCAATGAAATGAACACAAATTTTAAGCAAGACCACTAATAACACAAACTAGGGTATTGTAGCTCCATTTAGTAATTAGGTCAAACCCACAGGTAAAATAATGGTAACATTCTGGTGACCTCTATTGAGTGCTTGCCTTCTAAGCATCCTGACCAACTG
Source organism: Chamaecyparis obtusa (assembly GCA_027943335.1). NCBI lineage: Eukaryota > Viridiplantae > Streptophyta > Pinopsida > Cupressales > Cupressaceae > Chamaecyparis > Chamaecyparis obtusa. Next base: position 2,574,033 of record BSBK01003078.1, read on the forward strand.
CCTTAAAGATCCATTGGGCACAAAGTCATAAAGCCTCAAACAAAACTTAGCTCCTTTGGACAACCAACCCTCCTTGCTAACAAAACCACTAACTGTCAAAGACAACTTCTCTGGCTTATTGGTACTCAAACCAAACTGAAAACTAAACTGAAAGCAACACTGAAAGCAACTTGTGCCAATGCACTTAGGAAACATAGAAACTAAAAACTCCTATCCTACCCTACTCTAACCAGTCTTAGGAAACTAGTTAAAAAAATCCATTAATTGGATTGTTGAAATAGCTCCCCATTCTCCTCAAAATATTATACTTTTCATATTTGATGCCAACAAAGAGAACATGGAACACAAAAATGTATTGAACTATCTGGCATATCAAATTTTGAATCTGGTAGACTAGACTACTAACATCAAATAGATCATAGGTGCTATTCTCCCAGGGAATCTGATAAGGCTAAATAAGCTCTTGGTCATCAAGGAGTGGACTCTTGACATCACCCTCCATTAAATCATTAAGTATGGATCCCTTGCTTGACCTCACCTAGGCTAGATATCTGATAGGACACCCCCTTGAGAGCATAAAACCAAGCCTCTCCTGCTGCTTGTGCATCTTACAAACATCTTCAACATGTCGATCAAAACTTTGCCCCTCCATGATACTCTACCATAATATTTCTTCTTCTGTAGTTAGAGGATTATCCTCATCATCAATTGGAACCTCCAATAGCTCATCCAAGCTATCGCATTGCATCAGGTCTTTAACCAGAATTGGACCATCCTCATGGTCCAAGAAACAAGATTCTTGAGATTCATCCACCACCTTATTACAAATAGGCCTAGATTCTATAACTGGTACAACATTAGCCCTTTGAAATGAAAGGTTTTCGTTAGGAACATACATGTTATCATCTATTTTAGGAAGATGAGGAACACAAACAAAGGCTGACCAGAAAGCATTTATCATAGAGTCAAAATCTTCTTGCTGTCCTAAGTTAGTAGCAACTACATCATCTTCCTTGTCACAATTAGTCTTGCACTACTTCATTTTGCTCAATACAAGAAGGCATTTCCTCAAACAAATCAGCTAGGCTCTCACCTCTTTCACTTTTTTTCTCATCCTTATCTGGCTACTCTAATCCATCATCATATAATAAATCTACTTTTTCTTCATGATCATCATGAAAAAGTACACTTAAAAGACAAAAATCATCTTCTTTCTAGTGGCTTGAAATGCTATGAGGTGTAGGGGGCTCTTTAGGAAGTGGCTTATAGGGCTTTATCTTCTATAGGACAAGCTCATTCTCACTTAAGAAGTCAAACCTCTTAGGTGTCTCTTCTATAGGAATAGGATGGAGTAGCTGAGAAACTAAGATGGGGTCATGAATAGGCTCAAAAAATGCATGGAGATTAGGCTCTTATTGATTAAGATTCTGAACTAAAGGAGAAATCCTAAAGCTTGGAATTTCAATAGAGGTGCTAGTAGACTTACCTGGCAAGAAACTTTGGATTTGAACCTCGTGAGCCTCCTGTCTGGTCTACAAAGCTTCTAGGTTCTCTTCAGTAGCGTGAGGCATCTCCTTTTGGATCTCCTCCTTAAAAAGAGTTGGCATCACATAACCTGGATACATGGTCCATGAGAGTCTCCAAAACTACATTAATTTTTTATTGCCTTCCTTTGGTGATCTATCTTGCATTGGGGCAGCAATGACCTCTTGATCTCCTTGCCTTGGTGCTTGAGCCAACAGATTCTTCATCAATTGATCCTTCTCTTCTAACTCCTTTTGGAGATCCTTCTCAGTTTTTATAGCTGAAAGCTGAATGACCCTTATTAATTCTTGATGATCTTCAAAACTTTTCTTATACGCTTTCTCCTGAATTGCTATCTTGTTCTTGAACTATCTTGAAAACTCTTCTTTCTGAGTCACCATCTCCATATACTACCTTGAGAGCTCCTCCTTCTAAGACTTCACCTCTACATAGTCCTTCATGAAAGAGCTCATTTCCTCTCAAAAAATTGCCAACCAGTCATTGGAGCTTGAATTTGAAGTGGTGTTGGGTTGATTCTGAGGATTGCAATGGTGATTTTCATAGGGTGGTAGATAGGAATGCTATTAGGATGCTTGATGCTGGGTGGGAGGGTATGGTAGTGCATGCTGGTAACTTGCTATTTGTGGGCTACATTGGCTATATACTATTGCTTGGCCAACTTGATATGGAATGAATGCCTGCACATGGGTGGCCTTCTCATGATATGGGGGTGATGGGGAGAATGTGCATTGGGCATTGACATGCTTACTCATCAAGTGAGTTGGTAAAAATATATTTCCTGAGACTTATCAGTACTTGAACTACTTAAACCAGTACATTTCTCTAAGAGTCACCATGGTGCTTGAAACAAACTACCTCTTAAAGGCTGATTGCACTAAGGATCACACCAAAAATCTTAGTGAATGATAGGAAACAAAGTTGTCCCACCGGGCGTGCCAAAAACTATTGTCACTAAGGATTGCACCCAATTTGCTAAGTGTTAAACCCAGTAATCCTATGAAACATGGGACTATTCTCAGGCTGTGGGTAACCTATCCGAGAATAGACCTCTGGATTAAGGGTCGGCTTCCCTTTGGATCACTTGAAACTTATCTAAACTTTGAAGGGAAAGGGAGAGAAAGAAAATGAAATTAAACAACTTCAACTAAAACCAAACAAAGGTGATCCACCAAAATTAAAGAAGATCCACAACTGTAAAAAAACTTTACTCCAATAGAAAAACAAATCTAATTCACAACTCAATCCCACTTTCTTAATTCTTAGTGAAACAAGGTACTTAGAATGCAGAAAAGGAAGAAAGCTTCACAAATCTGATATCCTTGATTGCACACTATTCACACTACTAAATTAAGATAAATCCTTGAACACCAACTTGAATTCAATATGCAGATTAAGGATATAGAAACATCACAATAATCTAGCATATGACTTCAAAAGCAAACCCATAATTATAGGAGAACAAGAAGGATCAATTTTATTGCTGAAAAGAAATAAGTATAATTATGTCTCTCAGAGCTACAACACTCATATCAAAGAGAAGGAATGAAGAGCTAACCTCAATCACCAAAAGTGAGAGGTATATAAGCTAAGACTAGGAATCTGCATTCAAACTCCACTACCTCCTAAGAATAGAAAAAAAATTCAAAAATGGACCCATGAGGCTGCATCATAGTTTGAATGCCAGATTCCTGGATTCCTAGGGGGTGAGGAAAGTGGGACCCTAAAAATAGGAGGTCAAAGAAGACCACCCTATCCACTAAGTCATGCATATAAATGATATTCTAACAATGGTCTATAAAAACACCACTTGTCGATATCTTACAATAATATGCACAATGACTGATCATTAACAAAATATCCCACTAAGACACAAAAATGGACCTAAAAATATTTGAAAATGGTCTCAACCCCAAAAATAGAGAAACGCATTTTAAAATAATTACAATTAAATAAGAATCCACTTGTACCTAAAAACAAAACATGGTCTAAGATGTATTTTAAACTCTCAACCCAAAATGGGGAGAAATTCAAAATAACCATAATTACAACAAAATCCATATCATACAAATGACACCCAACATAAAAAAAATGAAGGAATTAATAGTCTCAACCCAAAAATGGGGAGAAAATATTAATTGATCATTTAAAAGAAAACCCCCCTCACAGAAGAAACCCTTGATATTCGAACTTTCTCACTTGACAAATGGAAAGTTTCCCAATCCTTCTGGTAGTTTACTAGACTTGGGTTTGGAAATAGCTATCTTGGATCTTCATGGCATCGATATCTTGAGGTAGGCTATTGATTTCTTCATTGTTCTGCATTTAGTCTGGCATCATACTCTGCATTTTCAAGGGCAATTTTATGATATCATCTCCTCTACATCTGATGGCATTTGGTTTTCATACTAACCCTCTCTAAAAATTGAGGTCACTATTGAAGCATCTCTCTGTATATTTGAAATTGAAGTCTCTGTTCTTATGATGAATGATTCTTAGCATTGATGTGTGTTCTTGTAAATTCTAAGACATGGTATTTGATGCCCTCAATGCATAATCCCTCAAAATTTAGAGGGCACTGAGGACATGCATTTATTTTCTATGAACTAGGGTATCATCTATTGTGTTCACTGTTATTTTATGGCACTATGCATCTCTGCATTCTCTACATTCTATCTCTTGTAAAAACTAGGGCATCAATGCCTGAGAATACTACATCTATTTTATGGAAGCACTTATATCCGAGGGCACTGTGATAGCACTGTAGAATGTGTTCTATTGTATCGTTCTTCTACAATTTTGATATTTCTTTCTATATTCATTGTAATGCTCTATTTCGTGGAAATCTCCTTATATTGAAAGACCATTGTTATGTTTCGTTTGAACTGACTCATGGCTTGTGATTGATCTATGCATTTGGTTCATGGCATTGATCGAGTTGACTGTATAGCCCGAGAAGAATCTAGGGCCTCACATATTTGAAGATGTATTTCTTTTACTGGTCTCTAGTTTCTACTATGGTCGTGCCTTCCTTTGTTATACAACCCCTGAGCCCATGCTCGCATACTCATCGCTTGTTGTATTAATTTGTTCCATTGTATGGGGAAAAGGGGTGCTGTGTTGAAGACACTGAACCCTTGCCAGTTTTGAGCCCGTGCTAGTGAGCACACATTGTAATCTGAAATGATGGACTAAGCTCAGGCATGACTTTAGCTTGATCACCATTTCATAGCTACTGCTTTGATAGCCTAAGCCAGCTTGTGACCAAGCACAGAGACCCACGAACCCTGCAAAAATGTATATGATGCCTACTGATTTGTATAGTGTCTTGTGAGCTAGAAGCTAGGACCGATTGTTACACATCCTTCTACTACATTCCATGGTATTTATGCATTGTTATTTAGGAACTTTGTTGCTGTCATGGCTAGAAGGCCCATGGGCTCACTACTTGCATCACTCAATATGGCTCGTGCCTTCTGCTAGTATACTGTTTGTTGTATTATTGATGCTATGGCTTTAATGTTGTGCCTTCTCACAACCCGTGACCCTAGGGCATCGATGGTGTTCATCAGTTGCTATTGGCATCACTATTTGATCACATATTAATTTCCTACCACATGGAATGATGTTGTAATTTTATGAAAATGATGTTTGTTGTACATAATGCCCTTCGCATTGGGTATATGTATTCCGATACTTTCTATTTTGGAACCTGCACACTCTTTAATGATGCTTGTCACTTTCTTCACTGTCACTACAACCCGTGGTACCATTCCCACTAATGGCACTACTTTGACGAATCTATTGGTTTTTTTATTGTTACAAGTCATGACACACATGTTGTTGGTCACTGCTTTGATGTTGACCTTACATTCATGCTTGGAGATGCTTGGGTGCTCTCTATTTCTATAGTAGATACCCTGCGAGCTGAAGGTGTGCATGATGATCCATTGGTTTGATTGGGATTGAACGCTATAATGTTGCATGCTTATTGCTTAACATGTACCATGCGAGCTATCCTTTATATCTTTTGTTCATCGTGACATGCTCACTGTCATGCCATATCCTCCTTATTTGTTGATGTTATACCCTGCTCTGTTCTTGTTGTAATGCTATCACAACATTATGGAACTCTTGGGCCATGATCAATAATATAGTGTTTGACTATTTGAGACACTAATACCATTGTGTCCTGTTGATGTGATACCCTATTCTCTGTTTGATGATGAATTGATGTACTGATCATTGTTCTATAAATATGCATCATTGTTTAATTATTGCTTCCATGATAAGTTATTGTTGATGTGATGCTTTCCTATGCATCCAATTAGTGCCTTTACTTTCATTACTATGGCAAAATTGGTTCACCCTGTAAGCACATTTGCCAGATTTTATCTTCATTGTCACTGTTGATTCCCCATTACTTGGCACCAATGCATTGTATCATGTACATCCATGATCTGTACCCCCTTTTGCTAATGTTGCCATGTTAATAAGATGCATGCATTAATGCTCATTGTTTCACATGATGGTATGCACATTGATTTAACAATTATAGCCCTTTTGTATATAGATCTGAAACATACTTATGCTATGTTTTTCAATGTTCACTTCTCTAGCATATTGATGATGTCCCATCTTGAATCTTCCAGTGCTTTGTTCACTAGTGTTTCAACCATGCCTCACTTGATATGGATCTATGGTTCTTGACTGTCTCACTTACTGAATGGTTCCCTATTCATCATGGGTGCTCTTTCCCTATGATGCAGCCACTGCCAAGGAAATGAGGTTTTCCTAGCATTGACTACATCATAGGTCAAGAGCATTCATCTGCACATGGAACAAACACATTAGTGAAAAAAATGGTATTTCTTTTATTTCCAGAGCCTCCTCATGCACCTACCCTGAGCACAGCCCATGTCAGAGGTGTATAGTTGAGTGCATGTATGCAGTCTTGTAGATAGGTACTATGATACCAGGCATTGTTTAGATCCAATGGATCTAACCCACCTCTCTTTCTTATCTACAACTTTAGGATCTTAGGAGCACACCGAGAACACCGTTGAGATAGACTCATTACCAGGCAATGTATGGTACCCCCATACTTCATGTTCATTACTATGTATATTTTCACTCATTTATGTAATTCTAGCAATGGCTATGCTCACGGCATGTGTGAGCCTCAAATAAATGTTCTTTTCAGTTCTCTTATATAGCATGCTTAACATTGATATATACACATGGAATCTTAGATGCATAAATCTATCTCCTTTCCCTTTCATGTACTTGCAATGAAATGAACACAAATTTTAAGCAAGACTACTAATAACACAAACTAGGGTATTGTAGCTCCATTTAGTAATTAGGTCAAACCCATAGGTAAAATAATGGTAACAAGTACTAGTTACCAACTGGAATTTTGTCACAAAAAGGCTAAAATATTTAATGCCACTGGTAAATTGATCAGAAGTGGAGAACAAACTAGAGGTAATTTGTTCTATCTTCACCTATCTGAGGAAACTTGTATGATTGCACAACTTGATGATATTTGGTTATGGGATAAGAGGCTATGTCATGTTAACTTTGATAATCTAGTAGATATTAGTAAGAAAAAGAAAGTGAGAGGTCTACCTAGATTGAAAAAACCTGAGAATGTGATGTGCAAAGAATGTTAGTTAGGAAAGATGATTAAGTCAATTTTCAAGAGAAAAACCTTTACTTTTGAGAATACTTTAGATTTGGTTCATATTGACCTTTGTGGACCTGTTAGTGCTCAAATATGTAGATTATTAAATACTCATAAACTCATATAATCCCAATAGACATAATCTAGCAAAATACAAGCACTAAGGTATTAAAGTTTGAAAACCTTCTTCGCTTTGAGTATGGATACTCAGGCAGGTATACCTATATCAATTCACTATTTTATTGAGCCCTGAATTGTGAACTAGCTCCTTCACTACTTTGTCATTGCTTTCAAACTCAACTTAGTAAGATGATAGAACTTTGAGTATGGACCAAATTATCTTGATACACAACACTATGATAGAAATCATGAAACTAGCAACATGAAACAATGGTTTAAGGATATTCATCCTTCTTCTTTTTAGAGTTGAACTCAAGGAAGGTTAACCTCATTCAGTGCTTCTACAAAGCATTACAATATACATCTATGAACTTGTCATAGAATAATTCAGATTAAGATTGTACAGATAAAGTAAAATGAATTAGTTGTTTATATCTTGGGTGGAAAATAAGTGTAAATGGATCCAAAACCAGTGCCTTATCCACTTGGGCGTCAAAGTCAAACCCTACCTCCACATATATCTATCAAAACAAGTATACTAAAACTCAAATGACATGCCTAACATCCTATCACTTTAATTCCTACAACTGTCATCAAATTCATACATGGATATTTAGTTCACAGAGATCTCCCTTAAGATTTTACTCTTTCCTTGAAAGAAACTTAAGCTTAACCCCTATATTGACCTTGTGAATAATGCATTAAAAAGCCTTGCAATTTAAATACATAAGAAAAACTAAAACATTCCGTACATAAAGACAAAAAAATAGTAGTAACAGAGCTCCAATATTTTGTATTAATGGTCAAAATGTTTTGGTACAATATCCTCTCACTTCTTTAGAAAATAAGGTTTTGCATTCAGAACCCCTTTTTACAGAGTATTTTCAACCACCTTCTAATGAGCAAAAAACTTACTATATATAATCTCAGTCATCTTGGAATCCTTGAAAGGATGCAACAAGCTTGGGATGGCTAGAAAAGATCTTACACTAGAGACAAGATTACAAACTGACAAAATTTGATTGCAACAATAGATTACAAATATCTATTTCTCAACAATTTTGCAGGTGGCACCTTTGTCTAAGGATATTTCAAAGCAGTTGCTAAATTTGTTGCATGAATGATGACTACCATTATAGGATAACTTACATCATCCTCTATTTGAAACATGTTCTCCCTTTATTTTTGGATCAAGTGCCATCTGTAGCTCTATTCTTCTTCTTCCTTCATAAGCTAGACAACTGGCTTCTTCTTATTCTTTATTTTTAACTTCTCCCAAGCTGCTACATCATCATCAGATGGCCAGTTGTAAGTCTGCAATTCCTATAGAAATCTAATTTGATTATCCCACATGGAGTCAGTTATATTTTTGGCCTCTACCACAAAGTGTATTCAATCATTCTCAATTTTAAAAAGACTGTCAATTATGTTGTTACATCTCTCAAAATCCAAAGTATAGTTGCCACTAAGGAAAACATCTTGTGAAATCACCAACTGATCCATTGACAGTTTCCATTCTTCCAACTTAATCACATTTCCATTGTCATCATATATTGAAGGTAAATACCTACTATAATGTTTATCAAACATAGATAACTTAGCCTTTACCTAGTTAGACTTAACCTTAAAAAACTTTGAAACAACACTAACTAAGCCAATCTTCTCAAAAACTTCAGTCACCACCCCAGGGATCTCAAGCTTACGCTCTTGTAGGCCGTCAATTTTATCAAATAATAAGCTCCTCCTAGACCAAATGCTATGAAGTGGCTCTAGAGAAGCCAATGATTCATTCACCTTTCCATTGGCCTGGTGCAATTGACTAACTAATTGGTAAACTATTTCCATCCTTTCTATTATTTTATCCCACCTGTATTGCACAATCTTTGACATAGTGTCCAAAGATGCCTCTATCCTTATCTTTTCCAAGCCCTTAGTAGGTCTTTTAGGCACTTCCATATCTGTCTAAATAGGGGCCTCAATTTGTAAAGAAGGAGGAGGAACTACCTTTGAAGCTTCTTCAAGCTTGACTCTTACTTCTACCAACTCTTCCTCTGATTGTTTGATCTTCATCATTTTTAAGTCTCTATCCTTGGCCACTAGGTTTGAGCTTTTAAACAATTTTGAATACCTCTCAGACAATTGAACTGTCTTTGCTTCATTCAGGTTGGCCCAATGAGTCACTGCCTTGGAAACTTCAAGGTCAGTTGCATTTTGCATAGTCCAAATAATCTTATTCCCTTCCATCTTATCCTCTATACTTAATAGAGATGGCTTTTGGGTCCTAGGGGCAATAGACCACATTGCAACAACTTGAGATTTAGGGTCATAGCCACTTCCTCTTATCATGTCACCAATGTGAACCTCATATGATAGGCTACCCTGTGGTTGCTTCCTTATTTGATCTATGAGTAAAGTAGAAGTTAGATCCCATCCTAGAGTCAATAGCATCCCACTTGACTTAACCATTTGTCTAGCTTCATCTATAGTTATAGGATCAAGGCTAGGATCATAAGAGGCTAAAGCTCTCAAGGTTTCTGCACTTGGCTCCATACCTTCAAGCAGAGCTTTCTTCACCTCTTGTTGCTTGTTCCAAATAAGAAAACTTTTGAAATCATCAGTTTTAATAAATTGGTCATCACTCAAAAATTCCTCCTGATAAACCTCTTTGATATCCTTTTCTAACCACAAGGACTGTTCCTTATTTGTTTCATTAGTGGCCACCTTCTTGCTTGCTCTTATTATTTTTCTCAATTGGTGATGGTAAGCCCTATCACCTGGTACTAGAGCAGATGCTCTGTCAATTATTCTCTTTTTTTTTCCTTGCCTTGAAGGCTCTCCTTCCTCAAGCCTCTATTTCTTCGAGGGTGACTCTGGAGGATTCTCTGCCTCTGGTTGGTCTTGGACAAGATCAACAACTTGAGCATCCCCAACCTGTGGTGGGCTATTCCCTTCCTACGATTCATCAGAAAAATCCTCATAATCAGAGGAGGAGTAATCTTTCCCTTTCTTTTGCTTCTTTTGATCAAGTAGTTTCTCCAACTGATTTGACATAGTGTCATACATCTCTATCATCCTATCAATCCTCTTCAAGTAGGGGAGGTAAGGGAAAAAGCCATCGAAAGGAATTTGAGCTACCTTCAGTTGTTTAGACAAATCTATCAAATCAAAGAACCTGTTCCATCTCATTTTAACCTCATCATTTTCAAAAATATTCCTAATGACATCCTCTTCTTCTAAACCCTCATGTTCCCTATTAACACCAATGTTTGGAATATAGGCCATCCTGGTAGTTTTGATAAAGTATCTACATGTCTACAAGCACCAACAACCATCTTGAATTGATTTAACCATGCAGTGATTTGAGGAAATGCCCTCTTTCCTACTAGGAAGTCACCTATCTTGAATTGCCTAGGTGTGAACATACCCTTCCTGTGAGGGGCTAGAAGTTCTTTATCTGTGCACATAAACTACCAAACAAATTCCAAACATGAAACTCTTGGAGGCACAAATTTTGGTAACAGATGTGGGGGTTGGGGGCAACCGTAGACTCTCAAAATTGTAGAATTTTCCCCCAAGTAAAAATCACCCCAATTATGGTCTCCCTCCCACTTGTCCACAAACTGCAATGGTCTTAGGAGCCTAAGGACCCTTGGTGATATCCTTGTGACATTGATGCCTAACATCCTTATAATTGGAAAGACAATGAAATTCTGAAAAACACAAAAATCCCCTTCATTGGAAGTAGAATTCCATAACCTCACCCATAACTGTATTGGATTATGTTGATCTTGGAAAGTAAACCTTGGCTTCAACATTTTCAAATCAAAACTGTTGATATTGAAATATAAAATCAAATGCATCAAGATAGAATAATGCATGAACTTAATAGGACTTTTACTTTCCTTAATAGATATCAACCCTTCATGCATTCTGTCAATTACATACTAGATGTAATCATAGTCAGTATTTACCAAGGAATTCTAGATGTCTAGGATAATCATCAAAAGATCAGCTAGTAAAAATTTTGCATCCCCATCAATTCCTAAAACTCTACACAATGCATAACAAGTATGCCTCATATAATGTTGGAGGGATTTGAACTGGTAAGGGGCATTCATGCTAGGAGGGAGGGGAGCTATGTACTTATCCTATTTTGGGATATGCCTCACCATCTGGTCTTTCACTGACCCTATATTATTCTTGTATTTTTCCTTCTCCTTGTTCAAGTCAATCTCAGTTGAAGAGGATGTGTATAGACCAAAAGCTTTCATAAAAGAACCCCTATCAAGAGTAACTAAAGGTGATTGGTCCTCTTTTCTAATTATCTTTGAAATAGGGTCATAGCTCCTAGCTAAAGAAAAAATTAAGTCTACATCTAGGAAGACATCAGGGACAACCATCTTTCCTAAATCCAAAACCCAACCGTTACAAACAAGAACATGCTTATTTCTATATCCATAAAAGAAATTAAAAATAGTATAACCTAAAAAATTTGGAGTGATAGGATCTCTGCATTTCCCTAGAAAATCTTCAAAAACATCATCAAAATCCCTCTTGTTCTGACTGGATCCCGGCAGCAATTTCATGAATTCATCTAAATAATTTGGTTTTCTCTTATCTTTGCCACTTTTAGACTTGGCTTCACTGCTAGAAGATGATGTGCTCCTCTCAGGTTGACTCATCTTTTCTACAAAATTACCTTCAATATCTGTAAATTGGATTTTCTTGGCGCTCAAAAATTGCTTCAAAAAGACACAATTCTCTTCGATTGATTTTGGACACAGGAAACAATGAGCTTAGCTTATTTATCAATGCAGATTAAGTGTGTACAACTACCACAATCATTGCAAATCAATCCTTAATTTCTCCTACATTCCATTTCACATATCACTAGTTTTCAAATCAGAGTTAGCCGATACACGGATGTTGATAGATAGATTTAAAAACTCGAAAACAAGGCCAAGAAGCAATGATTTTAGCTTTGTACTTTTGAACCCTATTTACGTCATGAAATCCTTCTTTTACAACTGATTGGATGGCTTATTGGTTTACTCTCCAGCTTGACAATGTACTTTATTCCACGTAGCAATGGTCTTTTTCTTTTCCTTTATTACCTTTTCCAACTGAGCCCATTCAGTGAATCAACGACTAAAAGCTTCTCATGATCACTTAATACAATGTTAACCCTAGCTCATATTTAGAGAACTGGTGACCAAAGCCTTCATGGGTTCTCACAATGCAATTCTTAACTCTTCATCCACTTAGCGAATCAACAAACAAAGTGATCACCTTCGAGCACTTGATTGTAGTTATCATTTGGAGAACTAGCGAATAAGGCCATCTCCCATTCTCTTAATATCCTAGCTAACTGTCAACTTTCTTGGAGATTTAGTGAACAAAAGGTTCACACATTCACTTAATGAAACACTTAACCACTTGATTATTTAGAGAACTGGTGAAGCCTTTACTCTCTGAATCATTGAATCTTTCCCTAACTGTCATCTCTATTCTGAGATTCTGAATTAACCATTGATCTTGACACTGATCCATGGCTGTCACCAATTCACTGAAACATATGATCTTTAATCATTTGATTACAAAACTCAGTGAACAAAGGGTTCGCTAAATCTCCCAATACTTCAAACATTGAGTATTTCATTACCCAATTAAGTGACTGAAGACTTAATACTTTGCTAATCCTTTGATTCACCCATTTTCCAAATACTTGTAGCCTTTACCTTTCTTTTAAGAGAACTTGTGACCACATGATTCGCTGAATTGCTAGATCATTTAGCATTTCACTAACTTATTTTGAGAATAGGTGAACACAAGAAAACTTAGCTCTGCCAAATTCATTACATCAAATTGTCAAAGCCGCCAGATTTAGAGGATATTAATATAAGTACTCAGTCACTCATTCGCCAAGTCAAACATATAGGACCCAAAATATACTTGAGATTAAAACATAACCATTAATCTTGACACCGATCAATAGTATTCACCAGGTCACCAGTTGATATAACCCTTAACCGCTCGATTCAAAGAATGAGCGATAACCATTGTCGCTAGGTCACTGAGTGTTAACACAAAACCACCAAGGAATAAGCGAATAAGAGATAATGCATTCACCAAGTTGCACAAAGTTTTGTGATAGTCATCGGATACTTGGAGACTCTGCGACCGAGGAAAATAGTTAACAAGATTCCAACCTATTCTCTTATTCATTGAATACTATATGAGACATGCAATGACACTTTTTGATGTAGTGAACACTTGAGAAAAATAAGCACGTGCACAGCTAACCACTTAAGTGACCAAAAAGGTAACAATGAATTAGAAGAATTCAGGGTTGACTTGAGGGTTTTGACATGAATTCAAAATTTTTTAAGGACAAGACCTAGGGTAAGGATTTGTTGAACTTGGCTATGATAACGTTTTAAGAATTTCACAAATCCTAGACCAGGAAAAACACTTGTAAGGAGACTTAAATAATAATCTGGACAAAAACCTCAGAAAATTAAGAATATACCCAATAGGACCTATGGGTTTACAAAGCTATTGTGGTGCTAGATATTTTATTTTGTTTGTTGATGATCATACCAGGATGATGCATGTAATGTTCTTAAAATAAAAATTTGATGCTTTTCAATTCTTTAAGTGGTATTTGGCTAAGGTTGAAAAGGAGACAGGAAGAAACCTGATGTGTCTAAGATCTAACCAAGGTGGAGAATTTATATCCAATGAATTTAATCTATTTTGAAATGATAGAGGGGTCAAAAGATAGATGTCTACACCAAGGACTCCTCCACAAAATGGTATAGTAGAAAGGAGGAACATATCTATCTTGGATTGTGCAAGGACATTGTTGATTGAAAAGAATGTGGCACAAAAGTACTAGAATAAAGTTGTAAGTACAACTATTTACACTCTTAACCGAATACAGATAAAGAAAGGTACAAATCTAACACCTTATGAGTTATGGAATGGGTATGTACCAAATGTAAAATAGTTTAGAATCTTTGGAAGTAAATGTTACATACTAAAGGAAAATAGGAATGGAAAATTTGATGCTAAACGTGATGAAGATATATTCCTAGGCTATTCCACAAAAAGTAAAGCTTATAAGTGTTTGAACTCTAGCACTAACAAAATTGTGGAAAGTGTGAATATCAAGATTGATGAGTATGCAGAAAGAAATGAAGCTGATAGTAAAAGAGAACGAGAAGATTACAAATATTTTCTGTATATAGAGGAAGAAGAGGCAAGTGATAGACTTGCACCTGATGTCGAGTCTCAAGTAAGAAATGTCGAGTATCAAGAAAACAATTCCGAGAGAGAAGAAGAACATGCCGAGTATCAGGAAGATGCTACCGAGTATTAGGAAGTGATTGGAAAAGCATTCAAAAGCTGAATCTGACAATCCTATTAGGGAACCTGATGAATTAGAGGAGAGGAGAGCCAAACCTATTTTGGCAAAATATGTAAGGAGACATCACAAGCCTGAATAGATAATTGGAGACAAAGATACTAGAGTTCTTACCATAAGCAAGATAAAGGATCCAACATGTTTACTATGTGAATTCAAGCCTAAGACAATAAAGGAGGCATTGGAGAATGAAGATTGGATACAAGTAATGAATGAAGAGATAGACCGGATAGAGAAGAATGATACCTAGACTCTGGTATCGAGACCTGAAAATAAAAATTTCATTGGGACAAAGTGGGTATTCTGAAATAAGTTGAATGAGCATGGTGAAATCATAAGAAACAAAGTGAGGTTGGTATGCAAAGTCTATGCACAAGAAGAAGGGATAGATTTTGGGGAGACATTTGCCCCTATAGCTAGATTGGAAGGAGTAAGAACTCTGCTTGCATATGCTTCTTATAAAGATTTCAAGGTATACCAAATGGATGTTAAGTTTGCATTTTTAAATGGTATATTAGAAGAAGAAGTGTACATTGAACAACCAGAAGGTTTTGTTGATCCAAATAGAAGACACATAGTTTGCAAACTAAACAAAGCACTATATGGATTAAAGCAAGCTCCCAGAGCATGGTATGATAGATTGCATAACTACTTAATATAGATTGGATTCTCAAGGAAAAATGATACAAGAAATCTATACATGAAGGATGAAGAAGGTAAAGGAATCTTGTTGGTAAATATTTTTGTTGATGATATTATTTTTGGTGGACAAGATGCCTTGTGTAAGAGATTTTCACATGAAATGCAAATAGAATTTGAAATGAGTATGTTTGGTGAGATCAAATTTTTTGTCAGTTTATAAGTATATCAAATGGAAAAAGGAATTTTCATTACATAGTCTAAATATATTCATGAGATACTAAAAACTTTTGGAATGGAAGATTCTAGACCAGTGAGTACTCCCATGGCTACTGGACAAAAGTTGTCTAAGAATGATGAAGCTGTAGAAGCAAACCAGACTTTGTATAGATCTATGATTGGAAAACTATAGTATGTTGTACATAGTAGACTAGATATTGCATTAGTTGTTGGGATTGTGGTGAGATTCTCTACTAATCCTAAGGAAACACACATGATGGTTGTTAAGAGAATAATGAGATACTTGAAAGGAACTACTGATTATGGGTTATATTACAAAAAGGATGAAAAATTTGAACTGAGAGTATACATAGATGCTGATTGGGCAGGAAATGTAGATGATAGAAAGAGTACTAGTGGTGGAGCTTTCATTCTTGGACAGAGATTAGTTTTTTGGAAAAGTAAGAAACAAAACTACATTTTGCAATCTAGTGCTGAAGCCAAGTATGTGGTTGTAGTTGTGATTTGTTCAAATCTAATATGGATAAAGCAATTGTTGATGGGTATGAAAGAAGAAATCACTAAACCAATTGTTATCTTCTGTGATAACACAAGTGCTATCAACATCTCTAAGAATCCAGTGATGCACACAAAGACCAAACACATTGCAATAAAGTATCGCTACTTGAGAGATCTAGTACAAGATAAAGAGGTCCGCATGGAATATGTAATTACAAAGGAACAATTAGCAGACATATTCACTAAAGTTTTACCTAAAGAAGCACATGAATATCTGAGAAGTCAATTAGGGGTCCTTCCCCTAATCGAGGCTACCTAGTCAAGCTAGGAACACTGTATCAAATGTGCTGCAAAGAATATCTAACAAGTTGATGCAGAAGAAGGTCACACTTTAGGATTGGCCTAGAGTTGTGAAAAGAAGAGCAAAGCCAAGAATCAGTCATAAGCAAGATGATAGAGGGAGAAATATTGAACTAAATAGCTAATATCTACATCTGGAGGATGTATGTTTTAGTTACTGCTTTGGCATTTTTGTCAAAGAGGGAGATGAACAGAGATGATAATAACACATGATAGAGATGAAAGTAACCTAAGGAAGAGGAAGATAGATGAAGGATCAGGATAGAGGGAGATTTGGAATTTCTGGACGGTCACAAAAGGAAGGCTAATAGATTCTGAATCAGAATGAAGCTAAGGATATTAAAAATATTTCTAATTGACAGATAACTTTTTGGATTGGTTGGTAATCCATGTCTTATTCATGTGATATCATATGGTGTTTCCATCAATGCCAAAGAGGGAGATTGTTGGAAACTGCAATTGAAGCAATTATTGTATTGTCATTGATGTAAAACCTTAACTAGTAAGACTGTTGCTACTTAGGAAAGTACTATATCTATTTGATTGATGAGAAGGGGATAGGCAAGGTTGGTAATAATAGCACCTAAGAAAAGGTTGAGTTATCTTGATACTACAATGAGTACTTGATTACGTTGCACAATGATAAGATAATGTATTATTTATCTTAGTAAGAATGAAGACTAAACTGATAGGCTTAACCGAGCAAAAGAGGAGAAATGTAGTTTAAGCCGAGTGATGTTAGTGTCGACCAAGTTAGTGTATGGCGAGCAAATCTGGTGTTGGCCGAACATTAGTTAATTGCTGAGGAAGACAATGTTAGCCGAGGAAACAATTTTTAGTATTGACCGAGCTTTCTAGTATAGGTTGAGAAGTTGAACACAGTATTGACCGAGCATCAGTATTTTTACATTTGAGGGGAATTCAGATGTCCAGCCGACATTGTTGAATTCTTGGATTATGTAAAATGTGTTGACTTTATTTATTGATTGTATGAAAGCATTTAATACACTGTAAAATGTTTTATTGTAAATCTTTAAGATATTTGAGATGTTTCTAGAAAAAGAAGATGAAGAACATAAAGTGGGTAGATTCAATGAATCTGACCTAACCCTAAGATATATGGAGGAGATCAAGCGGAAAAAGATATATTGACCTAAATGAAGTTGTATTTAGGGAACCTAAGCATGAGGCCGCATAGGGATAGAGGATATTAGATGTGTTATTGTCTGTACAAGCAGAGAAGGCTAAAGGAGAAGAGTTATGATTTCTTGAGGAGAATACTAAGTAGATTAGTGATGGTGATGGCAAAGACTCACCATGAGTAAACCAGTATATGTGTACGAAATTGGATCTGATATTTGCAAAGTGAGTTGTATGTTTTTCAGATCATTACTATTGCTACTTTCTAACTATTGTAACAGTCAAAATCCTTTTAATAGAGGTTGACCTAACAGTCATATGTTAAATCCTTTGAACAAGGTTTCACTCTAATGGAGTGTATGTAAGTCTTATAACAAGGCACACTTTTAACAGAGTGGTTTAAATCCTTTAATCGGGTCACACCTGACAGTGTGTTTGTAAACTTTGACAGGGTTAAATTTTAACCAAGCTCACTTCAGAAGAGTGAAAATAATAGTAGCATATTACAAAGTGGTTTTTCTTAAATTGGATTTCCACTATAAATCCTAGTGTCAATACTTGTGTGAATGTTTTGGTTTAAACATTTCTATGTTTTACAAGTTAGATACAGTTGGGTAGTGGACTGCAATGTTATATGTTTCTATTATGCAATTAGTAATGACCAAGTAGTTGTTGGTTGTTAGATCTGATTTGTTGAAGAGATGTAAAGTTTGTTTTATACATCTGGACCTGAAAACAACTGATTCACCCCCACTCTCAGTTGTTCTAAATCATATTAACATAAACTAGACAAAATTGTATCTAAATATACAATAGATAAACTAGCATAGATCCTTATTCTTATGTTCTAATACATAAACAAAAGTATTATTATTATTATTATTATTATTATTATTATTATTATTATTTTAGCATGAAAAGTGAAATAAGTGCATAGGCTTAAGTATAGAGATGTATATATTTATTTTTATTTTTCTTAATTTCAAAACTGAAATAGTACTTCTTATATGTATTTCTTTGAATAGAAAGCTAATTCTTGTTAGAGGGCACTAAATCTTTTTGTCTAATATGTAAAAATTTCATGCATTTAAAATACATTAATGCAGAGAATTATAAACTATTTTATACAGCCCTTTTAACTTAAAGTAAAGATTTGCTTCAAAGTTAGCTAATAATATACCAACAACATTAATTTAAAATAACAATATCTAACATTGGTATAGACTTAATGCTACACCCTACTCCTATACATTCAAGGATAAATACTTGCTCTTTCATTTCACATGCAGCTTTACAAAAATAGTGGTAAATCATTTTTTTTAATTTCTTCTTCATTTTAAAAAGAATAGATTTCATTCAAAACTAAACAGAATTATTGACATAATAAAACTCTCCTATAATTTATGTTTCTTTTCATAGACGAGGATTACATATTTCTAGCAACATAACAAGATGCCAAAAGAAGTTCTTTTAAACAACTTATTGAATAATCAAGGGACACAAGTGTTACTTAATAATCCCTTTTTACAATATGAAGGAATGATCCTTTCACAACTAACAAGATCCTTTTCAACTTGAGCACATCCTCAAGCTTTCATCTTCAAATACTAGAGCTCCAAAAATCTTACAATGAAAATATGGATAGACCATGGGAAAGCTCACCTCCCAACCTAGGCTTCTAAGAAGCCACCCCTGAGCCAAGGGAACCAACTCATAGATAGGATTACAAACATGTGAAACCCAAAATAACAACCGCAAAATGAAAGGAAACAACAACACATAAAATCCCTTCCAAGGATTTCACAAGGGTCACTCAAGACCCTTTTTTTGGGGGGGTGAAGGTGGACCAAAAACTCAAATGGGGAGATAGCCCAAAATTATAAAATTCAATGCAAGCCTCCATAAGGCATGAAATAGCACATAGTATCCACTTCCATACACAAAATCAACCACATTCCTTATGACCCCCAAGGCATTCTAGCCAAAGAAAAATACCCTTATGACCCCCATGGAATTGGCATCAAGGAGCCCATACTCCATGATTTCTCCCTCTCCTCTTTGAGGAGAGACTCTACACCCATGAGCTGTCCTAAAGACCCTTCACCCCCAAGGCTACTCTTCCCTCCCAAGGGTGAGTGTGGCCTTGAGACTGCCAAATAACAACTCAAAAATAATGAAAGAATTACAACAAAAAACCATGATCTTCACAATAACTATAAAGGAATAAGATTTGCATTGCACAACTACTAAACATAAAGAACAAACGAAAAAGAACATGAAGATTGTTCCAAATCTCTCTACTCACAAAATAAATTTTCTCATACAACAAAAATATCATATCAAGTTGGAGCCACCAACCTAGATCCAAAGAAAATATGGTGAGTGTTGAAGATGAGTTCCCTTTTTGTCGAAGCTTTCTCCTATCCAAGTTTCTCCAAATTCATCTAGTCTCTAAGTTAGAGAGTGGGTATTGAAACTCTTCCAAAAGAAGAGTCCCCTCTAAAAAGTCCTCCACACATCTCCCCACAAACTCCTAGGGATAAGGTTTCCTTTCCATTGGGTGTTCTTCCCTAAGCTCCTTACAAGGTTTCTAAAAATGGTCTCTTACAAAGGTAAGCTAAAAAGATGGGATAAGAACTTCCTTTCTAATGGGTGGTGTTCTTACCAAAGCTTAGTCCCAAAAGTTGATTTTCGTCCATCTTGGAAAACCAAGTTTTGGATGGGTCTTTTGGTCAACTATGAGTTGTCCTATGGTGAAAAATGACCCTTACCCATAGGTATACCAAGTGGGCTTACTAAAAATGGCCTAAATGTTAGAATAATTGAGAGGGGGGTAAATCAATTATCCATAGTCCCAAATACAAAATGTATATCCAAAAATAATTTACACAAACTTCTGCAGCTCGGTAACATAAAATAGTAAACTATCTATGCTTTTACCGATTACCAGTTAATAACTTATAGTGATTACCGACCAAATCAAATATGCAATATGTAAAGTATGACAATCAAACAATCACCACAATAAACACATGACACAAGAGATTTAACATGCAAACCCTATTAAGGGAAAAACCACCTAGGATCTGCAACCCAAAAATTGTTCACTCTTCTGAAGTGAGGTCGGTGAAGACCCAACCCTGTTAAAGGTTACAAAACAAACTATAAGGTGTGACCTTGTTAGAGGATTTAACAATATTCATTATCATCGAACCAACATTCACTATGGGGTTAATAGGATAACAAATGTACATTGTACGAATGATATTACAAGACTTTCAAGTCCACTCGGTTAAGAGATTTATCTATTTACAATGGTTAAATTATAATAGTAGGTGATCTGATTACAATACAACTTCTATTGTAGATGTTCAGATCTATATTATGCTCATTCAAATCCTCTGATCAATATATCAATTCTGTTTCAACAATATTCAATGACTTACTATCTCTCAGTTATAGCTTTCTAACGCTCGGCAATCTCTATAGTTCGGTTCTCCTTAACTAGTCTGATCAGGAATGCATGAAGCTTAGTTGACATGATACCTCTACAATCTCCTTCTTCTGGCATAAGTTTCATAATGAAACCCTAGTCTCTTAAATAGACAATTAAACTATTTTCTACTCATCCATCAGATTTTCCCACTTGTTCACCTTCATTGATTTTGCCACTTAAACCTTCCTCAGATGATGTGTCAATAACACATTTTATTTCCATCCCTTAGATCTTCTTCGAATATTATTAGTCATTGATCTTTGTAAAAAACTTTATCTTTCCACTTTGATCACGAGGTATTTTCCATCTCATCAACTTGTATCGGCTAAAATCATCATTTAGTTCTTTTCTTTATGCTCGGTTAACAAAGAAATGTGTCGATGAACACAAGCTCAGTTTACACTGTGCTTAGTATACACTACACTACTCAATGTATACTGGAATGCTTCATTAACTGACCACACTGCTTTGTAACAATTTTCTTCTATCTTCATAGTAGATTAATGTAACATAATCAAGTCAACAATATGAAGTCATAGACTCAACAATAAGTTACCAAGTGTATTCCTTATCCTCATCTATCATATCCATCTTCCTCAATGTAGATATCTTGGTTCTTCATCTTTTTCTTCTCTTCTACAGATATGTTAGATGTTTGTAACTACCATGATAAGTACTACCAAAACTAGTTGACATCAATGACAACATAAAACTGATTCAATTATCTTACTAACACTTTAGTGTTTGGTGATCTCTAATCACTTGTAGTTCTTCAATCAAGTTCTCAATCAATTATAGTTCATCAATCTCTCCCTTTGGCATTGATGGTAACTCAAGCAATATGAAGTATACCATACACATACCAAATATGTATTCTACAACTCTGTAAACAAATGTTGTAGCTCGGTACAAGCTCTCCCTAGCTTAATATGTTTAATCACTACGTTACTTAATAGCATTGCAAGTGCAAACTATCTTTTGTAGATATGATATTTGAAGCTCTCAGATTCCTTCTTCTGTTCCTAGTAACTAATCTTCGATTCTCTCCCTGACTTTCTTCAATTTATCTTTCCCTTTCATTTCAAATATCTCATTAATTTTCTCTCCCTTTGTCTCTGTTTCATATTGAGATCTCTCTCCCTTTGATAACAATGCCAAAGAAAAAAATAAACATACAACTTTGTAGTAGCCATGTAACTCTTTGTTTGTATGGTGCATTCTCTGTATCTCTGTATACTATTATACAAATCTGATCTAGTTCTTCAAACTTTTCACAACCTTAGACAGAATCCAAAGTGTGAACTATGTTGCATCAACATGAATGATCTTCTAATAATATTAAGTTTTTTGGGAGTTCCGTTTGATCTTCAACTTGTAGATTTATACTTTGATGGATAACTTTGATATAACTTTGACTCTATCACCACTCTAAAGTCTACAAGGAAGAGGGCCAATTAACAAGGATCAAGAGAGATCCTCCTACACTTTGAGCCTTATTTCTTAGGTGGGTGTACACTTGATTCACTTCTTGAAAGGACTCACTAAATGATATACAACTATATACTCTTTACTAACTACTTTAAGATTTTATCATTTGAATATTTGTGTGTGTGGTTGATGACAATGAAATGCCTCTAGAGGATGGACCAGTGCCTTAACCTAGGGCAAAGAGTCACCCAACTACATACATCAGCTGAATACCTTAATTCAAACACAATTAAATCCAGGATAAGTGCTTTTCCTATTACCCCTCTCCCTCAGACACAAGGACATTAGATTCCTGCTTGGTTGCAAACTCACTGAACCCACCTAAAAGACTTTAATCCTAACTTTGTTAGGAACTTAGAGATGACTTCACAATACTCTTTGTTTACCATATGTTAATACACTTTGTGACATTAACATATATAAGCTTAGAACCGAAACAAGAAGACATGCACAAATGCAAGATTGGAACTCAATAACATCCTCATTAATATATTCAGAATCAATACACAATCAGAACAACAAAAAGATAAGAAAATATACAAAATCTAGCTCCTCTATCAGTATAACACTATCGACAACTAGCTGGGACCAAAGAAAGTTTGGAACCCCTACAAAATCAAAATTTCTACAACTTATACTCCCTAGTCATCTTGGAATTCTCAAAGAGAATGCAACAAGCTACATATGACTTAGGGTTAGGGTTTCAACCACCCAACCAATTGGAAACGGCCAAAAAGTTATTACAGGGGTGCAAACCCAGGCAACCAGGAGAAAGAAAATCTTGGAATGATCCTCAATCATGAAAATTTCTCTGTGAAGGTACTGAGAATCATGAACAATGCTCAAAATGTCAACCTTGTAACATGCCTTGAGCACAAAACCGCATAGTACAAACCCTGCAGACAATCACTCAACACCTTGGACCACACTGCAATAGCAAGCACTACAAAACCAATCGAAATCAGCTATTAAAACCATAAATTTTGGTACTTCCTGTCGCTTGAAACCCTCTAAAAATTTAAATTTGAAATCAAACGGCTACTTTATGGTGCTTGTAGAAAATTGGCCATCGAAATTCAATTTGAGATCAACTTTATAACCTGACCGTTAGATCTCTCCTTTTCGCGGTCTTTATGACTTATCTCTTAAAAGGGCCCCAATCAAATTTAGTGAACTGGCAACAAAGGTTTCTGCCAATTTACGGAATACTTTTCACTTCCACCAAATGATTTAGCAATTACATGACCTTATTCGATGAATCACCAAGACTTTTAGAATGTCACCATTTTATCATGCGAATGAGCGAACCCTTTTGAAAATTTATCAGGCCACTAAACATTTTGTCAAGACCGCTATACCTTCAGACCAAAACTTGGGCTCACTTTATGCCACATGTCGTTACCTCATTCATAGTTCATGCTCAGTCACCACTGACACAGGACTCACCCGCCTAACCCTTATAATCGGATGACAGGGGCAAGATCTCATAGCTCTAACAAAACTCATTAGAACTTACGCCGACCGTAGATCACGTCCTCATCACTGATCTCTCTAATAAGGACCCCACCTTGCCGCATCATCCACGTTGACCAATAAAATTTGAACAATCCTACACCACTTGGTAAATGGCACCACTAAGGACATTAAGCCATCTGGAAGATCGGACGGCTGGCGCAAGATCTGAAAGGCTCAAAAGATTCTATGCGGTTACACGCCAACCATCGATGAAGAATCTCCTCCCATCTTTGACAACCTACTGACAAGAAACAAAATCAATGGATGGCACATAATCTCAAGCCTCTGACAAAACCCATAAGATTATACACCATTCGTCGATTCACTAATAGGATCAAGACCCACTGACACATCCAGAAACTAGGTCCCACTGACAGGTGTTGAGTAAGATTTGAAATCAATGGATGGCGCATGATCTCAAAGGGGAAGAATATTCCTTAAGATCATGCACTGACCCTAGATTGAACAGCCTTCACTACAGGCCCCACTGATAGGATCCCTCTTAGCAACACACAGACCAATAAGAGAATGCCAACTGTGCCAACATGGCAGTGGACCCACTTGAAAAGAAAGACTATGTCATTAGGAAAATCAATAATCAACGTAAGATCTCAAGTGTCTGACACAGTCTATGAGAACTTACGCTAACTATCAGATGGAAATGCTGTCAGAAGACTGGGCCCAGAAAACACTAGGGCCGAAACATAGGAAAAATTAAAGCTCAGGACTTAGGAAAAATTAAAACTTGCAGGGCACTAGGAACTTAGGAAAGATTAACCGGTGACTTAGGAAAAATTTAAAGGGGACCCGTCGACACATGAAACCTAACCGTGAACATAGTAAAGTTGGTCATTTTAATTAGCATATACAGATATAAGGTTTTAAGTGACCCCTAAAAAGGTAATGCAACATTAGAACAAGGCCAGGGTATTTTTTAATTTTTTAGGCCCAACGGCTACAATTTTGAAATTTTTTGCCTTAGGGTTTTAACCGGAGACATGAAAAACATTGCAAGGACCAGGGGAAGAGAGCTAGAGCCATGAAATTTTTTGTAGGGTATTAACAATGGCTCTAGTTGGGGATGCATGCCTCCTGCATGCATAGCAAGGACTCAGAATCATTGGTTTAAAGCAGACCATCCCACTAGAAAAATGTAGACAATAGGGAACAAGCAAGGCAGAATAGGCAACAGGACCAAAAACTGACAGACCAGGACAAAGCAGGGCAGGGGCAAGTAGCTTATTTACAAAAATTACAAAATGTACAAACCTGACTACTGTTCATGGAAAATAGAATACCTTAATTGAAGTATTTCTTCAAGAATTGTCCATGAACTGGCAATTCCTGAATACCACCATTTAATTCTTTGATAATGTATGAATCTTGGCCCGATTTCTCATGAATTAGATATGGCCCTAGCTAGATGGGATCAAATTTACCATGTTTCCCCTTATCCTCCAATCTGGCATTCCAAACTAACACCAAATCACCAGGTTCAAACTTTCTGTCAACATTCTTCTTATCATATAAATTCTTAACCCGCAACTGCAATTTGGCACTCCTTGCAACTGATTCTCTTCTAGTCTCATCCAACCTAATGAGGTCCTTAATTCTCAACTGCATCTCATTGTCTATGTCATCATCATATAGCTAAACAAATTTATACATTTCCAATAAGTTATTCTGAGGCATTCTTGCATGAATTCCATATACTAGGTCAAATGGTGCACAACCAATTGCCCTCTTCACAGTTACCCTATCAGCCCATAGAGCTAATGGCAGCTTTGAATTCCATGCCCTCTTATTCTTTTCAAGAATTCTCTTTAAGATTTTAATCAAACTCTTATTAGTAGATTCTGCCTAACCATTTCCTTGTGCATGATAAGGTGAGGAATTAGAAATCTGAATTCCCAAACCTTTGCGAAAGTCCTTATATTTAGTAGACCTGAAGCACATGGAATTATCACTTACTATTCTCTTAGGCCACCCAAACCTTGTAACAATATTATTCATCATAAAATCAATTACCACCTTACTAGTTTCATTTCTTGTAGGTATAGCTTCTACCCACTTTGTAAAGCAATTAGTGGCAACTAAAATCCATGAGTGTCCTCCACTTGACTTGTTTGGTATCTCCCCTATGAAATCAATTCCCCATT
The DNA here is from genome assembly GCA_027943335.1 of Chamaecyparis obtusa. Taxonomy (NCBI): domain Eukaryota; kingdom Viridiplantae; phylum Streptophyta; class Pinopsida; order Cupressales; family Cupressaceae; genus Chamaecyparis; species Chamaecyparis obtusa. Next base: position 2,600,342 of record BSBK01003078.1, read on the forward strand.
GTTGGAAAGGAGCTTGAACTTCTACTGGTCTTAATGGCACATTACCTGAAAATTTAAGCTTACCAGAGAACCTTTGATAAGCATCACACCTCCTCACCAACTATTCTGCATCCTTGAAGATTGTGGGCCACTAGAATCCTACTCTCAAGATCTTATGAGTAGTTGTTTTACCCATATAATGCCCACCACAAACTCCCTCATGCATTTCTTTCAATAACTTATTGGCCTGATCTTCATCTACACACTTCAAAAATATGTAATCCAAATTCTTCCTATACAATTTACACTTCACAATTACATACTTGATGGCCTGTAATTTTAATGTCCTTTTCTGATTATCATTCATATTATCTAGACATCTCATACTTCTCAAGTAATAGATGATATCCTGATACCAAATACAATCATCCATATCGCATGTGTAATCAATTTCAAAATGATTTACCTGATTTGCATCAAGATTGGATTGAGCCATCAGTTTTGCCAATTCTTATCCTCTAACCAACTTAGTAATCTGGACCTCAACATTGAATTCTTGGATCCTATTGATCCATCTGCATCTTCTTCCAAACACCTCTTGCTGTGAGAAAATATCCTTCATGGCTACACTTGGCACAAAAGCAATCATAGCTGCTCCCATCAAGTAACACCTAAAAGCCTTGATTGCCTTCACAAGTGCATAAGCTTGTTTCTCATTTATGTCATACTTCAATTCAGCAGCCTGCAAGGATTTACTAAAAAATGCAATAGGCTGCTGAAAACCATCCTTATTCTTTTGTAACAAAACTGCAACAATAGTGTGAAAAGATGCAAAGGAAAAGATATGCATTGGGACATTATAATTAGGTGCCTTAAGCAATAGTGCATCTTTGATAGCCTACTTGATATTTTTGAAAGCCTCATCAGGCTCACCCTCCCAATTGATTGCAGATCCCTTCTTCAACATCTTAGAAATAGGTCTAGTAACCTCTGCAAAATTTGTCACAAACCTCCTTAAGAAATTGACCTGACCAAAGAAGGACTGGATTCCTTTAACATTCTTTGGTCTCTAAATTTTATCAATGGTTGCTACCCTCTCAGGGTCAATTCTCACTCCTTGCTTCCCAACTAAGTGGCTAAGCAACTTATCTTCAATGACACCAAAAGCACATTTCCTTGGGTTCAAAGAAATACCAAATTCCAAGGCCCTCACAAATATTCTTTCTAAATGAGTGCAATGGTCTTCTTCCTCCTTGGAATAGACAGTTAGATCATCTTGATATACAATAAGGAAATCATTTATGAAATCTGAAAAGGCAACATCCATTGCCCTTTGAAAAGTAGCACCAGCATTTGTGAGGCCAAAAGGCATTCTCACATAAACATATGTCCCCCAAAGTGTTGTGAAAGCTATCTTGAATTGCTCTGATTCCTTGACAATGACCTGATTATAGCCAGATAAACCATCCATCATAGACATCAATTCTGATCTGGTTACTCTTTGCAACATAGCTTCCATATTGGGCAGGCAATAATTATCCTTTAATGAGCTGATGTTTAGATTCCTGAAGTCCACACAAAGCCTAATGTCACCATTCTTTTTTCTCACAGCAACAAGGTTTGACACCTAAGAAGAATGTCTTATAGGCTTAATAATTCCAACATCTCTCATCTTCATTAACTCTTCTTGCATCTTGGGTGCCAAAGTGGGATTAATAGGCCTTTTTTTTTGCCAAAAAGGTTTAGCATCTTCTTTCAATGGAATAATATGCTGAAACAAATCTTCTCTATAAACCTTCAGGTCATCATATGACCATGCAAAAACATGCCTAAATTTTCTCAATAATTCAATCAAAGATTTCTTTACCTTTTGAGATATATCTCTACCAATGTATACCTTCTTAGGTGCCTCATGTGTTCCAAGATTTATCTCCTCTAGATCAACATGATCTTCTCTTTTGATATTCTTTTGAACTCTATCCTGGTTATCAAAGACAGACTCCAAAACAACAAGCCCCTTGGGCACCTTGTTAGTTCTAAGCTGAATGACCTCATTGCCAAAGACAACCTCCCTTCCTTCTACTAACTCAACCAATGTTGAACAATCAAATTCCTAACCATGGTACTGATCCTCACAACCCATAAACTTCAAGATATCATTATCATCATCAAAAACTTGCCAATTCTCAATATTATTTGGTATCCTAGGCCTAGCCTGAATTTCAACTTTAGAGATACCAAAAAATGTAATATCATTGGGATTGATTGCAATATTGGCTAACAAGTCAGCCATCTTATTGTTACTCCTATCCTTCCACTCAATATTGAAGGCATCAAAATGTTCAATCAAATCCCAAACTACATTCCTATATTGCTTCAACCTCTTGTTCTTGGAAGCATATACTGACCTAACTTGGGACACCACCAACTCAAAATCACCAACAACACTTAAACACTTAATACGATGCTTTTGTCCCAACCTCAATCCTAACAAAAAAGCTTCATATTCTACTATATTGTTGGTACAAAAGAAATTCAATGTGAAAGAAAACTTGTAGGTGTTTCCATTAGGAGAAATAAGTAAAATACCTACTCCTGCACCATCTTTGCAATTTGCATCATCAAAGTACATTACCCACAGATCACCCTTCATAGAATTAGCACTTACCTCAATAAAGATAGGTGGAAAAATAGGTTCCTCTTCAAATACAGGGATCTCTGCCCTAAAAACATTAATATCAGTATCCACAAAACATGTAGTTTCATTATCAATATTTCTCTCAATCATGTGGATTGTCCTTTTCTAGTAACAAGATGGATTAATTTATTATTAGCATGATTATTATCATTATATTTACAAATAGTGATCTGTCTCTCCAAAAACTCTGCCAAAGAACACCTTATTTTGAAAACTGCATCACATGGCAAAATCGAGAATAAGAAATACGTGCTTGGCAATAGGACATGCTCGATCTGGTGAATTGGAATTTCGTACCAGAATACAAAAAAATTGAGAGCTGCCCCTAGCCTGATAGGATGAGTTGAAGCCAATTCTGCCATTGCAAGATCCTGCACAAGGAAGCTAAAATTAGGATATATAAATTATAATTAGTCTATCATTATTAACAATGACAGAGACATTCCTGAAATCTAGACACCTAAAAACATTAAACGTAGCAAGAAGTTTAATACTTGAGAAGACTTATAGGCAAGCAATGTTCTTTCTGCAGCCTCTTTCATGTCAGCACCTCTCTTGAACTCTACCATCCAGCGGTAATAATCTCCCTTCATCTTAAGATTAAACAACTTTGCTTCCCATGTGGTAGATGAAGGAGCCAGATGCGAATCACAAACATGAATAAAGTTGTCACATATATTACTGATCTCAGACTCGACCTTTTCCCTGTAGTCTCTATTCATTGTCACATGCTCGTGAATACCACGGCTTTCTTCCTTCTGTTCGATTGAAGAATTATCCTCTAGGAACCCCTCCAAATTCAAATCACGTTCTTGTATACCATTGATAATAAATTCCGCTCCTCCACATCCACAGTCTTCACCACCTTCTCCGTGAACTCCACCATTTCCTCATAACGCTCTTCTTCCTCTTCTAATTTCGCCATGTGCATGTTTTCTTTGTGCGATGACTCTACAGGGGGTATTTCTGTGCACCTCTATTCAAACAACACCAATCACATGTATCCTGCTCAAAATAAGAAAACATCAATATCAACCTAAGCATCCGATTCGCATAACTCGGCCGGGTCCAGCAAGAGAAACCCTATCACAATGAAGTAAAGCTAATAAAAGGGGAAAAGAGAGAATTTATTAGGGAAACTGGTATCCAGCCATACATTGAAGGTAAGTTGTTTATATACTGATAAATATCCCACAGAAATTCATGAAATGGTGAACATTATAACAAAGCGAAGGAATCTGAAATTTTCAAATAAGGAATTACATCTTAAACAAAAAAAACAACCTATGGTTTTGACAATAGGAAAGAGAAATTCAAATATCCAGACGATTGATATAAGCCATATCAGAATGTGTCACAATTAGCATTACAAATTATTTTTCCGTACATAACCATTTGAGGATTTCATTTACCTCTGGCGGTCAGCATTATTTAAAGGAAGGATTTGCTGCTCTAAAGACAATACGTTCTCAAGGGACAAATAGCCCCAATTACCTCAAATGATGTATTTAAATAATTAGAAGGAAGTGATCAGTTATGTTTGTATTATCAGATTAAATTTATACTAAGTTTATAAGAAGAGACAAACTGCAATTGCGCAATTACACAGATATAGAGAGATAAAAATGTGTAAACAACAGAAATAGAAAGTCCAGAGGTCGGAGACAAATTAGCTCTGTGTAAAGAACAGAAGTAGAAAGTACAGATGTCTGGACATTTGCACACCCGCACTTTCATCCCAATCAAAACAGCCAGTAAGTTCACAAACAGAAGAATCCTCTCCAAATATTTGTATATTATTGAAAAAATAATAATATTACACATGCATCCATTATTGAAAAGACATACAACCTGCAAATCTCAAGAACAATTATATAATCAAAAGCTTTTAACAATCACTTGGGGTTCGAGGCACCCGGAAATCTAACCTTATTATCAGAACACATAAACAGGCCTTTTCAATTCTACCGCCTGATACATCTCATTATATTTCATATGGCCACAGTGAGCTTTATCTATGTCTATCTCCATGAAAATTTTCTCTTCTTTAGCATCGTCCATGTATATTTGCCATTCAACAATCTTTATGTCATCGGGCTTTTCCATTTTAGCGTAACAATTTATTGTTAGTCTTTCGCCTGGTTGTGCTACATAAGCGTGCTTCTTAACAACGTCGGTGTATCCCCAGCGGTTGCTGAATAGGGAGAAGAAGTCATAAAACCCCGTTGTAGTCTTGAAGACGTTGAGTTTCACATAATTGGCGAGGACATTAAAACTCCTGTCATACAGCCTGTACAATCGACCTCTATTTAAATCGAACAGAATAATCACAAGACTCAATAGGGTTGAAAGCTTTACATAACTGTTTGCCTGAAGCAATATAGGAAGAGTACTTATCAGCAACCAAAACCTGCTGCTGAAATCGACGTAGTTTAAGGTTGTAGGAACTACAACATCAGCACCTCTACTGCAAGCACAACGTCCACTGAATAACTTTTCATAAGCCTCTGTTTCGGATAACTGCTTGCCCACTGCCACTGACCTTGATATTCTCCGAAAGCTATCTACAAAGACTATGTTTTCACCCAAGTCTTGCGTGCATTTTAGCAACTGAGACAGCTGTCCAATGTGTATGAAGTAATGATACTTATTGTGCTTTACTGTGTAGAAGAAAGGGCTATTTGGGTTATCATCCTGAAAATGCATTGTTATTTCTTCTATATTTTTCAATCTGATTGGCCCACCTTGAAAATGAGCAAACAGTTCTCCAGGGGTCATTGCATAATCTCTAGTCTCACCCAAAACAACAACTGCTTTCTTCCTCCACCACTGGCTCAGCTTGAAAAGAAGATAGGATAGCACAAGAATGGTTAGCTGATGGCAGCGAAGAAGCTGCCAAATGGCATAAAGCCATTGCGCCCACTGCGCTTCTGGTTTATTAAGCCACTGGGGCAACCCCTCTTCTATACCAGAGAACCACTTCTCCATACTATTTTGTTTCTAAAACAAAATGAATGCGACGAGTAGATCAGGTTATTGCCTTTGAAGCAGAGGGAAGCAGAGAAATTACTAGTGACTATATAAAGACTTGCACAGCGCGTACCTTCGTGCAAGGCGCGTACAGATAACTCTCTTCTGGTAGAGAGGAGGTTGGAGCTTCGAAATCGCAGAAATTACTCGTGAATATATTATTCAGAAAAGAAATGACTACTGACATTGTAAGCTGTGGGAAACCAGCTATTTAGATTTGGATCCATAATAATTATATCATTTGCTAAGAGGCGAGCTTTGGAAATAGAGAAATTATTAGTTAAAAAATAACTTGCATAGAATTAATTTGCTTGGAAACTTTGTATTGTTTGTTTTTTATCTTCTTTTATTATATTCACTTTTTGTCCATTCGACTTGGTGGGATTGAAAATAAACCAAAAAAAACTTTAAATTTTTTTTTTTTTAAATCATTCTATAGAATGGTTCAGTCAAACTCGTAAATATAGCGGAGCATAACAGACTAGTATTTGTTTTTCTCTCTGCTACCGATTGATTCGAGCTCGGTAGGATTAAATTTCTTACTTTTTAAAAAAATCTTTACTAGTGGATGGAATATTGGCAATTATAATATTGATGATATTTTTTTTTAATGTTATCAATAGGAGAGTAGTTGAACATGTTTTGTATGAGGATATTAATTATAATTTCATTAATTTATATGTATCATATATAATTTATGTATAATCTATTAGTCAATATGAAAAATATTGTCAATGGGTCCTTGGTTTGCTGATGTAGTTGTTTGATTCTCAATGAGGCCACGAAGGATTAAGTCTTGCATTGTGCAAAGGCTTCAACACCATAATGGATGAAGCAGATTTTTGTGGAATGTATACACCTTAGTCCTTGGCTCTTAACTGAAGTTGAACTTTCAACATATATATAGATTAAATTATTAATAAAGTATTAATATAAATTAAAGTTTACTTATAAAAAATGATAAAACTATAATAAAATTTTATATTTGAGTTTGTACAAACTCACTACTAATAATTTATACAAATAGATAAACATAACTATCAAATCACTAATACTTACTATTAAATAAAGTATATACAACTTGTAGTTCTTCACAAAATAAATATATTTACAACTTAATGTAAATTTTAAAAAACTTAATTTTTATAAATAATATGTAATAAATATTTATATTAAACATTTCAACTGCCAATTACTTAGTACCTATAAAATTAATATGCTAATGTATGGCTCACCATTTGAGTCAAATCAAATAATTAATACCCAAAATTTTAGACTTGTCTATTTATCAATCCACGACATTCCATCTTATCTAGAAAAAATCTTTGATTTCTAATTTATAGATCAGATATTGTGATATTGCTATTAGGATTCAACTTTGTAGTTTTCATGATTTGATGTTAGGATCTAGGACTGTTGCACATGAATAATAACTATTTACAACAATTACAT
>BSBK01003078.1:2615000-2717500 GCA_027943335.1 Chamaecyparis obtusa
TGAGATTAGACACATCAGCATGACAGCTGGAATACAAATCATTCATCACAACATGATCACTAGTCACCAATAGAAGATCTACCATTGCTAACACAAAAACACTGTCACTCATCACTAAAACAACTTTTGTAACCTCAAAACATGTTTACCAATCAACCAAATCAGTTTTGGTCATAACCATGAACTTAACATAGCATCAGAAACATAATTCTATGATCACACCACCTAACTCACCATAGATTTGATAAACCAATCAAATCACCCATTGCCAATCACAGACTATTCTAGCAGTTGCCCTGTCACACTTCAATCATTCATAACTCATACAAATAATATATTCAATAGATGTTTTAATTATATATTTAGCATCTAGAGACATCCCAAAGTCTCCCTTAAGAATCATGACCACTAGAACCACATGAAACATACTATTTATTCTTCTCACATAATTGCAAACACACTAAGAACACTAGGTCAATACTTGACATCAATGAAAACACAATAACTGATCAACTCAATAACAACTATGTATCATCATTGTACAACTATTCTATCACATCATCAATTATGCCAACACCTTCGGCATTTTGAGACCCTTTAGAGTGTCTGAGTCTTTACACCGTAAAACCCCAAAAGGGAGAATGAAGCCCAAAGCTTCGACACCTGATATCCACCCTTCGACAAAATCCCTTCTAAGAGTCATGGAATTAGAGTCCCCGAGACACCAAAACCCTAACCTCTTTGATCTTCACCTTTAAGAATGCTTAGGCTTTTCACCTTCGGGGTTTCTGTGTTCCAAAAGCCTGAAAGGGGGTCATCGGACTCTGACACCCCAAAGATCCAACAATTCCTCAGATCTCGTCTTAATTTTGGTCCTTACTTTTATTATTTCTTGGTCTTATGGGGTTTTATTTATGATTTTATTTGCTTCCTAAATTCTATTAAAGATAAATTATTTTATCGCAAATAAGTTCTAAGTGAACTTCATAGATTACATTTTTCACTTTCAATAAATTGTGATGTTGAATAGATGTTCACCGCTAAAGATTAAATCAGTGAGGTAATGGAGGACGTTGAAGAAATCCAAAGGCTTTCTACAAGGATAATCACTTTCTATAAAGATCAACAAACACGTTTGGAGCTCATGAAGTTGTCCAATTTTGAAGAAGTACAATTATTAAGAAATTCAATGAAGTTGTTCTGGGTGATCTCCCTCAACAATAAGAATTTGTTTTTCTTTCCTTCAATCATATTTTTATGTCTTATCATCATCAACCCCAACCCATGGTCTAAAATTTTCAAAGGCAGACAAACGAATAATTGGCAAAAAATCCCAATTTTTTAAATAAAAAATCAGTTATTTCAAGGTTGTAGATTGCATACTATGGGTCATTTTGAGCTTTCTCAAAGTTCCACATTAGTTACATAATCAAACAATATTTCATTCCTTTTATTTTTGGTGTTAAAATCAAGTTGCAAGATCATTGGAGGCATTTTTTTTCAAAATGGCAGACAACTTTGCTTCGTCTCAAGTTTGTAGGGCATGTTTTGGCCCTGATTTTGCATGCTTTTAGTGATAGAAACAATGAAAACTAAAGTCAAAATGTTTTAGTTTAGTTTATAAGTATTTTTATTAAGGTAAACTTTAATTTTATATTTTATTGCTCCATTTCTATATCGCTGGAAACCCTAATTATAGAATTGACAATTCTATGACGTAAAAACTATATAATCTCATCTAGGTATTGTAATTAGGGGTTAGATCCTTTGCATTAGAAATTAATATATAATTGGTGTTGCATTCGTGGTGTGTTTATCTACCATCTATGTGGATAATGAGAATTTATTTTCAAGAATGAAGAGCCAAGGGTGTTTCTATGTTATTGTTCTTATGATTTATTAAATTGGTGTTAATCGTTATTGAATCTACTCATCGTGATGAATGTTTTTGAAAGATAAATTATGGGATTGAAAATTCTATGATGCAAAACTACATAATCTCATCTAGGTATTGTAATTAGGGGTCGAATCTTTTTCAATAGAAAATAATATACAATTGGTGTTTCATTTGTGGTGTGTTTATCTACCATCTATGTGGGTTTTGAGAATTTATTTTCAAGATTCAAGAGCCAAGGGTGTTTCTATGTTATTGTTCCTGCAATTTATTAAATTAGTGTTAAATGTTATTGAATCTACTCATCATGGTGAATTTTTTGGAAATATATTCTTATTTGTGCTTGAGGGTAGATTTTTCACACATGTGTGCAGACTTGGATGGCTTCGCAATTCAATGAATTTTTATATATTATCTATCTTGTTAAAACTTCATTGTTGATTGAATATGTTGGATATGAATTATGAGTTCTTCTAATTTATATTTTATGGTTTTTCTCTATCTTATTGATATTCAATATGCAAGTTGGATCATTGATCATTGATGTTAGTTAGGAATTTATTTTGCTTATTTGCTAAAATATCTTATTACCCAAGCATCTTTTGATATTATTTTGAGAACAAGGTTAAAAGTTCATCTTAGATTTTAATATTAGATTGCACTAATAAATTTTCATGTAGGTTAGCTTAAAAAATCAAAGAATAAAAAGGGTATTTTTGGATTCATTATTTTAGCCTATTTGAAACAATCGAGCAAAGGCCTCCTTGTGAACATTCATATTTATCTTGAATTGATTCTCCGCGTGATTGTACCACAACTACTAAGAATCTTGGGATCAACTTCATCACTCTTTCAAGAGAGGGATTTGCATTACTTATCATTAGCTATTGTCTCATGTAAACACAACAATCAACAAAAGTGACACTAGAGGGAGGGAATGAACCTCCAAACAAAAGACTCAAAAGCATCAAATCTTTCTCACTAGAGATGTTCAAGAAAGTTCTTATATCCTCTTTGAAAAAAGGTGAGTTCTTTGAGCTCACCCACTATCATGAAACTTGCAAGGAGAAGGTAAAACCAAAGACAAACCCCCTTGACCATCCAACAGTGTTGCAAGACCCATTTACCCAACAATCACATATTTTTGACCCTACAATTTCTACAACCATAAAAACAAATTAGAATTTTCCACCACCTATCCAAATGGCTTTCTTTGCTAACTAACAGAGTTCCCCAGTAAATATGGGGTGTCAATAACATGAACTATCAAATAATCCTAGGAGATTTTGTACCAAGTTTGTGTATGGTGAATTGAGGACAATGGAAGACACATTCGTGCATTCAATGAAATATGAAACCAAAAGGAAATCACACATCAAGATGTTACATGTTGTGTTTTCCTATATACCCTTGGTGAGTTTTCTTACAACTGGTACTTCAATTTACCAAGAAGATCCATCACCACATCGACTAATTTTGAAACCAAATTCCTTAACCAATTCAAACTCTACATGGATCCCACTAACTTTCATCACCATTTTATCTCAGATAGGGAAGAGTCAAATGAGTCCATCTCTATGTTTAACCATCATTTTCATAAGATGTATCAAAAGCTCAAATCTCTATATACTATTGATGTAGAAGTTTCCATCCAAGATTACGTACAAGCCTTAGATCCTTTAACTACAATTTTTTTTAGAAGGCTCCCACCTGCTAATATAGATACTTTGGAGAAGGTGTGTAACAAAGCTATCATTTTTATGCAACAAATGGATCCACAAGTTGGTGGAAACTTTATTTCTTTTTCATCCTTTGGAAACACTTCTTCTATGAGAATGATGTCATCCATTAATCATGCCCTGACCAATCATACCCTACTTCTCAATCCTATACCAACTCCACAGCTCACTCCCCCACCACTATCTATTACATATCTAGACTATGAGGCCCATGAAATGACCTTTTTCTTGGACACAAATTGTAACTCCAATTGATCCACACAATCATTTAGCATCCGAGTTAGAGGTCGTAAATAAGACTGTGTTTCAAGTGACTAGTGAGATCACTAGGATTAAACTAAATCCATCTCCAAATCAAGGAAACTATCAGAGACAAACTGATACCCTAAATACCTATACCCAAAATCAAAATCAAAGTTACAAAAAATGTAACAATAATACAAAAGATAAAGGATCCAAAGAGTAGAGACCCAATACCTTATAATAATGCAAATGTATATGAATCTATTGATCTTAATTTTGTAGGATCTACATGTGTTTCCCAAAGTGACAATGGGTATAGAAATGACCCATAGAATCAGTAATCTTAGAGGTTTGATGAACCTCATATTTAGTTTAATGTGATGTTTGATTCATATGAATCTAAGATAGTTAAAACTTCTAGTTGTAACACTCAAGAGGATGAATTTGTATTCCCATTTCAAAAGGAGAATGAGCCCAATTATTATGAGCTCCATACTTTCTAGAATAACAACCGCAACACATATAACTTGAGAAGTAGAAGAGAACCTTTGACTGATGGTATTCCTCTAGGATTGCAGCCAATACCATCATATCCTTAATCTTGCAATAATCCAACACTCCCGAAAGGCCCGGATGTTATTTCCCTGTCACCTATAGGTGTACCCATTGTGCTCAAAAATCTGACTTGGTCCCTTGAAAAGTACAGTTCCATGGAAGAATGAAAAATAAATAAAGAAAACATATCAATGTTTGATATGCTACAAATCTTCCCTTTATAGAGAGACACACTTTTGAAGTCTTTGGATCATTCCAAACAATATACATCAGCTATAAATACATCAGATCCTACATCAAATATGAATTCTTTCAAAGCATTTACGACCACGTTTAAAGAAAATTTATAGGTTTCCCTATTCCTATTGAGCTTGCGTATATCTAGTTAGAATTTACACAATTAGTTGATCTTATAAGAGTAAAATGAAAAAATAGACCCCTAGTCCAATCAGTGTAAGACCATCTATAAGGTCTTCCTCCACACCGAGAGAGAAGAAGAAAGAAGAGATGGAACCACTAAAGGCAAAAACTTGTAACATAAGAGAGAGAAGAAGGATATTGGAAGGCCTAGGAGAAAATTGAAATTACAACACGATAGTGAAACCAAATATGAGGATGTTTCACATTTGTCAAATTTGTGCAAAAACAAGGCCCTAAATATAGAGATCTGGATGAGTCACTTAAGATAGTCAAGAAATATGGAGGATATTTAGGATTAAAACAACTTGAGTATAAGAAAAGGGTTGATGAAGAAAAATATAAAATTGAAGAGGCTACTATGTTTACTTGACATAAGTTTAGAACTACACTTGTGGAGGTAGCCCCTATATAGAAGATAAGTTATATAAAAATATTGATGCTAGATGTGGATATTCTTTAGTATCTAAGAAGGAAATGAGGGAGAGATCCCTGGCTATCATAGTACTTGACTTATCTAAAATAGGAATCAAGGATACACTGCAAGAATACTCAAAGAGATTCCTAGTGAAAAGAAGAGCACTAAGTATAATGGTCGGTAAGTTAGAGGAAGTTCAAAATGAGACTGATAAACTATGAAAAAAGATATTCTTATAGATAAAGACCCTTTCAAGGGTATAATATATGATGAAGATGTAATGGAAATCAAGATTAAGGAAACTAGAGAAATGAACATTGATGATTTAGAAAAGGAAAAACTATTGAAAGGAGAGCCTGTTATTGAACAGATAATGAATTTTCCTGAGATAGAAGAAGTTATCTCAGAAGATACTCATGAAATATAACAAATGTTGATTCCCCCACCAAACCAAAAAAAGATACTACACCAAACGATACCGAGGTCACTATAGAGACCGAGATTACCCAAGGACAAAATCAAGAGTTAGTGATCCAAGGCCACAGAGCTTGTGAGGGAGAAAGAAAAGGATAAAGAAGAAAATAATGAAGAAACTCAAGAAGAAAAGAAGGATGAAAAGAAACAAGAAGAGAGGAAGGTAGAAGAGAAAAAAGAAAAAAGAAAAGATGACAAAATGGAGGATACTACTGCTACATATGATGAAAAGAAAGCATCTAGAGATAAGGAAAAATGAAAGAAAAAGAAGTATAAAAAGGAGAAGATTCATTTGAGCCAACCTATTGTTATACCAAAGGTTGATATATCCACCATGATCCATAAAGAATTATCTGAATTTGGTGATTTACTAAAAAGGAAAGTTGCACAAGACAAGTTACTTGCAAAGAAGAAGAAGATTGATGTCTTAGAAAGTGTCAAACACATATTGCATGAGATTGTACCCGAGGCTGACGTAAATGAAAAGGAGACATTTACAGTCAATTAAGTGAACTGGTGAGCTAGATAAACAAACCCAATGCTAAGACCTTAGAGTATATGATATAAGTGCATAAGAAGCACATGGAAGATAAAATGATTGAAGAACTCAGGTTTAATTGGTTGCACTTGATAAGGTAACACTATTTGAGCCGGTTACTAAGTTGGACAAAGAGTTGCAAGATATTCTTTTATTATTTTAGAATATTTGTTTAATTTCAAATTTCATCAAGGACATTAAGGAAAAAGATGAGAATGTGGAAAAGGAGTTGACTGAGCCATTAGCAAAAGTATCTACCAAGCTTAATTCTTTTAAGGAATATTATGAAAGGTTGAAGTACTTAATGGGAGTACAATATGAGCTGAGGAAAGAGGAGAATGAAATAAGAATGAATCTCATGGAGCTAAAAACATTTTTGATAAGACATATTGAGTCATTACAGAAGCATGTACATAAGGAAAAAGACTTAGTAAGCATACTGGATGTAATTGCTATGGACAGCGTGATAAATCTAACAGCTAATATCAGTGAACAACTCATAGTGTTGCAGAAACTAAAAGATTCATGGAAGGCATCACTGAAGGATGGACAAGAATAGTATAAATAAGTTTTTGACAAGATCCCTCCAGTGGAAAAATAGTAAGTTATTATTTTGGCATTTTTTATTAAATAAAGGGGTAAATATGATATGTATAAGGGAGATGAGATAATAAGTGAGCAAGATGAGATAATAAGTGTTATGACATACTTGAAGGAAATATTTATATGAGGAAATATATGAGTATAGGAATTATTACTATAGGGGGAGTAATAAGAAAAGATAAGTAATGGAGATATAAGGTTTTTCCAAGATATCCAAATACATTTAAACAATTTTGCTAAGGACATAAATTTTGATGAGTTTGAAGGTTTTTAACAAATATACCAACTAATGCCAAATGGGGAGATTGATACTCCTATAGAGTTATTTTTTTCATTACTTATGATCAATTCATATTGGTTGTCAAAGTCATTTGGTAAAGAAGGAAAGTCAAGTCGGTAAAGCACATAAGCTAGTCAATAAAGGAAATAAAGGAAATACAATTTTCGGTTAAGGAAAAGGAAGTTTAGACACGGAGAAAGGTAGAACTAAACATGGAGCACTAATTTGTACCAAGATAGAACATATACCAAACTGATAGAAGATACAGCTATTGAGAAACATAAAAATTTATTACCAAGTATCACAGGTTGGCAGAAGGAGAATAGATACATTGAGCCTGGACACCACAAGAAAATGGTTTACAAATCTCGAGCAGTTTGTTTGATAGTGCATTAGAGATTTAAATATAAGGATTATGCATGATTACAAGGTGAGATTCACTAATAATAATTAAAATAGATAAATACATTAGAGAAGTAACCAATGCTAGCATTGAGTATAAATTAAGAAGAAGACTCTAGATTGTTTTCAACACTTCTAGAATTGAGTATAAATTAATCAAAATGTGAAGATCACAACATGAGAGGAGAGAGTACATGTGCGAAGGAGAAATTGTAGAGAGAAATTGATGAGTAGAGAAGCTATCGAATAATAGAGCAGTAAAGAGAAGATTTTTAGTGTGATTCAGAATTGAAGTTACCAAGCACATATTTTTTATTGTGAGTGAAGCACATTATGAGGTAAAAATTTAATGAAAATATTGAGTCTGATAAGCATAATTTGATGCAAGTATTAAAGACATATTTGTGTACTCATTAAAGTGTAGTCAGAATTGTGAAGTCTCTTAACTTAGCAGATCCTAGCAGACCTTATTTTGTAAATCCTTTAACATGGTACAATTCCTAGATTAGAGTTGTAAAATCATTTAGCAAGGTAGGATTAACTGGTCTTTAGAATCTTAACCAAGTTAATACTCTTAATAGGATAAGCTATAAGAAATATCTAATATTGTAGCTTGAATAGAGAAAACATTTTAGTGCAGTAGTGAAGTTTTGTGGGTGTCATCCCTATTGAGATTTTTATCCTCTAACAAGGATTTATGTGATACCAAAATGATTATGTTATGGGTTATGTGTTAATGCTTTATATATTTTATGAGATCCATGCAAAGTTATGAATTCAATAAATAGTTAAGAAAGCTAGTTAAAATATTTTGGAGTACTGATTCACCCCTACCATCTCAGTACTCACCTCTCCATTCTTAATCCAACAGAATACACCTCACATAGTTTATATTACTAAATTCATTAATAATATTTTCCCCCTAAACACCCAGTACTACTCCAAATCAAGCATGTTTCACTATGGATTTTACTCCATGGTTAAGCCCACTTATCTTACAATCCCATTTGCCAAACCTTCAACAAGTGTTGTGCCTTATGAAACGTTCATAATATGTTCCCTTTATCTCTTCAATTAATAAAAAGGAGATATCTTCTGCAACAATTTAAAATTTGATATTGCTATCAGGATTCAACTGTGTAGTTTTCAAATCAATCTCATTGACTCATGTTTCATGAGAAATTATTCACAAGATCTCATCTCCCATGAGAATCAATAGAATACTTAGAACTCATTTCTTCTAGGTTATGCTCATAGAGGTGAAGGATTGGGCCTTCTTAGGAAGTCACCCATCCTAGTACAACTCATACTCAAGTGTTCTTATCTATGGATTTTTCTCCACAGTTAAGCCTACTTATCTTGCAACCCCATTTGCAAAACCTTTAGCAAGTTTTGTGCCTTTTGAAGATTCATAATATCTTCCCTTTGTCTCATTAATTGATAAAAAGTAGATATCTTCCACATCAATTTAAATTGTGATATTACTACTAGGATTTAACTTCTTAGTATTCAAGTCAAGCTCATTGTCTCATATTTCATGAGTAGCAATTCACAGGAACCCATCTATCATGAGAATGAATGGAAAACTTAGCACTTTCTACACCTAGGTGATGCTAATAGAGGTTAAGCATTGGCCTTTCCTAGGAAGTCACCCATCCCAATACTACTCCAACTCAAGTATGCTTTACTACAAATTTTCCTCCAAAGTTAAGTCGACTTATCTTGTAAACTCATTTTCAAAATGTTCAACATGTATTGCAACTTATGAATCATTCATTATAGACTACTTTTAGCTCATGAATTGATTAAATAGGAGATATCTTCCATAGCAATTTAAATTGTGATATTGCTAACAGGATTCAATTGTGTACTTTTTGAGTAAAACTCAATTGTATAGTTTTTAAAAATTAAGAGAAAAAATTATAATATAATCAATATCATCTATAATCCATTAAAATATCTCTACATATATTTTGAGCTCTCAAGGATACCAGACCTATTTTTTCTATGATTTTTAACATTTACAGTTGGACTACAAAGAAGATCACATTATTCTTTTTTTTTTTTTACAAAGTGTCTCATGATGTTCAAAAGGGTATAATTCCTCAAATCTATAAACTCTTGAGCTATTTGGCCAAAAATCCATATTGAGTCATGAAATTCCTACTTATCTTTAAAAAAACAACTACATAATATATGCATTCTTTGATTTTGTCAACATCAAAAGAGGAATGGAAAAATAACATGTTCTTGATGTATCCATGACAAGAGGATCATGAATGGGGATAGTCCAAGACATGGAGCAAGATTCACACAATAGAAACAACAAAAAGGATTTGAGAGAATGCAAGATTAGATGTTCGCACTATTATAGATTCATGAAATCAAGTACAATTGGCTAACAACATGCAAGGTTACATTCAAGGCATACATGCCTAATTATAGATTTATTTCTAGATTATCCTTCAATTCTAACCTTCAATATGTTAGATCCTTATACTAGAAACTACCTAATTATAGAACAATTATATCAATATATAGACATTTGAAAGTAACAATTTGACCATAAAATATCACATTCTCCAAGGTAGGAAAACATATGTGTAGATATAGGTCAGGACCCAAATCATGAAGAACACCTCTAGTAAGATGTTAAATGCAGTGCAATTCTATGGGGAGGTTGGCCAAGATTTTAGGAACATCAAATAATGTACCAAACAAATTTGTGAACTGTGGAAATGGTTTGCGAGATTGGAAAACTCCAACAAGCCATGAAATGTGAAGAACAAATAAGTTTGAAGAAAAATTAAAGATATCTCCACTGAGAAGAAATAGATCAAGATGCAAATGTAGATGACCTAATCATTTGAACATAAAGCTAGGAATACTCCAAAATGTCCACAAGAGCTAAAGAGCCAACTCAAAGGAATGCTACAACAAACACAAAAAATGACAAAAGAAGAATAACTAAAAATAAATATTGTTGGTTGATGTAAGATTTCCATGAACACAAGGATGCTCTTGCATTATACACCTGAGGTTAATGAAAACTGGGCCTCTAACTTTGATGGGGCTAAAGGAAAATGAAGATGGTCTATCGCATCCTGATAAATCCAATAATAATCCTCAACTAGTTTGTTCTTCCACTTCGCAAGATATTCATGATACTATATGCCACACATACTTCTTCCAACTCTACAATCTAAAATATATTTAATTTCATCCAACTACTTCTTAGGAAACTCCTACTCCAAATCTGATCCACTATCATTAATGAATTCTACCTCACGGTACTAGTAAAGATTTGTAATATTGAATATAGGTGATATATCCATGTCATCTTGTAACTGAGCTTCATATTCATTACCTAAATCAAATTTATTCAAGATCTTACAAGCTCCAAAATTCCTTACCTTCAACTTATTGTATGTTCCAACTGGAAATCTTCCCTTTCTCATATATACCATTACATTATCTTCTACTTTAAATTTCTTACTTCTCATCTTATTTATCCGTATACTTAGGGTTCATGTCTTCCAAATGCTATTTACCTTGATTATTGAATGACTCAAATGTGTTCTATAAATTCCTCTACTTCAACCCTTCTTTTATGTTTATGACTAATATCCCTTAATTTAAATACACCTTTAGGATTCATTCATTTGTCTATCTCAAATGGTGCTTTCCTTGTTGTTTGGCTCAATGAATTATTATATGCAAACTCTACTTGAGGTTTAAATCATGTAATAGTGTGTCCCACTTTTTCGGATGAAGAAAATCAGCATTCTACAAAAATAAAATTTAGGGCCTTCACTCCAAGTGGGTACTTCGGGTGAAGAGGAAGACCATATTTGCGTGAAGTACCCTGCATAGGGTACTTTGCGTGAAGTACCCTACACAGGGTACTTCGCATGAAGTGGGGTCTTCACGCGAAGCCCCTTTTGGCTGAATTTCTTTATAAATTTATGGCATTCCTTTTTTATTTTCATTGTTTACTATTTGGATTTTGTGGACCCAGGGCTTAGAGCGAACCAATGACGTTGAGTATGACATCAGCTCCTCCCAAGTTTTTTTGACCTCTTCAAATTGTTAGTAGTATCAGGTACATGCATTTTTCTCATTTTCTATTGTAAATTATATATTTTATATTTATTTTAGTTAGTTATTTGTTTTAAATAATTTTTAGTTTGTAGAAATGTTAGAAAATCATAGTTAAATATTATAATATGCTAGAAAATGATAGTAGAATGTTAGAAAATAATAGTAGAATTGTTAGGAAATGTTAGAAAACATTATAAACCATAGTATAAATGTAAGAATATGTTATAAAATTATAGAAAATCATAGTAGTTTGTTAGAAAATATTCACAAAACATTAGAAACCGTAGTAGAACTGTTAGAAAATGTTAGAAAATTTAAAGATCTTATAGAAATTATTAAAACTATTTATTTTTTAATTTCTTTTAAAGTTAGTAAATATTAGGAATCTCTCTCTCTCTCAAGTACACACATTTTTAGCTTTGTAAGTTCAACCAAATAGCATGTTTAGCTCCTTATTCCTTCTTTTACCAATTGATCTTAGTTGATACTAATGACAACATCTAATGCTCAAATAGAGATAACAATGTCTATTATGAAAATCTTGTTGAAATTAGGAAGGGTGTTGTGCCACTTTAATTTTCAAATACTAAAAACTTTTGTGTACCTCATTAGTCTACTGAAACCTTTACTTTTGTCCATTTTTAAGGTGTCAATCATGCGAGAGAACATGTGACTGAAATTCTTTATGAATTTCCTATTTAAAAGCTAGCAAGGTTATAAAATCTTCTAACATCACCTACTAATTTAGGGTTTTCAAACTCAAAATTACTTCAACTTTGGTAGAATCCATATTTAATGCACCTTTGGAGGTCACAAAACCAAGATAGATTGGTTCTTCTTTCATAAACTCACATTTTTTGAGATTTAAACCGTTAACTTCTCTTCATTCAACTTCTACAAAACCTTGTTAAGATGTTTGCATATGTTCTTCTTTGGTCTTACTAAACACAAGTATATCATCTAAATAAACAACTACAAACTTCGCAATGAAATATTTTGGAACCTCATTAATTTAATCTCATAAATGTTATTGGGGAATTTCAAAGCCCAAAAGGCATCACCATCCACTCATTCAATCCCTCATTGGTTTTAAAATAAATCTTCCACTCGTCTACTTCCCTTATCCTAATTTGATGGTAACCACTTTAAAAGTCAATTTTAGAGAAATAACAGGCACCCTCCAAACAGTACATCAAATCCTCCATACTAGGTATTGCAAACCTATATCTAATGGTGATTTTATTGACTACCCTAGAGTCAATACAAATCCTCCAACCACCATCTTTTTGGGGGGTTGAAGTAGTTGGGATATCGCATGGACTTAATCTTTCCCTTACTAGTCCTTTTTCAAGTAACTCTTCCACTTGTTTTTTAATTTATTCATTCTAATTTGGGGTTATGACGCAGGTCAGGTAAGGAGGATCCAATTAAGGATAGGGGTATGTGCAGGATCACGGTATCCCAAACTAGGCCCTTAAGTGAAAATGAAAATTTAGAAATTCGAGTTTAGGCAAGTTGACATAAAAAATTGAACAGGTTATAAATATTATATAAAAAATATGTAAGAAGAGAATCTATAGAAAATTGAATTTAGTTTCTAAGATACTAGGCTTTTTTTGAAAAATATTTATTCTATATGTTGAAAATTTGAAATTTCAATGTAGTAGTACGAAAATTTAGGAAAAAATAAGAAGTAGGTGTATGTCTGACCACCTTAAACACAATCAAATGATAATTTTTTTTCAATATTATAGATATAAGTAGTAGACTCATGTCTAGATGTGACACATGTGTTTTTGTAATTTATTTCCAATTAAATAATTAATTATGATTTTTCTTCTACAACTTTTCCAGAATACAAAAACTCTCATGTCTGACCATGTTAACTTAGTCTAAACTTTATCAAACGAAAAACTTTTTTTTATTTTTCTTGTAGTAGGAAAATCATAGAATGTGACACATGTTTTGGATTTCAAAAATGTTATACAATTTGAAAGTTATAGCTATTTTTCAATAAGTTTATCAATTAGGACTAGAAAGATAACAAGTAGGTGTATGTCTGACCACATTAAACAAAATCAAATGATAATATTTTTTTATAATATTCTAGATAAAAGTAGTAGACTCATGTCTAGATGTGATGTATATTTTTTTGTATTATTTTTTTAAGTAAATAATTAATTATAATTTTTCTGCTATAAATTTTCCTTAATATAAAAACTCTCGTGTCTGACCACCTCAACTTAGTCTAAACTTCATCAAATTGAAAGAATTTTTTATTATTATTGTATTAGGTGAAGCATAAAATGTGATGAATATTTCATATTTCAAAAATGTTATATTTTTTGAAAATTATAGTTGTTTTTCAAAGAGTCTATCAATCAACACTTCTTTTTCACATCGCCACTTTTTGGCATACCATGTGATCCTACACATACCCACAATCCAAACAAGCAATAGAACACCACAATGCAGAATTACACAACAAGAGTGTGTTTTCAACTAAATTATCATTAACATCCCTGCCTGTAAGGCCTTGCAGGTTAGGATCAAATACAATCAGAGTATTTTTTCTATTTCGTAGCTAGTTCAGTTGTGAAACAAATTAGCAACTGATGGAAACACTAAGGCAGATCTGAACTTGAGCTCGCAAGTCTCCAAGCAATCTTGTTGTCTCCAAGTATGCAAACCACTAGCTCTGTTGTTACAATATTAGATAAAACATCTAATCTACAAGATCACGCAGGATCCAATTATGCTTCTAATTCCTACTATAGACACCTAAAAATCCTTTAGAAAATAAAGTATTTTTATTTTTTGAAAAACCCCTAATGACATCATCATTAATTAGTTAATTAATTATTTAATTAATTACTTTTTATGTCATTAATCCCTTCTCCTTTTGTAATTAAGCATCTTTAATTAATGAATCTCCTCCCAAAACTATTTAAAACAAGTTTAAATGATTTCTCCCTATTTATTGATATTAATTAATAAATAAAGCCAAAAATCCTTTTAATAAATAAAATATTTATTAAAATCCCAAAACCTTCAAAATATCCTAGTGATCCTTAACCTCTTCTAGAAATCCCTAATCTCACTTTAATTATAATTAAAGGGTGATTCCACCATTTCCTAAGCCTAATCCCATCTCAAAAATATTTAAATTAAGTTTAAATGTTAAAACCTCTTATTTATTCAATCTATTTAATAAATGAAATCCTCAACCCAAAAGCCCTTGAAATAAATAAACATTTATTTATTTCCTAAACTCCTAAATATCCTAGAAAGCCCTAGACTCTTCTAAAAAGTCTTCTATCCTTATCCCAAGCCTTGGTCCAATCAAAAATCAATCCTTATCCTTGACTCAACCCCTAACCTTACCTCTAACCTTGACTCAACCTCCTAACCCAAGCCCTTCCCAAATCCTATAAATACCCTCATTTATAAGAGCAAACAAGCAATTCCTTTTCATTTCATAGTAAACTTATAATGTTAGTTTACATCTAGATCTTTAAAGCTTTCATAATAATTGTTAGATTTCATTTTCAAGCTTGTGTAACTCACATCTTAGCTTAGAATTAATGGAATGAACTAGTTTCCTTCATTTTGTGCATTTCTTGCATCATTCTCACACTTCATTTTGGACTAAAATCAATCTAGCATAATCATACTTGCATTAGATTTCTATCTTAGCATCATCTTGAGTTCTTGAAGCCTTAGGGGCAATTTTGGGTGTTCTACCCAATATTGTGCCATTTTTGGGGTTTTCATGAATCTCAATCCCTCTTAGAGTGCATTAGGAATATACTTCAAGTGCATGGAGAGCAACATCCACATCCCTCTCATTGAAGAAAATCAAACAAGTGTTGTATAACACTTATTTTAAGTGACAATCTTGAGGTGGATGGGTTTTGTTTCATTGTCTTAGCTTTTTATAATTCTTGAACATGTTTAGTTTAGTCTAACATTTGAGTGTTTTAGCCTTTCAAGACAGGTAACAGGTTCCAAATTCCCTAGCCTACATTTTGGCACCCCCAGTGGGACCCACTTCACGGGTTCATTCAACATATCACTCAATTTGACATTTTTGGAAGATTTGGAGCTTGAAGGTGGAGGAAATAGTTGGATTTTTTCTCTTGTCTATAAACCCATATTTCTTCTACTTCTATCTATTCACCTTTCTTCTACTTGTAATAAATTGGCCTTATTCTTCTAAAAAATCCCTTAAAAATCACATTTTGACCAAAAACTATGGACTTGTTGTATAAAAAGTTTGTGTAATGCATTTAAAACCATCATAAGATTGCATCTAGTCAAAAATAGAATCGCATCCCACATCCCGGATCACATCTGGGAACTAAATCATTTCCCAGATCACATCTGGTTAAATTCAGGGTAGCATCTGGGATTCAGGATAGCATCCAGGATTTCAGATTGCATTTGGTTAAATTTAGGATCGCATCTAGGATTTTGGATCACATCTAGTTAAATTTAGGGTAGCATCTAGGATTCAAGATAGCATCTGGGAATCAGGGTAGCATCTGGGATTCAAGATAGCATCCGAGAACACTTCAATTTGGGGTAAAAATGAACAAAACAAAGGCATAAACATCTTATTTTAGTGCTTAAAATGAATCCCCAAATCACTCTTGAATGCATTAAAAACTAAAACTTGAAAAATCTATTCTAACAAACAAAGAAAACCAATCAAATCATTTGCATCCTTACAACATCAAGGTTTTGGCAACAT
Source organism: Chamaecyparis obtusa (assembly GCA_027943335.1). Classification (NCBI taxonomy): domain Eukaryota; kingdom Viridiplantae; phylum Streptophyta; class Pinopsida; order Cupressales; family Cupressaceae; genus Chamaecyparis; species Chamaecyparis obtusa. The sequence goes on from BSBK01003078.1 coordinate 2,631,418, forward strand.
TCATGCAAAATCAAGAAACACGTCATTTTGAGGCCTAAAAAGAACCACAAATTGCATTAGATCATCTTCATTTTGGGTTATAAAATCAATCCTAGAAAGCATCCTAAAATCAAACTTTAGAGTCCTTAACGAGTCATTGTCAATTTGAAAAACAAACACACTCTTGAATGCATTAAATTGAAAGAACAAGCATCTCTATTCCTTCCCTTTTCAATTCAAGCAAACAAAAACTCAATCTTGAATGACTTAAGGATCAAAACAAAGAACTTTTCAAAGTTCTAAAGAAACACACAAACTCAATCTTGAATGCTCAAGAAACAAACTTGCAATCGCTCGAACATTTACTTTTTGAAGGAAGAAAAGAAAAAATCAAACCTTAAACACTTGTGTTTTCAAAAAGTTTTCAAATTCAAACACACTTAAGTTCAATTTGGGAAAAAGAATCTTCATGATGTACATCTAGGAGTTTCCCATTTTTAGCATAAACCTTGTTAGAGTAAGCAACGTAAAACACTTGAACTCAGGCAAGTTCACTTGTTTTACTTTTAGCGAGGCATGTCCGGGGAGAAAAGTGCTTCCTCTCTAGAGAATGACCTCAAACCGGTATCTTCCTCGACTGGTATAGAATTAAAGCACTGAGAAAACTCTCACTTATATCCCCTTAATCTTAGGTGAGGTGTGTTGATGGTAGCCCAGGGTAGGTGAATAATCCCTACTATTTCAGCATGGTCAACTAGGCTCTTAAGTGAGTCACACGCATACAAACTAATTGGGAGGACTCCACGGAACAATTAAAAACCTATTAAAATAGAGGCTACCCTATCCACATCCAAAGGTATCAAAATCCTTGTGCAAGGACTGATCCAAGTGGTTTCCTGGATCACCTTAAGACACTCACCATATGTATCTCCTTTTAGGGGGTATCAAGTTGTGGGCAAGGATTTTGATACTCACCTTCCTTAGGTAGATCTTCTTGAAGGAACATTTGTTGGAACGTACACTTTTCAAAAGCTTTATTAGATTTTGTGGTCCAAATCATTGCTTGTATCCTACAAGGTTGCCTTGTCCCTTAACAGGATTGTTTTTAGAGTGTCTATTAGCAAAATTAGTCCTTTGCCAATCGAGACATCAAGAATCAAACATCAAAAGCCTTGTTCTAAAAATTTACCATAATCTCCAGACTATGTCCAATTTTCTTAAACATAAGAAAGTAAAACTTCCCAAATCCCCAGTTTATCAAGAGAATAATCGAGTACAATGCCAAAGTGAAACAATTTTCTTACCGATTTTGTGTTAACCATCGCTATGTCAATCTAGAAAGAGAGGACTAGCTAAACCCATTGCATGTCCATTTTACCTTTAGCTCCCAGATCCTATCTCAGCAATCTTTCATCCTAGTTCATCCTAGTTTCACCCTAGCATCACCATCCATCCCTAGTTGCATTTAAACCAAATCCATAGTTGCATCCTAGAAGCATTCTTAGTTGCATTCATTCATCATCTTCCTAGCTACATCATAGTTCATCCCCCTAGTTACATTTGCATCATTCTTTTATAGAAGTAGCATCATTCCACCATCTTTCACCATCATCCCATCAGCGATCCACCAATCCAAATCCCAAATCCTTGATCCAAAATCCACCATCCACCATCCAATTCAATCTCACCATCTTTGCACCAAATCCAATGATCCAAATCCAAAAGCACTTAGTGTTCAGAACCTTTGAGTTGTTTTTAAATCCTCATCCTAAATCAGAAATCATCCCTTTTGATAGAGCATTGTCTAAAGGAAATCCAACTTGTCCTTGCACAGCCTCATCATCTCGAGCAAGAGATTGGCTTGCATTGATAATAATCCAATTGACTGAAGATCATTAGTCTATCCTAGGTTGACCAAACCCTATCACTGATCCTCCATTGGGAAAATAGCAGCTCATTGTTGTCACTTAGTAATCTTCCCCCAACATCCCACCAATCATCCACCAAATCTTGATCCAAATCAGAGTATCCCACCAAGCCCCCATCATCGCCAAATATCTCACCAATATTTCAACACCCCCCGTCATCCTCGATCCAAATCAGAGCATTCCACCAAATCCTTCTCCATCATCGCCATCTTTCAGTTGATCCAAATCCTTGCATTGCATCCTTAGAAATCATTTAGACTTGCATCCATCATCCTTTAGAAGTCTTTTTTAGGAACATCTTGCATCCATCTAGCATCTGCATCTTCATTCCATGCTTGCCATGACAAGATCTCAAAAGAGAAGAAGGAACATGGATCCTTATCAAGTCCCCAGTACATCTGACCCTAACATTTCTACCAGCACGATGGTAGCTTATAATCCCCAGATTCAACAAACTAGTAATGCATGGGAAGATCCCAATATACCCTCAGCTCCTTTTACGATAGAAACATTTATGAATCATCCAAGGAATGCACAAATGGTTAATGCACTCACCACTTAGAATCAACAAAACATGTGGGCTCACTTCACACCTGAGGGTACTCCCATTCCACCATATCTCCAACCTCGCATCCCCATCCACAACATTTGAATCCCAGTAGAAATATACACCCCCATCATCCAACAGATCCCTAATTCACTTCTCCACATATCACAAGTAGCTTTGCCCCATCCCTCCTCTCTTGCAAAGCAATTTCACAGGCCCTACAATGCAAGCAACCCAATCCACTCCATTTCCTCTCATAGGAGCACCATCATCTTCCATAGCATCTCAATCCATCATCCCTACCCAAAGCTTTTCACATAACCAAGCACCACCTCTCACACAAACCTTTACACAAATAGTTTGGCCACCTTCCATCAGCCAAGCAACATCTTTCACTCCGAGAGGGATGCAATCATCCTTCCCCTTCACTTCACAAGCCTCTACATCCACACCATTCTTTCTAGGGGGGATGCAATCATCCTTTCCTTTCACTCCACAAGTTTCTACATCCATACCATCATCTTTTCCTGGGAAAGCACAATCTTTTCCCTTTTGTACTCAGCAAGCTTCCACATCAGCATCACCCTTTTCATGGGGAATGCAAGCATTCTCTTCTACCCCCTAGCAAACATCTACCCAAGCACAAGCCTAGAAAAATTTCTTCACCATAGGTATGCCTTCCATGGGTTTTTCAAATCCACCATTCATGTCCCAAACTCCCATCACATCTACCTTTCTAGCATCATCTGCATCACAACTCCCACCACGAACCAGTTCTCATTGGGGCCTTACTAAAGAAGAAATGCAAAGCTTAGGCATACCAACCCACTTCACCACATCCATGCCTATGAATCAACAAGCCACTTTCTCCCAAGCAGGGCAACAACAACCATCTCAACCTTCACTAGCTTCATCCTTCGCAAGCTATCCATTCAAAACACCTAGTTCTTTTCAACAAATTTCTCCATCTCAGCAGCAAAGCTCATCTCATTTCACAAGTTATCTTTCCCCGCCACGCTTTGCTTCTACATTCCCTACATTAGTTCCACCCTTAAGCAATGCAAGAATGCACCCATCCTACATCAACCAAGCACAAAGCCAAGTTTAGCCAGGGCCATCTTACCAGCAAGCTACATTATTCCACCAGCCTCCTCTGCAACAACAATATTTCCAATCATAGCAACAAACCCTTATCATTCCCTAGCAGCAACAAGATCCATCCTACCAATTGCAGGAACAAAATCCTATAATCCCCCAATAGCTACAAGCTTCCTCCTATATGGTGCAAAACCAACAAATTCTAGTTGTATCCCAACAACAAGCTATTTCATATCCTCCACCACAATATACCCCCGCACTACATCAGCAATATCTTCCCCAGCAATCATCACTCCAAAATCCATTCCAACCTGCTATCTTGTTGGGCAATCTCCACATCCCACTCCACAATATCCACCTCAAAATCATCCTTATTCACTAGCACCACTAGATCCTTTCCAAATGGGAGTACCCACTCCAATGCCAGTCCATTCTGAGTGGGAAGCAATGAAGAATGCTCTTAAGGAGCTCCAAACTAGTATAGAGAATAAAACCTTTAAGTTTGAAGAGGTGTGTCCCTACCCATTTGACTGATCAATCATAGTTATTCCATTCCCGAAGAACTTTGAGACACCCAAGTTTGATAAATATCGAGGAAAAGGAGACCCAGTGAATCATATTAAGGAGTTCTATATGGCTTGTCAAGAAGTGGCTTATAATGACAATTATCTTTTGTGCCTATTCCCCAAAAGCTTGGGAGGAACTACTATTGAGTGGTTTTACAAGATACCATGTGGGACCATCACAACTTTTTCCAAGCTCTCTGAGAAGTTCGTTACCCAATATGCCCAATATGTTGAGAACGAGTTGACCCTATTAGATCTTTGCAACTCAAAATAGAAGGAAGGAGAAAGCCTAGCAGAATACCTGCAATGATGGCATAACCTTACCACCAGGTTATCATACCAACCGCCTGAGAAGCATTTGACCAAAATCTTCATCGATAATCTACATCCCAAACTATCCCACTTCATGAGGATGAACTGCATCCAAATGTATCAAGATATCAAGAGCAAAGGGATAGGTATCAAAAGAGCTCTCTTAGATGAAGGCATAATCTGACACTACAAGAATGATTCTCAAAGTAAACCTAACAATGACAAACCCCGTTACTAGAATCATAACAAAAATGTTGTTACTGATGTAGCCACTAACACCAAGCATGTCCAAATTGTTGTGGCTAGTCTAGCACCTATTCCTACATATCAACAATAGCCTCAAGCTCATCAACAACCTATGCAGCAATATCAGCCCCAAAAGAATCAGCAGAACTATCAGTAGCAAGCACATCAAGCCCATCAAGGAAATCCAACCAATCAAGTTAATGCCATCAATACTACTCCCAATCAGAATAGACCCAGAGCCTAGAATTATCAAAAAAGGATCTTCACACCGCTTGGTGAACCTCTAGATGTTATCTTTCATTGAATGGCCAAGGCCAACTTGATTACATAACCACCAATCCAACAGTTTGATGATGCCACACGTAAGCCCAATTGGTACAAAGATCACAAGTATTGTGATTATCATCATGTCAAAGGACACACTACCTTGAGGTGTATGAAGCTTAAGAACTACATCCAAAATTTCATTAACCAAAAGGAGATCCAAGTAAATGCACCTACTCAAGCCTCGTCTAATGCCAATTTGCAAATCTATCAGAATGTGTTCCCACAACACAACACTAGGAAGAATCAAGCTAATATCAATCCTCTCCAAAACCTAGGCAAAGGAAAACAAGAAGATCACACCGGCCGCAAAGACTACACCACTGCCTATATCAATTACAACAAGTTTGTTGGTTGTATAACCCAAGTTGAGTCCACATTCAATGTCATCCATGTCAGAGGAGTAGATAGTCAATGTGTCGTTACCACACGCAAAGGTAGGATAACTATTGCTAGTGCTTGTCCAAGACCAACACACAATGCACACAATGTACAATATAACCTTATAGAAAATCTTAGGAACACACCAGCCCAAATCTCCATCCTTGACCTTCTCCGCACTTTGCCCCTCCATCAAGAAATCCTTGACCAAGCTCTCCATGAAGCACAAGTCTCCACAAATATAAATACCATCTAATTTGAAAACCTTGTGGGACATCTATCCACACCATGTACTCTTTCCTTCAAACCATCTGACATGTCAGTCGTTGCACCTGACCACACTCTCCCTCTCCACATCACCATTATAGTCAGAGATTTTGCCATCAAATAGGTCTTGATAGATAATGGCTCAACCCTAAACCTATGTACTCTAAAATTCATTCAATAGATTGGGTTCACAGAAGCTAACATTTCACATGAGGTGATCACCATCAAGGCATACGACAACTTGGAACATACCTCTGAAGGTACCATTATGTTGCCTATCCAGCTAGGCCAAGCAACACAAGACACCATTTGCCATGTTGTTGATCTTGACCTACCATTTAACATCCTCCTCAACTGACCATGGATCCATTCCATCAAGGCTATACCGTCTACTTATCATTGGTGCATCAAATTCCAGCATCAAGGAACTGCGTTTACCATCCATGCTAACTCCCAACCCTTCACATATTTTCATGCGATGGAAGCATCATTCCCTCATTCTACTCATTGTCCTAGAACCGATATTGGCACTTCTATCGCCATCTCTTCACAATCCCATAGCGATCCAAAGACTATCCTCCCCTCTACTCTCTCCTTTGTCAAGATCAACAATCAGGGTTGTGGTGATTACAGCTTACATGATGCATTTGTAGTTGGGGCCCTCCCACTTGATCCACACACACAAGGGCACTCGAGTCACCAAAACAAGCCTGCTGAAGGTAATCATGAAATCAAGAGAATGGGACCTATGAATTTTGATTCCCATGGCAACATAAATAGTCAAGAGATGGATGCTAACATCAATAGGTGGTTGTACAAAGATCCCCCACCACCTGCCACTCAACTTCTTGGCTACTTCAAAAACAAGTATCCCTAACCACAAAATATGCCACTGAATAATGGAATTATCAAGGTGGTGGTCTAGGACCATAAGAAGGTGGAAGCAAAGACCCGATCATAGCATCAAAGAATCCTCAACATTAGGGCCTTGGCTTTAATACCCCTCACCTACATATACAAGAGCTTGATACTGCAAGTCAAGGCACCAACATGACTAGTGTTCCCTTCTCGAATAGCCAGGATGACCTCGTATAAATTGAAGACATCCCTAAAGAGAGAGAAATAAGATCCTATGATGATATCTTTGATGATGACACCCTCCTGGGGACTTCTACCCTCCAACAACTTGCCATCAATCTCATAGAACTTCCCCTCATCCACCCTAAACTCATAGACTGGGACCAACCAAGTGTTACACACATCGATGAGTTCCAAAGCACGGAAGTGCTCCTAGAGTTCATGGGGGCATCAGGCCAAATGACTAATCAAGATTCAGAATCAACTCACATCTGTAAGCTCAACCCAGATGGATATTTCAGGGAAGAGGCAAGCTTTAGTCACAAAAGTAAAATAGTAATAGAAAAGCATGAGTCCTTATGTGAAAACCCTTCTGGGGCACATTCTAATTCCAAAAAAGTAAAAATAGAGGACGTATCTTCTAGTGAAAACTTGGCAATTCAAGTGCTAGAAGATGAAGACTTGCCTCTTCCTCCTATCCAAGATTATAGACTAGAACAGTCTCCTATCATCATAGAAGAAACCAAGCCTATCAGCTTGGGTACAGAAGAGTGTCCGAGAATCACCTACATTGTAGCAAATTTGACAAAAGGAGAAGAAACAGCTCTCTTTGCACTTCTTCGAGAATCTATTATAAACTTTTCATGGTCATATGCAGACATGCCAGGCCTTGATCCAAGTCTTATTGTACACCATCTTGCAGTAGATCCCAACATCAAACCATTCAAACAGAAGCTAAGGAAAATGCATCCAAAAGTGGCCTTATTAGTGAAAGCAGAGCTCGAGAAACTCCTCCAAGAAAATATTATCAGAGCTATAGATTACTCAGATTGGATCTCCAACATGGTTCCTGTTATGAAGCCTTTAGGTGAAATTAGAATTTGTACAGATTTCTAGGACCTAAACAAAGTATGTCCTAAGGATGATTTCCCGCTACCCAACATAGGCATGATCGTAGATCTAACAGTGGGCCATGAGATATTGTCACTTATGGATGGCTTCTCGGGATATAATCAAATCCAAATAGCAGAAGAAGATCAACACAAGACAACATTAACCACTCCGTGTGGTACTTTCTACTATAACATGATGCCATTTGGGCTAAAGAACGCAGGAGCTACATATCAAAGGGCGATGACAACCATATTCCATGACATGATCCACAAGATCCTGGAAGACTATGTGGATGACATTCTTGCAAAATTGAAAACACCACGTGAACATCTCAACATCCTTGAGAGCATGTTTGATCATCTCCATCACTATCATTTGAAGTTGAATATGAAGAAGTGTGTCTTTGGTGTAACATCTGGAAAGCTTCTGGGCTTTATTATATCACGGCATGGCATAGAGATCGACCCCAAGAAGGTCAAAGCTATAACATAAATGCCTCCACCAAGAACACTCAAGCAGCTCAGGAGCCTATAGGGAAAGCTCCAATTAGTGCATCAATTCATCTCCCAGTTGGCAGACAAGTGCCAACATTTCACACATCTGCTCCGCAAAGACACAAGATTCAAATGGGATCCCATCTGTCAAAAAATCTTTGACAAACTCAAGGAATATCTAGCTAACTCTCCAATCCTTGTACCACCAGTTTTAGGATGCCCTCTCATACTCTACATCTTGGAAACCACTACAACACTGGGGGAACTCTTAGCACAGCATGATGATGACAATAAAGAAAGAGCCATCTACTATATCAGCCGAACTCTAGTTGGCTATGAGTTGAATTATTCACCCATGGAGAAAGCATGTCTCATAGTAGTCTTTGCCACTTAAAAGCTTAGACATTACATGCTCAGTCACACAATCAAGCTCATTTCAAAGGTGGACCCACTCAAATATTTTCTATCAAGGACAACTCTCATAGGCCATATGGAAAAATGGGTTATGCTACTCAGCAAGTTTGACATTCATTACATAGACCGAAAAGCAATCAAAGGGAAAGTAATTGTTGATCAGTTAGTAGAAGCACCACTGGTGGATGCATATCCACTAATCATGGAGTTCCCTCATGAGAACCTATGTATGATCAAAGAACAACCCATATGGAAACTCTACTTCAATGGCTCTTACACATCACATGGATCAAAAGCAGGAATCCTATTTGTCACACCTCAAGGTGACTACATTCCAAAATCATTCAAATTGGGATTCCCGTGCACTAACAACATTGCAAAATATGAGGCACTCATCTCAAGTCTCAAAATAGCCATTCAATGGAACATAACAGAACTATAAGTGTTTGGAGACTCGCAGCTAATAATCAAGCAGGTCCTAGATGAATTCCAGATAAAGGATTACAAGCTGCTACCCTACAAAGAACTGGTGGATAGACTGAAAGAGCATTTCCTAAATCTATAGTTCACACAGATACCAAGGCTTCAGAACAAAGTGGCTGATACAATGGAAACCATCAAATCCTTATTAGAGATCCCACGTGACTCATCTCAGTATGAATTCCTAGTCGAGCAGCTACACACACCTACTTATGCAAATGCTAATGCAGAAATGGTGTGTGTCTTGGTTGGTCCTCAGTCCCCATGGTACCATGAAATCCATGCATATCTAAAGAATGGTATCATATCTCCGCATCTCACCAACAACCAATGCCAAAACCTAATTTGCAAAGCTTCCCACTACACTCTTGTAGCCAACACCCTTTATCATCAAGGATATCACAATATTCTCTCTAGGTGTTTAGACTCAAACAAGGTTGTCCTGGCTTTACAAGTGGTCCATGCTATAATTTGCGGTGCCCACACAAGTGGCATGGTTCTAGAAAAGTATTTGCTTCAAGTTGGGTATTATTGGCCAACCATGGAACATGATGCTTGTGAATTCATCAGGAAATGTCTACAATGCTAGCAGCATGCCAATCTGATACATGTGCCAGCACAAGACTTGCAGCCCATCGCACCACCATGGCCTTTTTCATGTTGGGGCTTTGACCTCATCGACTTAATCACTCCCCTCTCTTTGGATGGACATAAGTACATAATAATAGCCATAGAGTACTTCACAAAATGGGTTGAAGTGATTCCACTCACCCTAACTGCTGGCATCCAAATATCCAAGTTCATCCTTTACCATATCATCTGCCGCTTCAGCTTACCATCTACCATTTTCACAAGCCATGGCACACCTTTTGAAAACTAGCATGTGGATGATCTATGTGCAAGACTTTGCATCCATCACCATTTCTCCAATCCATATTTCCCTCAAGGAAATGGCCAAGCTGAGGCAACCAACAAAATAATCCTCAAAATTCTCAAGAAGGTTGTCAATGATTCTGATTGTGACTAGCACCTCCAGATTAATCCTACCCTCTAGGCCTACTATACTTCTTATCACACTCCCACAAGAACCACCCCATATTCCCTTGTATATGGTGTCGAAGCCATTCTGTCGATCGAGGTTGAGCTCCCATCATTGCGAGTCTCCATGAAGAACTATACCATTGATGAGGACTATCGAGTGGCACGTCTCACACAGCTTGACCTGCTAGATGAAAAGAGACAACGAGCATATGATCACCTGGTTGCATACCAAAATCAACTCAAAAGTATTTATAACAAGAAGGTCCATCCTAGATAGTTCCAGGTTGGTGACATGGTCCTAAAGGAAAATCAGAAGGTCCAAGCACACAAAGAAAAGAAAGGCAAGTTTGAGCCTACTTGCTTAGGCCCCTATGTTGTCACAACATGCTTCGGCTCAGGAGCCTATCAGCTATCTACACTAGAAGGTGATCCATTGAATAATCCAATCAACATCATCCATTTGAAGAGGTTCTATGCCTGAATCAGATCCTACATATTTAGAAAATCTATAAAAATTGGAAAAAGCAAAAAAATACAAAAAAGCAAAAAAGCAAAAAGGCAAAGAAAAAAATCATTCGTCCAATGGTGAAAACTTGGCAATTCAGGCACCTTGGACAAGTATGCTAGTGAAAACCTGGTAAACAGGCACCATACATAGTGGACTAAGTCATTATCTACCATCCCCATCCCCACCACCATCCCCCAACATTCCTTTTTCATAATCCTCAAGAAAATCCACAATCCTGCCCATCCATATCTTGTACCATATCTTGTATAGCACAATCCTTCCTGTATATATCCTGTATAGCAAGATCTTCCTGTCCCAAATCCTGAGCTTCTGTACATATCCATTGTAAATCTCTTTTCCATGTATTGTACATATCATCGCATCTTGTTGTACATATCCTTGTCAGTCCTGCAGCAGCATTTGATCAAAAATCTTGTCCCATCTAACCTTGTACTTCAGCAAAATCAATTTTTGACTATCCTTGATCATGGTGATTATTCTTTGATTCATCATTTTCCAACAAACAACAACACTCATTCTTTCATCAATTAGTGGGTCCTTGAGGATGTATCCTTCCTCCTATTAGACCTAATCTTCCACCAATCACACTAGGTCCATGATGATGTATCCTTCCTCACGTTCAGACCAGTCTTCCCACCATCAATCAAATTAGTCACATCAAATCTCTCTCCTTGGAAAAGGATGTCTTTTTGGAGTTATCATTTTGGTCTTGGAAGTTGTCCTTGGATCTTGTTAATCTTTTTTGGCTTCTTTTTGTTCCTCTACTCAAAGTTTCCACGATCCTTTATATCATGGTGTGCTACAAATGAGGAAAATCTGGGGCAAGGGCTTTTGATCTTTCGCTTCTACCTATGAGTTAGTCAGACATGACCTTTGCATGATTCACATGTGATCTTTTGGGTTACATGGTGCACTTGGGAAATGTCATTTGTTTGTGGTTTCTTGAGAATCGTTTCAACCATGCTTCCTCTTCGGCTCATGCGTGATGCCAGGGAAACCCTACGTATCTTTTCTGCATCAGTCCTATGCAATGCTGGTGACAAGGCCTTATGATCCCAGTATCCTTGGTAGGTCTCTAATGTTTCTATATCAAGCTAGGTTGTGTTCTCCACATTTTCACTAGGAGTTCCCCAAAATCCCTTGCATCCTGCATCATATAGATTAATCTTGCATTTTGCATCTTTCATTTAGCTACATTATGCATTTTGCATTCCATCTCATCTTGCATTCCTCCATCTTTTCTCTTGGAAGCTTAGTTGTTTATCCTCCCTTCTTCCTTCCTTCCCTTTCATTTCTTGTTTCCTTTCGAGAAAATTCCACAATGTTTCATCTTTGCATTATTTTCTCAAGGGGGCATAACCCCTTATTCCTCTATTTCTAGCCTGGGGCATCTTATTTTCTTGTCTTTGACGCTACGCCACTTGCGGCATCGAATCAAAGAGGGGAAAAATGTAGACACCTAAAAATCCTTTAGAAAATAAAGTATTTTTATTTTTTGAAAAACCCCTAATGACATCATCATTTATTAATTAATTAATTAATTACTTTTTATGTCATTAATCCCTTCTCCTTTTTTAGTTAGGCATCTTTAATTAAAGAATCTCCTTCCAAACCCATTTAAAACAAGTTTAAATGATTTTCCCCTATTTATTGATATTAATTAATAAATAAAGCCAAAAATCCTTTTAATAAATAAAATATTTATTAAAATCCCAAAACCTTCAAAATATCCTAGTGACCCTTAACCTCTTCTAGAAATCCCTAATCTCACTTTAATTTTAATTAAAGGGTGATTCCACCATTTCCTAAGCCTAATCCCATTTCAAAAACATTTAAATTAAGTTTAAATGTTAAACCCTCTTATTTATTAAATCTTTTTAATAAATGAAATCCTCATCCCAAAAGCCCTTGAAATAAATAAACATTTATCTATTTCCTAAACTCCTAAATACCCTAGAAAGCCCTAGACTCTTCTAGAAAGTCTTCTATCCTTATCCCAAGCCTTGGTCCAAGCAAAAGTCAATCCTTATCCTTGACTCAACCCCTAACCTTACCTCTAACCTTGACTCAACCTCCTAACCCAAGCTCTTCCCAAATCCTATAAATACCCTCATTTCTAAGAGCAAACAAGCAATTCCTTTTCATTTCATAGTAAACTTATAATGTTAGTTTGCATCTAGATCTTTAAAGCTTTCATACTGATTGTTAGATTTCATTTTCAAGCTTGTTTAACTCACATCTTAGCTTAGAATTAATGGAATGAACTAGTTTCCTTCATTTTGTGCATTTATTGCATCATTCTCACACTTTATTTTGGACTAAAATCAATCTAGCATAATCATACTTGCATTAGATTTCTATCTTAACATCATCTTGAGTTCTTGAAGCCTTAGGGGCAATTTTGGGTGTTCTACCCAATATTGTGCCATTTTTGGGGTTTTCGTAAATCTCAATCCCTCTTAGAGTGCATTAGGAATATGCTCCAAGTGCATGGAGAGAAACATCCACATCCCTCTCATTGAAGAAAATCAAACGAATGTTGTATAACACTTTTTTTTAAGTGACAATCTTGAGGTGGCTGGGTTTTGTTTCATTGTCTTAGTTTTTTATAATTCTTGAACATGTTTAGTTTAGTCTAATGTTTGAGTGTTTTAGCCTTTCAGGGTTCCAAATTCCCTAGCCTATACCTACTTCCTCTAATTTATTCCAAGCTACTCTAAGATACCTTCTACAACAATCCAAGCTCCAAATATATAGCCAGCAAAGCCACAAGTCAGCCAATCGGGCATTTAATTACATTATAGGTCCAGCACAAAAAGAGAAACCAAAACTAAATATAGAAATAACCAAACTTGATGCACCTTTAAATTTAGGTCCAAACATGATCCAAGAACATAATCCTAACTTATCAAGGCCCCATCTCATCACACGGAACTGTGCAAGATGAAAAACTCCATGTTTCACGTGAAACAGGTTGAAAATAGGTACCCAAGAAAAATGGTCATAACTTTTAACTCATAATGAATTAAGACTTGCAGTCTTAAGTGAAGATAGCACTTTAGGTCCTCTTAAAATCCCCAAGAGTGGAAAGGCTGATTCATTAAGAATCAATGGCTACATAATGCGTAATCAACACATAGAAAGCAGGAAATTACAGCTCCAATAGCAAGTCAAACAGCTCCAACTTTGAAACGGTCCATCCAATCCTTATGCGATCATAGGAGAAGGTTCCAAAATAGGTCCTCAACATCATGTAGGCTTTGCACAACATGAAACCAATAAATAAAATAATTATAATGCAAACAATAGAAAATGAGAAATGTTTTTGGTGATGTAAGATTGCTCAAAGCCCGAGATGCTCCTACATCAGACACCCTAGGTTACAAAAGATGTTCTTAATGCCTGGAAGGACATCTTCTAGGATTCAGCACATAAACCCCAAACTAGTTCTTCACATACATATCCTCCAAGTCTTCACTTTGTAAACTGTTCCACTTCTTCTTTCTTTGCCTCTTTAGGTCCTTCCTTGAAAACACACGGGCTTGTTCTCCATACTGATCTCCAATCCTTTCCACATCTAACAATCCAACTCAGCTACCAAAACTTAGGTTCCTCCTATCGAATGTTTTATCCAAAAAAGGCATCAGGGAAAACTTTTTGTCATCCTTCTCAATAGTAAATGCATTCTTTACACAGTCATGCATAGCCTTGCAATCATATTTCCAAGGTCTACCGAGCAACATATGACAACTACTCATGTTCACAATATCACACAACACTTGATCCTTATACTAGCCAATCTGAAAATCAATAAGACATTGTTCCCTTACTTCTAGAGCATGAACATATTATAACCAGCCAATCCTATAAGGATAAGGGTGTTTCATTCTCTTCAAACCAAATTTTTTAACCATGTCCTCAACTACAAGGTTATCAATACTACCACTATCCACAATAACATCACAAAGTTTACCTCCTGACTTTCACCGAGTCCTGAACAAGTTACTCCTCTGACAAGGTTTCACCTTAGTACCAAGTAATGTTCTCTAAAAGAACAAGTTCTCAGATCCTATCTCAGGCTCATTCAATATGCTTTCATTCACCATAGCATTTCTATGATCACCAAACTTATTTTGTGTGCACTCAAAAGCTCTGTGTCCTTCTCCACCACAATTATTGTTAGAATAACTAAGAGAGGGGTGAATCAATTATCCACAATCCCAAATCCAAAATGTATAAACAAAAATAATTTACTAAAATTACTACAGCTTGGTAACATAAGATAGTTCTCTATCTGTGTATTTACTGATTGCCAGTTAAAACATCTAATGATTACCGATCAAATCAAATATGCAATATGTAAAGCATGACAACAAACAATTTTCACAATCAACACATAACACAAAAGATTTAATATGGAAACCCTATTAAGGGAAAAACCACCTAGGACTGACAACCCAAAAATATTCACTCTTCTGAAGTGAGGTTGGTGAAGACCCAACCCTGTTAAAAGTTACAAACACACTGTTAGGTGTGACCTTGTTAGAGCATTTAAGACCAACCGTTATCATCCAACCAGCATTCACTATGGGGTTGACAGGATAACAAATGTACACTCTATGAATGACATTACAAGACTTTCTAAGTCCACTCTGTTAAGAGATTTGTTTGATTACAATGGTTAAATTGTATCAGTAATTTGATCTGAACACAACACAACTTCAATTGCAAATTATCAAATCCATTCTTAGGCTCATTAAAATCCTCTGATCAATGTTTCTATTCAGTTTCAATCAATTTCCATTAACTTACTATCGCTCGATTATAGCTTCTAGGTGCTCGGTTAACTCTGCAATTTGATTCTCCTTTAACCAGTTTGATCAGGCTTGCATGAAACTTCTTCACGTGAAATCTCTATAGTATTATTCCTTCGCCATCTCTTACATTGTAAATCTTTGGTCTCTTATATAGACATGTAAACTATTTTAATCCATCCATCAGATTTTGCCGCTTATTCTCCTTTGTCAATTTTGTCACTTTAACCTTCCTCGGCTGATGTGTCAATAACACATTTCAATTTCATCCTTTAGATCCTCCTTGAATTTTTCTAGCCATCAATCTTCATAACAAACTTTATCCATTACCTCGAATTCATAACACTTTACAGCTCATCAATCCTTGTCGGCTAAACTAATCATTTAGTTATTTTCTCTTGTTTGGTTAACAAAGAAATGCATCGGTGAATACAAGCTTAGTTAATACTATCATCGGTATACACTGCATCCCGTTGGTGTATACTAAAATGCTTCTTTAACTGACCACACTACTTTGTACAATTCACTCTTTTTCCTTATCATAGACGAATGCAACATAACCAAGTCAATAACATATGGTCATAGACTCATTCATAAGTCACCCAGTGTATTCCATATCCTCATCTGACATGTCCATCTTTCTCCATGTAGATATATCAATTCTTCCATCTCTTTTCTTCCTTTCTTTAGATGTTTAGGTATAGTAACTTACAAGATAAGTACTATCAAGACTAGTTGACATCAATGACAACATATTACTGATTTAATCACCTTACATATCTAATCATCAACTCAATGATCTCATATCACAAATCTTTAATGTATTCAAATCAGTTGTAGTTCATCAATCTCTCCCTTTGGCATTGATGGAAACACAAGCAATATGAAATATGTCATATACCAAACATGTATCCTACAACTATATGAACTAATGTTGTAGCTCTCCCTTAGCTAAATCTTTTATATGTTTAATCACTACGTTACTGATCGGTGCTCTTTCAGATTCATCTTTTGTTCTTCAATACTCCCCCTTTTCTGTGTCTCTCTCATTTGTCTCTATGTCTCTCCCTTTGTTTGTTTCTAGCATCAAATGTGTATTTCATATGGAAATCTCTCTCACTTTGATAGAAATTCCAAAGAACAATAAAACATATAGCTCCTTCATAGCCATGTAACTCTATTATCTGGTTCATTCTCTGTATCTTTGTATACTGATATGACTTTCTCTTAGTTCTTAAATCTTTCACAACTCTAGATAGAAATCCAAAGTGTGAACTCTATTTGCATCAACATGTTAGATCTTCTAATAAGATTAGGCCGATGCAATCTCTAGATCACCTTAGTGACCAATAGATAGGGGACGGACCCCTAGTCTAGTCCTCAACTATTCAAATGTATCCTTCGGTAGAGGCTTTGTAAATATGTTAGCAAGTTGTTCCTTTGATGTAACAAATTCTAGTTTAACTTGCTTCTCTTGTACTTGTTCCCTTAAGTAGTGATACTTGATAGATATATGCTTTGTCTTAGAGTGCATCACTGGATTCTTTGAAATATTAATTTCACTTGTGTTATCACAGTATATAATCACCGGCTCTGTGATTATCTCATTCATTCCCTCCAATACTTGCTTGATATAAGCAATGTTTGAACAGTTAGTAGTAGCAGCCACATACTCTACTTCAGCTGTAGACTAAGAAATACAAGATTGTTTCTTAATTGTCCATGTAACAAGTCTTTCACCAAAGAAAAATGCTCCTCTAGTGGTACTTTTTCTATCATCCACATTTTTAGCCCAGTCAACATCGGTGTATACCTTCAGTTCAAATTTGCCTTCTTTAGGATACCATAGTCCATAATATTTAGTTTTCTTCAGGAATCTTAAGATTCTCTTAGTAGCAACCATGTGTGATTCTCTAGGGTTTGGAGAAAATCTAGCAACTATTCCAACAACATGTGCTATATCAAACCTACTGTGAACTACATACATTAACTTACCAATCATGGATCGGTAGAGTGTCTGATTTACCTCAGTAGTTCCATCATCTTTATTCAGTTTACATCCAATAGCCATCAGTGTTCCCACAAGTTTAGCATCTTCCATGCCAAATGTTTTCAATACTTCTTTTATATACTTGGATTATGTGATGACTATACCATCATTCTGTTGAATCACTTGTAAGCCTAGAAAGAATTTAATCTCTCCAAAAATAGACATTTCAAATTCACTCCTCATTTCATTAGCAAAATATTTACAGATTTGATCTTGTCCTCCAAATATTATGTCATCCACAAATATTTCAGCAATCAGAATAGTGTCATCAGAATTTCCTTTCATGTACAGATTGCTATTTTTACTAGCTCTAACAAATCCAATGCTCAACAAATAATTATGTAATCTTTCATACCATGCTCTTGGTGCTTTCTTCAAACCATACAAGTCTTTATGCAATCTACATACCATATCTTTGTTATCAGGATCAAAAAATCCTTCAGGTAATTCTATGTAGACTTCTTCTTCAAGTAATCCATTCAAAAAAGCAGATTTTACATCCATTTGGTAAACTTTGAATTTCTTGTGAGCAGCATATGCAAGTAACATTCTGACTCCTTCTAATCTAGCAACAGTTGCAAATGTCTCACCATAATCTATTTTTTCCTCCTATGCATATCCCTTGCATACTAATCTGGCTTTGTTCCTTGTTACCTCTCCATTCTCATTTAGCTTGTTTCTGAATATCCATTTAGTACTGATAACATTTTTGTCTTTAGGTCAGGGTACTAAGCTCCAGGTTTTGTTCTTCTCTATTTGTTTTATTTCCTCTTTCATTGCATTAACCCATTCATCATTTTCTAATGTGACTTTCACATTCTTCAGTTAAAAATCACAAACTAGACATGTACCTTCTCTTGTTTTACTCCTTGTCTGTCTCCAATGATCTGTGTCTCAGGATGATGTCTTATGACAAATTTTGCAAGTATCCGATCTCTTCTTTCTTGTTCATCCCGTGCAGGTTCATTTTCTTGCTCGGTAGGTTCTTCCTGCTCGTTGGTATTTCCTTCATGTTCGTCGGTATTGTTTCCCTATTGACCAGTTGTCACTATCTGTTGTGTCAGTAGGTACTCTGGTTCTTCAATGTAAGTGAATCTACTGTAGTCTTCTAGTTCCTTTGTGCTTTCTTATGCATTCTTATCATCAAACTCATCAACTCGGACATTATTACTTTCAATCATTTTATTAGTTACTTTATTAAGACACTTGTATGCTTTACTTTTGGTAGAATATCCCAAAAATATTCCTTCATCACCTTTTGAGTCAAATTTTCCATTTCTTTCATCTTTCAGAATAAAGCATTTACTTCCAAAACCTCTGAAATAACGTACTATCAGTTTGTGTCCAAACCATAACTCATAGGGTGTCTTATTAGTGTCCTTCTTCAGTTGTACTCGGTTTAGCACATAAATAGTAGTGCTAACAACTTCTCTCTAGTATGTCTAAGCAACATTCTTTTGTATCATCAATGTTCATGCATAGTGAACTATTGACCTATTCCTCCTTTCAGCTATTCCATTTTGTTGAGGTTTCCTCAGTGTAGAAACCTATCTTTTAATATTATTCTCATTACAAAAGTTAGTAAATTCATCAGAGATAAATTCACCGCCTCTATCAGATCTTAAGCATTTCAATTCTTTACCAATTTCTTTCTCAACTTTTTCTTTATACCACTTGAACATCTTAAATGCCTCTAACTTTTCCTTCAAGAACATGACTGTCATCAATCTATTATAATCATCAACAAAAAGAATAAAGTATCTATCTCCATAATAACTTTGAGTTCTCATAGGACCACATAGGTCGGTATGCACTAACTCAAGTATATTCTTTGTTGAGTAATCTTTACTTTTAAAACTAGATTTAGTCATCTTACCTTTCTGACATTCATGACACATAACATGATCAAGCTTAGATAAGTTAGGCAGACCTCTAACCTTTTTCTTTTTACTGATTTTAATCATGTTATCAAAATTCACATGACATAACCTTTTATGCCACAACCATGCATCTTCATCTTTCATTATCAAACAAGAAGACTGATCATTATCAAGATAAAACAAATTACCTCTAGATTGTGTACCAGTTCCAATAAGTTTTCCTCCATCATCAAATATCTTCACTTTCTTTCTCTCAAAAGAAACTCGGTGGCCTGAATTGTTCAGCTGTGCCACACTTAGAAAATTATAGTTCAATCCTTTTGCCCATTAAGCATTATCACATTTTATTTTATCATTTATCATCAAGGTTCCTTTTCCTTTAACCATACAAGGTGCATCATTACCCATTCTTAGAGATCCTCCATTGTATTCTTCAAGGTAGTCAAACTTTTCTTCATCACCAGTCATGTGATGTGTACAACCACTATCTATAATCCATGTATCATTTCTATTAACCTTATAGATAAGTGGTGTCTCTACATACCTTTCATCTTCTTTTGAATCATCCTTCATTGCCACAAATACTACTTCCACATCATCATTAGTGTCAGTATCGGTGATATCTTCTTCCTCAATAATGTAGCACACCTTCTTGCCTTTGTCACTTTTGTCTTTGTTGTCTCTATTGTAGCATCAGTAACCATTGTTGCCTCTTCTCCCATAGCTTCCTTCACTAGATCGGTCTTTGTTCCTATCATCATCTTTCTTATGTGGACATCTAGCAACAATATGACCAACCTCTTTATAGTTAAAACATGCTAAAGGTAACTTACCTCTATATCTCCCTTTACCTTTAGGTAACCTTCTGGCCATAAGAGCTTCCATTTCATCAATCTCATCATTAGTATAGCTATCAATATCATTATTCTTATTTCCACTACTAGACTTACCAATCTTCAGAGAAGTCATGAAAGTAGACTCAACAGATGGTACAACACTATTATCAAAATTATTTAGTTCAAAGGTTGTAAGCTTACCGATCAGATTGTCAAGAGTAAGCATATTACCAGTTGTAGATCTTGTGTCATGTATTGCAAATATTCTTATTGCATAGACTGGCAATAAGGTTCTCAAAGCTTTGCTTACCACTATCTCTTCATCAATTACACCATTAGATCCTCTTATAGCATGAACCACTTCTTTTATTCTATTTGTGTACTGCACAGTTTTCTCACCTTCATCTTCATGTCATCAAATCTTCCCCTCAAGCTTTCAGCTCTGGCTCTTTTGACATTCACATCACCACTATAAACTTGAGCAAGTTTATCCCACATCTATTTTGTAGTAGTACAGGTCTTTATATCTTCAAATTCAACATCTGAATAGGCAGCAACAATCTCCATCATAGTAAAATTATGTTCATGCATGTCCCTAAGTTGATCAAGAGTCAAGGGACCAGTGGGTGGTGCTAGGTAGCCATTCTCCATCAGTTCTAGGGAAAAATTCCCAATTCCAAATATATGCAGCTTCATTCGGCTTTTCCATATTGTAAAGTTATCCTTGTTAAGCTTTGGCACTTCCCTCTTATACATTTTGAGATCTTTGTGTTGAAGTCCTTAAAACTCTATTCTAAGAAACCAACACTCTGATACCAATTGTTATAATAACTGAGAGGGGGGTGAATCAATTATCCACAGTCCTGAATCCAAAATGTATAAACAAAAACAATTTACTAAAATTACTGCAACTTGGTAACATAAGATAGTTCTCTGTCTGTGTATTTACCAATTGCCAGTTATAACATCTAATGATTACCGATCAAATCAGCTATGCAATATGTAAAGTATGACAACAAACAATCATCACAATCAACACATAACACAAAAGATTTAACGTGGAAACCCTGTTAAGGGAAAAACCACCTAGGACTGACAACCCAAAAATATTCACTCTTCTAAAGTGAGGTCGGTGAAGACCCAACCCTGTTAAAAGTTACAAACACACTATTAGGTGTGACCTTGTTAGAGGATTTAAGACCAACCATTATTGTCCAACTAGCATTCACTATGGGGTTGATAGGATAACAAATGTACACTCTATGAATGACATTACAAGACTTTCTAAGTCCACTCTATTAAGAGATTTGTCTGATTACAATGGTTAAATTGTATCAGTAATTTGATCTGAACACAACACAACTTCAATTGCAAATTATCATATCCATTCTTAGGCTCATTAAAATCCTTTGATCAATGTTTCTATTCTATTTCAATCAATTTCCATTAACTTACTGTCGCTCGGTTATAGCTTCCAGGTGCTCGGTTAACTCTACAATTTGATTCTCCTTTAACCAGTTTGATTAGGCTTGCATGAAAATTATTCATGCGAAATCTCTACAGTATTATTCCTCTACCATCTCTTACATTGTAAATCTCTAGTCTCTTATATAGACATGTGAACTATTTTAATTCCATCTGATGCCGCTTATTCTCCTTTGTCAATTTTGTCACTTTAACCTTCCTTGGCTGATGTGTCAATAACACGTTTCAATTTCATCCTTTAGATCCTCCTTTAATTTTTCTAGCTGTCGATCTTCATAACAAACTTTATCCATTACCTCAAATTCATAACACTTTACAGCTCATCAATCCTTGTCAGCTAAACTAATCATTTAGTTCTTTTCTCTTGTTCAATTAACAAAGAAATGCATCGATGAACACAAGCTCAGTTAATACTATCATTAGTATACACTGTATCCCATCGGTGTATACTAAAATGCTTCTTTAACTGACCACACTACTTTGTACAATTCACTCTTTTTCCTCATCATAGATGAATGCAACATAACCAAGTCAATAACATATGGTCACAGACTCATTCATAAGTCACCTAGTGTATTCCATATCCTCATCTGACATGTCCATCTTTCTCCATGTAGATATATCAATTCTTCCATCTCTTTTCTTCCTTTCTTCAGATGTTTAGGTATAGCAACTTACAAGATAAGTACTGTCAAGACTATTTGACATCAATCACAACATATTACTGATTTAATCACCTTACATATCTAATCATCAACTCAGTGATCTCATATCACAAATCTCCAATGTATTCAAATCAATTATAGTTCATCAATTATAACAAGTACCCTTAAAGATAGCCTTACCTATCTTCTTTTTCAATTCCATAGTTTTCTATTCATCCTCTACAGTCAGTTTATCCTTCACCGAGTGGTCAATCTTCTCCTTCCCTCAAGGATTACCATGTTGTCTCCTTTTCAACTTATCTTCTGCCTTCAGAGCATACTAATAAGCATCCTCAACCAAATCAATCTTCATCATACCAATCTCATCCTAAATATTGAATCTCAAACCATTTACATACCAAGCTACCTTTTCCTTACCAAGTTCTCTATGTCTAGACCGAATTATAAGTTTGTAGAACTCCTCAGTATAGTCTTCAACAATCAATTCTTTTTACTTCAGATTCTGCAACTTGTTAAACATGTCAAGTTCATAGTCAGTAGGTATGAACTTAGCCTTCAATTTAGCAACCATTAACCTCCACTGATTGATCTTCATTTCACCTTCATCTTCTCTATCTCTTTTTAATTCTTTCCACCAAAGAGCAGCATGTCCTTTCAACTTAGTCTGTGCCAACCTCACTCTAAGAGGATTTTCAATTTCTTCAAGCTTAAAGAAGTCTTCTAAATCACCAATCCAATCAATCAAGGTATCAGGTTTCAAAGTACCAGAGAAGTTAGAAACTTCCATTCAATAGTTGTTACTTAACCAAGCTATAGATCTATGTAACCAACCAGCTCTATCTTCACCAGATCTATCCCTTTGGTCATCACCACTAGATCTAGCAGCTTTAAAGTCTTCAGCAGCTTCCTCATAACCATCATCAGTACCAAGATTCCTTAGCATACTAGCAACAATCCTCACAATCTTAGATATCATGTCATTCTTCATTAATTCCATCTCAGATCTAAAATCTAATTTCACCTTCTCTGTAATCTTTGATTCCACAGCATCACAAATATCTGCAATTACTCTAGGATCCAATCTTCTTAGAGGCATCCTCGAAGATTCAAAATCCAAAGCAATAATTCACCAACAAGGTCCTGGTACAAACAGCCTCAACTAGTTTACACACTCAAGATATTCAAGTTCTGATACCACTTGATGCAGGTCACATAAGGAGGATCCAATTAAGGATAGTCTGAACAAGCAATAGAACACCGCAATGCAAAATTACACAATAAGAATATGTTTTCAACTAAATTTTCATTAACATGCCTAGTTGTAAGGCCTTTTAGGTTAGGGAAAAATACAATCAGAGTATTTTTTCTATCCCTCAGCTAGTTCAGTTCTGAAACAAATCAACAACTGATGGAAACACTAAGGCAGATATGAACTTGAGCTTGCAAGCCTCCAAGAAATCTCCTTGTCTCTAAGTATGCAAACCACTAGCTCTGATGTTACAATATCAGATAAAACATCTAATCTACAAGATCTCATAGGATCCAATTATGCTTCTAATTCCTGCTTCCTCTTCTTTCTTCCAAGCTACCTTCTACAATAATCCAAGCTCCAATTATATAGCCAGCAAAGCCACAAGTATGCCAGTCAGGCATTTAATTACATTATAGGTCCAACCCAAAAAGAGAAACCAAAACTAAATATAGAAATAACAAAACTTGATGTTCCTTTAGATTTAGGTCCACACATGATCCAATAACATAATCATAACTTAGCAAGGCCCCATCTCATCACACGGAACCGCGCAAGATGAAAAACTCCACGTTTCACGTGAAACAGGCTGAAAATAGGTACCTGAGAATAATGGTCATAACTTTCAACTCATAATGAATTAGGATTTGTGGTCTTAGGTGAAGATATTAATTTAGGTCCTCTTAAAATACACAAGAGCACAAGGGCTGATTCATTAAGGATCAATGGCTACATGATGCGCAATCAGCACGCAGAAAGTAGGAAATTACGGCTCCGATGGCAAGTAAAACAACTCCAACTTTGAAACGGTCCATCCAATCCTTATGTGATCATAGAAGAAGGTTCCAAAATAGGTCCTCAACATCATGTAGGCTTTTCACAACATGAAACTAATAAATGCAATAATTATAATGCAAACAATAGAAAATAGGAAATGTTTTTGGTGATGCCAGATTTCTCAAAGCCCGAGATGCTCCTGCATCAAGTTATTTTATAGGTAGCTTTACTAGGAAGATTGGAACCATGTATGAATTATATATGATGGCTTATACTTATCATGATAGAAAAGGAACTAGGTATCCCATCAACAACAATATCATTGTATTTGTCTAACAAAGCTTGAACCTTCTTATGTACACCCTCAACCTTGCATATCACTAAAATAGATTTAGGCCTGATTACTAAGGAAAATCCCTGTCCACATCCTTTCTTCATTTTTTTTAAAAATTCATTTTCCCTAACTACTATAATGCTAGACCCAACTTGTTTGTCTAATCTTTCATCTTGTATGGGTGTCAAGGTAAATGAAACTCTATCTTTATCTATTATATAAAACAAATTATGATCATCATGTTGGTCTTTCCTATCATATTGCCAGGGTCTTCCTAGAAAAAAGTGACAAGCATCCATGGGGAATGGTGTCACAAAGGATTTCATCTTTATATCCCCCAACATTAAACTCTACCCATTTTTACTCATTGACTAAAACCTATTGAGATTTGTTTAACCAAGACACTTTATATGGTGTGGGGTGTGGAATCATCTTTGTGTGTTTAATTTCTATACTATTTCTAAAGAAAGTAGATTATAAGTAGAACTTGAATTAGCAACTACTTTGCATACCTTTCCATGTGACTTGCATGTGGTTCTAGCTAAGGATTTCCTTTGGGGGGGCTCTTTAGTGCTTGGTATCTTGATGAGTATCCTTCTCATCATCAAATTTTCTCCAACCTCAAGGGAAATGTACTGAGAAGGTGAATACACACTTTGAAAACCTTCCTCTTGTACCACTTGTGTTCTCCTCTTACCTCCATGTGAACTTGAGGCTTTCTTGTCTGGGAACTTCCATGTTGATGACCAAACTGATTACATGAATAACATCTACCTGAAAATGTATTAGACCCTATATCTTGTCCACCAAATTCACCTCTTCCAATAGGTCTTGTACATCTGAAGTTTCCTCTTGATACACCACTTTGTTCATTATGGTTTCTTGATTCTCCTAGTTTCCTTTATGACTACCCCCTTCCTCCACAATGGCTTCTTCCTCTAAAATTATTTCATCTTCCTCTACCTTGCTTCTCTTGTCTCCTTTTGATCTTCTCTTTAACCTTGATGGAAAATTTATAACACTCCTCCACTATCCTTTGTGTGGCTAGACTAAGTTCATCTTGTATGTTTTGTCTCAAGCCATTGAGATACCTTGCTACCTTTTCTTCATCCTCTTCTTCATGTCCTGGACTTATACTCAATTTGTAAAATTCTTCAGTGTATGCTTGCACATCCATGTCTTTTTTCTTTAGATTTTGTAGCATCTTATGCAATTAGATATTGTATTTATTGGGTAGGAACTTCAACCTTATCTTTGTCACCAACTTATCCTAGCTAGTTTATCTTGGTTTTTCCCTTTATTCTTTTCTCACTTTGTACAAAATCCCACTAGAGAAAAGCATGCCCTCTCAACCTTGACTTTGACACCTTCACCTTATAGTCTTCTTGCACTTCTTCACATTAAAAGTGCTTATGCAACACTCCAATCTAATCTAGGATCTCTTCTCCATCTATCCTTCTTCCATACATAGGTAAATCTACTTTGGTTTTGTGGCCAAATGCGTTGACCACTTTTAGGAGTCTTTTCCTCCTTGCATCCTTTAGATTCATCTCTTCTTCTTCAAGGTTTTCATCCTCACCATCTTCCTCTTGGTCACTATCCTCTTTAGTGACTCTATTTTTCCTTTGATTTGTTTATAGTGCTTCAAGTCTAGACAAAACACCATGATTAGACTCCCTCATCAACCTCAACTCCCTAGCAAGGGCTGCACTACCCTTTGGAGAAATTTTATATTCAACCCAATAATTAAAGTTATATTCTATTAATCATACCTATGCTCAAATACCAATTGATGTAGAGGCTAAGTGGCTATGGGGAAATTGATACCATATTTCACAACAACAAGGAAAAACTACTTCCTCAAAACCCAAGACAATCACATTTGATAAGATACCTTTACAAGGTTAGTTTCTTGATCCATCATGACTACAATAACATATGGATTCATATCAAATTGGACACTTGAAAAATTCCCAGACTCACTCTTTACAAATTCAATTTCCCTTCACAATGATATTATACTTCTATAAGGCTACTAACACCAACAATGGTTCAATACCTTACAATGTTTAAATTAACATTGGGAACATCATGACCAAGTAAATATAGAATATATTGACCATCAATAACTTGTAAGGATTTTGGTTATCCCAACTATTAGGTTTTTTGCACAAACATGCCTAAACCCTTGTAGTCGTCCTAATTGACAATGTTGATCATAAATTTTGACCTAAACTAGATCTCCAAAAGATAAATAGAGTTTCAGATACCCTTTCAGAAATTATAAAACATATCCAAAATGATCATATGGTTTCTTAGGAACACTTGACCCTATGATTGATCAGTAACACACTGCCTATTCTTAATCAAACCTCTTTTCCAAAGCAACTTAGTGAATATTTCATCCCAAACTTCTAAATTGCACTCCAATGGCTTGAATAGGTTATAATTGGTTTTAATTACCAATTTTATTGAATAGGAATGATCATTCCAGAAACATTCTACAAAACCCTCATGGTAGACAATCATTTAGGTCTAATACATAGTGAATATTGGGCTAGGGCATCACTGTATTTTCTCCAAACATAAGATTTGCTCTTGCAACCTTTTTATTTTTAAAGTACATGTTAAAATCTACCATTCCATTGAGTTGCAAAATTTTCTAATTGTGGAATGGCCTACAAATCATATTTTCTTCCCCCAAACCATTGGACCTAGTGTTTATAAATGTTTCTCAATAAATCTTCTCAAATCACAATGCAATAGAATGAATTCACCACCAATTGAAAGATAATTAAAAATAGCATCAAACCCAATAGATTTCAGGCCTCCAAGAATTTGTACATGTTTGTACAACCTACTGAAATAGAGAGAAAATTGGAAATATTGCAAGAATAAAATCAAGTTTTATTGCTTCAAATCACCAACATGCATCCTAAATCCATCCCATGGTCAATGGAAACAAAGTATTTAAAAGATCTTCAACATTTTCAATGACTACAACTACCATTTATAACCATAACTAACCAAAATGATAACTTTGTCAATTTTGCAATAAAGTTGCAATGACAACTTTGTGACAAAAATGACAACTTTTGACAAAACTTGCTCAAAGACCCTAAATGGACCTCCTATGACTCCAAACCATTACAACCAAGTTTAAAGAGGTCAATTAGACCTTGTTACATGATTAGATATGCTTGGAACCACATTGACTACTTTTTGCATCCTCATGATAACTTTTGCAATTTCCTAGCAACTTTGACCAATTGACCTAGCAGAACTGTTGAATTCAACCAATTACAAAATGGTCCAAAGGACCTTATTCTAAGACCAAGACATAAAAACAAAACCATTTTTAGGAAGTTGCCTCATGGAGGAATGTGTAACATTGGGCGCCCCTGCACCAAATGCATCAGGAAATCTAACCTTACTATTAGAGAACATAGACAGGTCTATTCAATTCTACCACCTGATACATATCATTATATTTCCTATGGGCATAGTGAGCTTTATCTATGTCTATTTCCATGAAAATGTTCTCTTTTTTTAGATCAAGCATGTACTTTTTCCATTCAACAATCTCTATGTCTCAGGGCTTTTCTATTTTAGCATAACAACTTATTGTTAGTGTGCCACCTAGTTGTACTACATAAGCATGCTTCTTAACAGTGTTAGTGCATCCCTAATAGTCACTAAATATGAAGAAGAATTCATACAACCCTGATCTACTCCTGAAGACGTTGAGTTTTGTATACACCCTAAAATGGTCACCTAGACTTTGGGCCCCCATTCAGCAATTTATCAAATTCCTGAATCAATATTTTCAAAAATCAATATTTTTCAAATTATATCATTTTCCTTGATCAAATCCTAGCTCTATCATTTATTTGATTATTTTCTATGGGCTAATCATTTTATCCTAAGTCTTTATTTAATTAAAAGGAATTTCCTCCCCTTTTATTAAATAAAAAGCCCCCACTTTTCCTCTTATCCTAAGTTGCACAAATAAAGCATTATTCTTATTTTATCAAAAGAAGAAAATGCCTTTTTGTCTCATATGGGGCACAAAATTCAACTCTTATTTTCTCATTGGAGGAGATTTGTGCACTTGGATTGTTCCTCTTTCAAGCTCCACCCCTGATTAAATCTTTTGCCTCTTAAATCTCCATGGTCCATTCTTTTTCAATTCCTTTAAAAGGAGAGCTCTTTTCTCATTCTAGGATCCTAAATTTTGAATACTAATCTTATGTTGCAGGATTTCTTAGTGACTTTGGAGCTTTGGAGATCTTCTTGCATTCTAGCTTTCATTCTTGCATCATAGCTTCATGTTTATGCTTTCTTAGTTTAGATTTCCTTTATGCTCTAGATTAGCTCACATAGCTTAATTAGCAAGGCTTGTAATACTTTCATTTCCATACCTTACTTGCATCTTCATTCTTAGTATAGTTGCATTGCATTCCATTGTTGATTCTTGAGGATATTGGCATACTTGCCCTTGTCTCTTTGAATCTCCCATTGTGTGGTTTACTAGCAAGGTTGCATGCTTCAATAGCTCTAGCTAAGAACACTATACACATCCTTGTGAATCCATACCTAGGGAGCTCTAGGTTGCTTTCTCAAGGTTTCCCATTCATGGATTCCCTTGGAAGTAATGACTTAGAGAAGTGCACAGTTTGAGTGTACAAGTTTAACATAATTGGTGAGGGCATTAAAACTCCTATCATACAACCTGTGTACAATTGACCTCTATTTAAATCCAATAGAATAATCACAAGACTAAATAAAGTTGAAAGCTTTACATAATTATTTTCCTAAAGCAATGGAGGAAGAGCACTTATCACCACCCAAAACTTGCAGCGAAATTATTATAAGTGACTAGGAAGCCATTCCATTTCCTTAACTTTGAAACTTATTCTCTTTGTTAAGGATGTTTATTGCTTATTTTATCTACTGTAATTAAACATAAATTAAAAGTCTTTGACTCCCTCCTTTTCTCATAGTAAACACAATGAGCATTTCAGAGTTCTGCTCCTTTTATTAAAAAAGAGTCCATCAGAAATGACATTTGAAAACGTGCATTCTACTCTAATAGGATTAAATTTAATCATTAAAAGAAAATTAAATCTTGTAATTAATCATTAATTCTCACTCTTATGGGAAAGAGTACTTCACCATGTTCTCATGGGTGGTAATTCCTATTATTAGTGGGATAGAATAGTTGGGCACATTCTAATTCTAATGGTTGTAAAGGTTCATTAATAGGATAAATTCACATTATTATTTCAATATTAAAATATGAAAAATATCTTTTTTAATTTTAGTAAGTAGCATTTAATTTTATTTAAATAAATAAAAAACTATACAATTATAGCCATATTAAAAGAATAAACATTTCTCATCAATTATATACATCATATGTCACAAAATACAATATATTTACATTACTATTATAAAATATCATATTGCAACTTGTACAATTTTACTAGAAATTGGACATGTTATAATAATTGTCAAGATATTTGATATAGTTTGATCAATTAATAGAATATATCCAAATTATTGTTTTAGCATTAAAATATGAATAGATATTAGATTTTGAGTTAATAAGTATCATATATTTAATTTATATACACAAAAAACTATGTAACCCATAGTCAATATCAAAAGAATAACCATTTCTCATTAATTGCATACATCATGTGACAATTATTCATAATATAACAAACCTATGATAAAATATTATTTTACAACTTATTACAAGTAGTTGGTCATTTTCTAATAGTTGTGAAGATGTTTCTTATAATTTAACCCATTTATAGGATATATTCAAATTATTGTTTGAACATTAAAATATAAATATATATTAATTTTTATGTTAATAAATACCATATAATTAATTTAAATACACAAAAATATATGAAACCTATAGTCAATATCAAAAGAATAAACATTTCACATTAATTGCATGTACATCATATGCAACAATTATTCACAATATAGAAAACCTATTATAAAATATCAATTTATAACTTGCACAATCTTATAAGTAATTGTACATGTTCTAATACTTTTGAAGATATTTTTTATGATTTCAACAATCTATATGATATGTTTGCATTATTGTTTGAACATTAAAAGATGTATAAATATTAATCTATTAATAAGTATTATATAATTAATTTAAGTACATAAAAATCTATGCAACGTATAGCCAATATTAAAAGAATAATTGTTTCTTATTAACTGCATACATCATATAAAACAAAATACAATTTTATTCATAATATGACAAACCTATGATAAACTAGCACTTGCATTGGAAATATGTGCAAGGATTACTCTGATAGATTGCTATATAAATGAATATATAAAAGAGTATAATTTTATATATGCACACTAAAGTTAAGGTGGTGGAGACCTTATTAAGATCAACAGCCCAACTTATCAGAGATATTTGGTTAGGATGTCTTCTATTTAAAGGGGGTTGATGTCCATATAAGTGTACATGAGGTCTAACTTCTATCTATGATCCATTTGTAGTGTATGTGGTAATAGGGGTAATATTTGAAGAGGGTTAAGCATCCATATTGTTAATGAATTTGATTGTTGTGTGCTAGTGTTATGTGAGTAGAATTTGGGTATGTTTAGGATCCTTAAGTATTGATGAAAATTATAAAAAATAGAGTTAGGTAACTTATAATTTAAAATTGAATAGGTTATCAATATTATTTCAAAAATATTTTAAAATAGAATTTGTAGAAAATTTAATGTAGCATCTAAGTTACTAGTTATTTTGGGGGGGAAAAATAACTATTTCATAAAAAATTAAAATTGCAATGCATTAGTACTATTTTTTAGGAAAAAGATAAGGTGTATGTATGGCCACCCTAATGTTGGAATTGGAAGAGGAAATTAAATGCCTTGATAGATCAAACAGGGTGATATATCATACATATAGGAAGTAGGTAGTTGCATAACTAGCTATAGTTGTATAGTTACCATAACATAATCACAAAGACAATGCAATACATTGTTAAGATTACGCCAATATTTTCCCCCTTATTACATTGATCCTAAAAGCATCAAATTCACCTTTCCTTAGGAAATCCCCCCCCACCCCCAACCCCTTTAAGGCTTACATAACATGAATACATATTTTCTCAAAAATATTCTCCTGAAGAAACAAATCCTAAACCAAGGCTCCATCAAGCTGTCTCTTGACCCTAAAAGATGTAAAGCTTTAAACTATTTTCTGAAGCTCTTAGTCTCAAACTCTCAAATCACAAAGTCTTGAATATTCAGTAATGATCTCTCATAGATGTGTGGTTAAATATTGGTATTCAATTGTAATGCAACCAACACTCAATAAACATTAACTCAAGAATTTAGCTACAACAGTTCACATCAAATGAATAAAATAAACCCTCAAAAACATCGTATTGCTTCCTATTTGAAGTGAGTTTAATCCTTTTGAGAATGCTCATCAAATTGGTATGAAGGATTAGTGACTTGACTACTCCAAAGTGGAAGATTTCAATGTGGAGGAGATGCAAGATTTGAATTCACCACTTCAAGATTCATCTAAATATAAATGCAAAGCTACAATGAAACTAGAATGCAAGATTAACAATGCTACTAATGAAAGTGAGATAGATAACAATGGAAGATTACACTAGAAAATGAGCTAAGATAACAATGCAAAAGAGCTAAGAGATAAGAAACTATGATGAAAGCAACTAGTAACTCAAAATAGCAAGATCACTCTAGATTGTAAGAATCCAAGAAATGAAACTTAGAACGTAGAATCTTTGAACCCCTTGAGCCAAGGAAGAGCTTCCTTTTAGGGAAATTGCCTCAAGAATGAAGGGTGGGGATTAAGAGGAAAAATATGTTAGGTAAAGATGATTGGTGATAAAGATCAATCCATGTGAAAGGATTCAAGAATTTTGATTGATCAAGCTTGATGGGAGAATAGGAAAAAGTATAAAATCCCCTTTTAATTGTCAATTAATCAAGATTAAGTTGCACAAAGTGCTCTTTTTAATAAAAGTGTTAGGACTTTATATTAAAAAGAAGTTTTGACAATTAAATGATTTTTAAAGTTTTAATATTTGAGATGATTTGATTTAATTATGCAAGGGGGATTATTTAGGTTGCTTACACAATTATGTCCTGTAAATTGTGCCTTTAAATTGTCATGTAAATTGAGACAAATTTGACCGAAATTACGGGCTTAGATTATACTAGACAAATTTTAGGTGATTATATTTTCCCATCTTTGAATCGATGTGCGAGCAGCATATTGATTCAAAGAATATATAGTAGCTAGATTAGAAAACATCCTAATATGAAGTGATGAGATCATTCCTGATAAGGAGAAACAAACTCTGAACTTGATCAAATGAAGATCGAATATATATCATCTCTAGACTTGATTAAGCGAAGACTAATGAGCAAGACCAGAGTATCCAGCCTAATATGAAGTGATGAGAGTGAATATTTATCAAAGATCTTGAGATAACTACTTTGATTAATATTCTTAGGAAGCCAATCACCTGATT
Organism: Chamaecyparis obtusa; assembly: GCA_027943335.1. Lineage (NCBI taxonomy): Eukaryota > Viridiplantae > Streptophyta > Pinopsida > Cupressales > Cupressaceae > Chamaecyparis > Chamaecyparis obtusa. The sequence goes on from BSBK01003078.1 coordinate 2,664,649, forward strand.
GAGAGACAATACTAGATTGATATGAGTCTTGATGAACCTGATATGCTCTAGGAATAATGTTAGATTGTTATGGGCCCTGATGAACATGGCATGCCCCTAGAGATCAAATAGATACTTGTTGGAGTGACCTGATATGAAGCGATGAGATCACTCTTTTAGAGAGATGAGGAGAATCTTAACTTGATATGGTTCTTGATGAAGCTGAGATGCCCCAAGCTATAAAGATTGAATTGATTAGTTGATTAAGATTGATTACAAAAGATGATTTTCTATATTCTCATGCCCCCTCAGGATCAAAATCAAAATGAGGTAGAGAGGTTAAATAAATATTTGACTAATGAAGTGCACTAATTACGACTAGAGTCGATTAGATTACCAATAGATTCAAAATAAATTAGAGCTTGTTTGGAGTTGTTGTTAGGTCCTATTGACCAAATTTGACTGAAGTTTGACCAATTTTGAATAGGATTGACCAGATTTAAATTACTTAAATTTTCATGAGCCTGACCTCATAGGTTCAAGAAATGAAGGCAAAAATGAGTGGGAAGTGATAGCATTAACAATCAACTACGTTTGACCTAGAATGGTTGACTTTACAATTTGACTTGGTAAATGAAGCTGGATTTTTATTTCAATCCCAAAAAAGGATTCAGGACATCAAAATTGTCTAGGGATGAAATTTTCACATCTTTCTGAGCACTTTAAATTTTAGGTCAAAATATATAAAAGGGGCCCGGATGGATTATTTTCAAATCATTTGCTATAGTTGACTTTAAGAGATCAGAGACTTACAAAGAGCCTAAAATATTGATTCTAGTCTGAAATCATTGATTCAAGCTCTATAGGTGCCACAATCAGCCTCAAGCATATGGTGCACCAGTAAGTAGTCGATATCAACCTTTGATTTTGTAAATTTTAGTTGCTTTATTTTACTTAATTGATGTAGCACACATCCCTCTGTTAACAATAAAACTCAATTACAAGATAAAAACACATATTTGAAACCTTCAATATTTTCCATTCATCATTGACCACTTCTACAATTCGCTGCAAACTCTTAAGTAACCAAAAAACCTAGAAAAATAAGAAATCCAAAAATTACCCTTTTTGGCAATTTTTTTCCATAGTTGTTTTTTTGCCATTTTTGGTAATTTTTAAAATAACACCTAAAAAGATGAGTTTTTCCCTAAACATGCCCTCGACTAAGTTAGAATGAATTTCCAACTAATATCCAAGATTAGAAACATAAATTCAGATTTATTACAAAATAGAACTTTCTAAAAACTAGAGAAAAAATACTAAAAGCTAATTTCGGAGCCCTAAATGAAACTTTCAGCTCACAAAAAAGTGCTAAAATGAACCCTAATTGATCTAAGATCATAGGAAAAACAAATGGCACCTCCTAAAGCATGCATCCAAAAAATTTCACCAAAAACCCAAACCCAAGTAAAATGTTATGACCTCCAGAAGTTTCTGCATTAGTTTATGACTTGCGAAAGGTTCTACATCATTCTCCCCTTCTTTAAAGGAACATAGCTCCTACAAGTGGCTATCTATGAACTACTGCAACTTTATGGGGTCCGACTTCATCACTTCCCACTCTGAGATCCAGGTGCCATCGGTCGCAGGTAATCCCTCCCACTTAATCAAGTACCTATTGTAATGACCATTTCGGGTGACTGTAGACTGCTTATCCAGAATGTGGGCAATCTTTTCCATTTATATACTTGGAAGGTGGTGATGCCAATCCACCTCATCTTTACTATCTGGCTCAAATAGTTCTCCATGAAATGCATATAAATCAAAAACATTAAATACAAGAGAAATATCCAGATCATCTGGTAAACAAACCTCATAAGCATTATCATTGATCTTCTTCACAATTGGGCAAGGACCTATCTTTTTGTATTTCAGCTTATGATATGTGCCAGTAGGAAATCTCTCATGCCTCAAGTACACCATCACCAAATCACCTGTGTTAAATATTTGCCTCCTTCTACTGACATCTGTAGCAGCCTTTGTTGGACTACAACTGATTTGGAATCTGGTTGAAGAATCTGTGATTAAAGATCACTGAAAAGTTTCTGATTAGATATGTAATATGATTAAATTAGTATTATGTTGTCATTGATGTCAACTAGTTTGATAGCACTTATCTTGTAAGTTACTATACCGAGACATATGAAGAAAGGTGAAAAAAAATGAAGATCAGAGAAATCTACATGAGGAAAGATGTACATGATAGATGAGGATAAGGAACACATTGAGTAACTTGTTGATGAGTCTACGACTTGATGATATTGACTTTATTATGTTGCATTCATCTATGATGAAGTATAGAGCTGAAAGACACAAAGTAGTGTTGTCGGTAAATGAAGCATTTCTAGTATACACTGACAGAGTGTAGTGTATACTGATCACAGTATTAACTGAGCAGTGTTCACTGATGCATTTCTTTGTTAACCGAGCAGGACAAAATGAATTAAATGATTAGTTTAGCTGATAAGATTGATGAGTTGGCAAGAGTATAACATCGAGGTAACAGATAAAGTTTGTTACACAATTCAATGGTTGACAAAATTCAGGGATGATCTAATAGATTAGATTGAAACGTGTTATTGACACAAGTACTAAGAAAGTTTGAAGCGGCAAAATCTATGAATGTGGTTAAGCAGCAAAATCTAATGGTGGAGAAGAAAATGATTTACTCGTCTATATAAGAGAACAAAATTTCTTTATACAATAGGCCGGAAGAAGTAGAAACTACAGGATTATCACGTGAACAAGGTTTTCATGCATTCTAATCATACTGGTTAGTAAGAATCGAGCTGCAGAACAGTTACCAAGCTACAGAGAGTAATTACCGACTTATTGTAAGTTGATATAGTATTGAATCTGAAGTGAAATATTGATCAAAAGAATTTGTTTGGACTAAATATTGATCTGTAATCTACAATTGAAGTTGTATTAAGGCAGGTCATTTACTGTTACATATTTAACCATTGTATATAGTCAAAATCTCTTAACCGAGTGGACTCTAAAAGTCTTATGATGTATCATTCATAGAATGAACATTGTTATCCTGTCAACCCCATAGTGAATGTTGGTTGGATGATAACTTCTAGTCTAAAATCCTCTAACAAAGTCACACCTGACAGTGTGTTTGTAACCTTTAACAAGGTTGGGTCTTAACTGACCTCACTTTAGAAGAGTGAACAATTTTGGGTTGTCGGTCCTAGGTGGTTTCTCCATTTACAAGGTTTCCATGTTAAATCTCATGTTATGTGTTGATTGTGATATTTTTTTGTTATCATTGTTTACATGTTACATGTTAGATTTGATTGGTAAACTGTTATAGGTATTAGACTGTTAATCAGTAAAAGCACAAATAGTGAGAGTTATTATTGCTTACCGACAAGCAAAAATTAAAGAAGATGTTTTGAATTATACATATTGTTTTGGGACACTGGATAAGTAATTCACCCCCCTCTCATTTATTCTAACAATTGGTATTAGAGCATTGGTTGCTTGGAATAGAGTTTTAAGGACTTAAGCATAAAGGTCTCAAGATGTATAAGAGGGAAGTACTGAAACCAAACAAAGAGAACTTCACAGTATGGCAAAGTAGAATGAAGCTGCACAAATCTGGAATTGGGAACTCCGCACTAGATCTAATGGAGAATGGCTACATACTACCGCCCACTAGTCCCTTAACTCTTGATCAACTGAAAGATAAACATGAACACAATGTTACTATGATGGAACTTGTTGTTGCCTATACCGATGCTGAATTTGAAGATATCAAGACATGCACAACAGCCAAAGGAATGTGGGATAAGTTAACACAAATATACAGTGGAGATCTGAATGTCAAAAGAGCCTGAGCTGAAAGTCTAAGAGGTAGATTTGATTATATTAGAATGAAATAAGGTGACAATATTGTACAATATTCAAATAGACTCAAAGAGGTGGTACATGCTATTAGAGCATCTAATGGAGTAATTGATGATGAAACAGTGATAAGCAAGATTCTCATAACTTTGCTACTAGTTTATGCAATCAAGATTTTTGCAATTCATGAAACAAGAGCTACATCCAACCTTACTCTTGAAACTTTGATTGGTAAACTTACAACCTTTGAATTAAACAACTTTGATAACAATGTTGTTCCTTCTGTTGAATCCTCTTTCATGTCTTCTTTGAAGATTGGAAAGTCTAGTAGGAATGGTAAGAATTGTGACAGTGATGACAATACCAATGATGAACTTGATGAGCTTGAAGCACTTATGGCTAGAAGATTTTCCAAAGGAAAAGGAAGGTATAGAGGCAAGCTACCTTTAGCATGCTTTAATTGTAAAGAATTCGGTCACATCACTGCTAGATGTCCTCAGAATAAAGATGATGATAGATCCAAAGATCGATTTGAAGGAAGCTATGGGAGAAGAGTCAACAGAGGTTATCGACACAACAAGAAAGACAACTGAGATGAAAAAGGAAAAAAGGTATGTTACATAGCCAAAGATATTGAAACTGAATCTGATTCTGATGATGACATAGAAGTTGTATTTGTTTCTATGAAAGATGACTCAGAAGAGGAAGAGATAGTATTGATCTCTAAAGTAAGGAGAAATGATACATGGATCATAAATAGTGGCTACACACATCATATGACCAGTGATGTAGAGAAGTTTGATCATCTTGTTGAATATAATGGAAGATCTATGAGAATGGGAAATGATGCACCTTGTATGGTAAGAGGTAAAGGCTCACTGATGATCAATGACAGACTACAATGTGACAATGCATACTGGGTAGATGGATTGAACTATAATTTGTTAAGTGTGGCTCAGTCGAACAACTCAGGCCACCGACTAGCTTTTGAGAGCAAAAAGGTGAAGATCTATGACAATGGAGGAAGACTTGTCAGAACTGATACACAATCTAGAGGTAATCTATTCTATCTTGATATGGATCAATCTTCTTGTTTATTAATAAAGGATGAAGATGCTTGGTTGTGGCATAGAAGGTTATGCCATGTGAACTTTGACAACATGATCAAGATTAGTAGAAAGAAAAGAGTTAGAGGATTGCCTAACTTGACAAAACCTGATCATGCCATGTGCCATGAATGTCAAAAAGGTAAGATGACTAAGTCTAGTTTTAAAAGTAAAGACTACTCAACAAAGAAGATACTTGAGTTGGTTCATACCAATCTATGTGGTCCTATGAGAACTCAGAGCTGTTCTGGTGATAGATATTTTATTCTTTTTGTTGATGATTATACTAGACTGATGACTGTTATGTTCCTAAAAAGAGAAATTTGAAGCCTTTAAAATGTTTAAGTGGTATAAAGCTAAGGTAGAGAAAGAAACTAGAAAGGAAATAAAATGTTTAAGATCTGATAGAGGAGGTGAATTTATCTATGATGAATTTACTAATTTTTGTAATGAGCATGGAATCAAAAGGCAGGTATCTGCACCGAGAACACCTCAACAAAATGGCATTGTTGAAAGAAGCAATAGGTCTATAATTGACTGTGCTAGAACATTGATGTTACAGAAGAATGTTGCTCAGACATATTGGAGGGAAGCTGTCAGCACAGCTGTGTATGTTCTTAACCGAGTACAACTGAAGGAGTCCAACTGAACACCTTATGAACTATGGTTTGGACACAAACCTACTATAATTTATTTCAAAAATTTTGGAAGTAAATGCTTTATTTTGAAAGATGAGAGAAATGGGAAATTTGATTCTAAAGGAGATGAGGGAATATTTATGGGATATTCCACTATAAGCAAAGCATATAAATGTTTGAATAAGGCCACAAATAAGATAATTGAAAGTACTAATGTTTGTGTTGATGAGTTTGATGATAAGTACATAGAAGAAAGTATAAAGGAACCAGAAGACTACTGTAGATTCACTTATATTGAATATCCAAAGTATCTACCGACACTGCAAGCTGTAACAACCGGTCAGTAGGGAAACAATGCAGGACAACAGGCAACACAAATCGATGAAAAAAATGGAGCTGTCGAGCAAGGAAATGACCCTGAGTAGGATGAACAAGAAAGGAGAAATCAAGTCTTGGCTAGTTTTGTTAGAACACATCATCCTGAAACACAAATCATTGGAGACAGACATGTTGGAATGCAACCTAGAAGCAAAACAAGACAAGGTACATGTCTAATTTGTGAGTTTGAACCTAAAACTGTGAAAGTTGCATTAGAAAATGAAGAATGGGTTAATGCAATGAAGGAGGAAATAGAGCAAATAGAGAAGAACAAAACCTGGCCCTTAGTACCCTGACCAAAAGATAAGAATGTTATCGGTACTAAGTGGATATATAGAAATAAATTGAATGAAAATGGTGAAGTCACAAGAAATAAAGCTAGATTAGTATGCAAGGGATATGCACAGGAAGAAGGCATTGACTATGGTGAAACATTTGCACCTATTGCTAGATTAGAAGGAGTTAGAATGCTACTTGCAAATGCTGCACATAAGAAATTCAAAGTCTATCAAATGGATGTGAAGTCAGCGTTTTTTAATGGTATACTTGAAGAAGAGGTCTACATTGAACAACCTGAAGGATTTGTTGATCCTGACAATAAAGACATGGTATGTAGATTACATAAAGCCTTATATGGATTGAAGCAAGCACCAAGAGCATGGTATGAAAGACTGCACACTTACTTGTTAAGTATTGGATTTGTTAGAACAAGTGAAAACAACAATTTGCATGTGAAAGGTGATACCGATGATACTATTATCATTGCTGAAATATTTGTTGATGACATTATCTTTGGAGGCTCATATCATGTCTACAAGGCATTTGCTGATGAAATGCAAAAGGAATTTGAAATGTCTATGTTCAGAGAGATTAAGTTCTTTCTTGGACTACAAGTGATTCAGCAGAGTGATGGGATATTTATCACACAATCTAAATACATAAAGGAAGTACTGAAAACATTTGGCATGGAAGATGCTAAACCTATGGGAACACTGATGGCTACTAGATGCAAATTGACAAAGGAGGATGAAACTATAGAAGTAAACCAGACACTTTACCGATCCATGATTGGTAAATTAATGTACGTAGTTCACAGTAGACTAGATATAGCACATGCTATGGGAATTGTTGCAAGATTTTCTACCAATCCTAGAGAATCACACATGATTGCTACAAAAAGGATCTTAAGATACCTAAAGAAAATAGAGAATTATGGATTATGGTATCCTAAGGAAGGTAAGTTTGAACTGAAAGTTTACACTGATGCTGATTCGACTGGAAATGTGGATGATAGAAAAAGCACCACTGGAGGAGCATTTTTCTTTGGTGAAAGACTTGTAACCTAGACAAGTAAAAAGAAAACTTGTATTTCTCAGTCTATAGTTGAAGAAAAGTATGTTACTGCTGCTACTAACTATTCAGACATTGCATATATCAAACAAGTATTGGAAGGAATGAATGAGGTAATCACTTATCCAGTGATTATATACTGTGACAACACTAGTGCTATTAATATTTCAAAGAATCCAGTGATGCACTCTAAGACAAAGCATATATCTATTAAGTATCATTACTTAAGAGAACAAGTGCAAGAGAAGCAAGTAAAGTTAGAATTTGTCACATCTAAAGAACAACTTGCAAATATTTTTACAAAGCCCTTACCGAAGGACACATTTGAATACTTGAGGACTAGACTTGGGGTCTATCCCCTGTCTATCAGTCACTAAGGTGATATGGATGTTGCATCAACCTATTTTTATCAAAAGATCATTCATGTTGATGCAGCATAGTTCACACTTTGAATCATGTTCAAGGTTGTGATTAAGTTTGAAGAACTTGAACCAATTGAGATATCAGTATTCAGAGATATAGAGGAAGCATTGGACACCAGAGAGTTACTTGGCTACTACAGAGCTGATTGTTTATTTGTTTCTTTGGCATTGCTATCAAAGAGATAGATAAAAAATATGAAATGAAAAGGGGAGAGATAAAAAAAATATGAAAAGGAACAAGCACCGATGAGAATTATCTAAGGGAGAGACAATCTGAATGAGACAGAGTATTGAAGATCAGTTACAGAGAACAGAAGCAGGAACAAGAGAACTGAAAAGATCATAACTACAGAATGGTAAAGCTATATTATTTAAATGCTGGTTTAGTAACGTAGTGATTAAACATATTAAGTCTATTCAACTTACAACATTTTGTTCACAAAGTTGTAGAATGTATGTTTGGTATGTGTATGGTACATTTCATATTGCTTGAGTTGCCATCAATGCCAAAGGGAGAGATTGTTGGACTACAACTGATTTGGAATCTGATTGAAGAATCTGTGATTAAAGATCACTGAGAAGTTACTAATTAGATATGTAATATGATTAAATCAATATTATGTTGTCATTGATGTCAACTAGTTTGACAACACTTATCTTGTAAGTTACTATACCGAGACATCTAAAGAAAGGTGAAAAAGAAATGAAGATCAGAGAAATCTACATGAGGAAAGATGTACATGATAGATGAGGATAAGGAACACATTGAGTAACTTGTTGATGAGCCTATGACTTGATGATATTGACTTTATTATGTTTCATTCATCTATGATGAAGTATAGAGCTGAAAGACACAAAGCATTGTTGTCGGTAAATGAAGCATTTCTAGTATACACCGACGGAGTGTAGTGTATACCAATCATAGTATTAACCGAGCAGTGTTCACCGACGCATTTCTTTGTCAACTGAGTGGGATAGAATGAATTAAATGATTAGTTTAGCCGATAAGATTGTTGAGCTAGCAAGAGTATAACATCGAGGTAATAGATAAAGTTTGTTACACAATTCAACAGTTGACAAAATTTAGGGATGATCTAACAAAGTAGATTGAAATGTGTTATTGACACAAGTACTAAGAAAGTTTGAAGTGGCAAAATCTATGAATGTGGTTAAGCGGCAAAATCTAATGGTGGAGAAGAAAATGATTTACTCGTCTATATCAGAGAACAAAATTTCTTTATACAATAGGCTGGAAGAAGTAGAAACTACAGGATTATCATGTGAACAAGGTTTTCATGCATTTTGATCATACTGGTTAGTAAGAACTGAGCTGTAGAACAGTTACTGAGCTACAGAGAGCAATTACCGACTTATTGTAAGTTGATATAGTATTGAATCTGAAGTGAAATATTGATCAAAAGGATTTATTTGGACTAAATATTGATCTGTAATCTACAATTAAAGTTTTATTAAGGTAGGTCATTTATTGTTACATATTTAACCATTGTATACAGTCAAAATCTCTTAACTGAGTGGACTCTAAAAGTCTTATGATGTATCATTCATAGAATGAACATTGTTATCCTGTCAACCCCATAGTGAATGCTGGTTGGATGATAACTTCTAGTCTAAAATCCTCTAACAAGGTCACACTTGATAGTGTGTTTGTAATCTTTAACAGGGTTGGGTCTTAACTGACCGCACTTCAGAAGAGTGAACAATTTTGGGTTTCCGGTCCTAGGTGGTTTTTCCCTTTATAGGGTTTCCATGTTACATCGCTTGTGTTATGTGTTGATTGTGATATTTGTTTGTTATCATTGTTTACATGTTACATGTTATATTTGATTGGTAAACTGTTATAAGTATTAGACTGGTAATCAGTAAAAGCACAAATAGTGAGAGTTATTATTGCTTACCGATGAGAAGAAATTAAAGAAGATGTTTTGAATTATGCATATTGTTTTGGGATACTGGATAACTGATTCACCCCCATCTCAGTTATTATAATAGCCTTATATCACTCATTGTTATCCTGTAATTTACTCCTCACATCTTGTTGAAGTTTTTGAAGGTGTTCAACAAATACTTCCCCATCATCGCTAATTCTATCTTGCACAAGGAGTTGTACAAGGTCCAAAACACCTTAAGGATTCTTACCATATACAATCTAAAAAGGAGATTTTCTAGTTGATATATTAACAGAACTGTTGTAAGAAAACTCTAGTTGAGGCAATGCCAAGTCCCACTACGTGGGCTTTTCACCAACAATGCACCGTAAAAGGTTTCCCAAACTCTGATTGACTACCTTAGTTTGTCCATCAGTTTGGGGATGATAGGCACTACTAAACTGCAACTGTGTTCCCATCTTCTTCCATAAGGTCCTCCAGAAATGACTCAAAAATTTAGTATCCCTATCAAATGTGATAGTCTTTGGAATGCCATTGAGTCCAAAAAATTCTGAGAAAAATAAGTTGGCTATCCTTATGGCATCATTAGTTTTTTTACAAGTAATAAAATGAGTCATCTTAGAGAATCTATCAACAACTACAAAAATAGAATCTGTACCACACTAGGTGTGGGGAAGCCCCAATACAAAATCCATACTCACATCTATCCATGGCTCGATGGGTATAGGTAGAGGTGTATACAAGCCTATGTTTTAGGAGTGACCCTTAGCCACTTGACAAATTTTGCACCTTGCCACATACTTAGTAATGTCCCTTTTCAGTTTTGGCTAGTTGTATTTATCTTCAACCAAGGCTATTGTCTTGTCCTTCCCAAAGTGACCAGCCAAAGCACCACTATGAAATTCTCAGATAATATTTTCCCTCATGGAACTAGCTGGTATACAAAGTTGTTTTACTATAAAGAGGTAACCATCTTGCATAAAGTATTCTCCTCTCATGTGATCTGATAGACTAGTTGCTGGCTCTTTAATCTTCTCCATAATTTCCCAAAAAACATCACCAACCTCATACAAAACTTTAATAGAATCAAAACTAATGACCTTTGTTTCCATTGTAGTTATTAGTGTAACACACCGACTTAGGGCATCAACAACTTGATTCTACTTTCCAGACTTATGCTTCAAAACAAAATTATACCCTTGCAAGAAAGACACCCATTTAGCATGCCTACTATTCAATTTATTTTGTGTTCACATATTTCAAGGCTAAATGATCTGTAAACAATACAAATTCTTGTGGGACCAAATAATGCCTCCAATGCCTTAAGGTTTGAACTTGATAGCATAAAATTCTAAATCATAGGTAGAATAGTTCTTTCTCACATCATTTAACTTTTCACTGAAAAAAGCTATTGGTTTACCTATCTGGCTAAGAACAACACCTATTCCAACATGGGAAGCATCACACTCTACTTCAAATACTTTATCAAAATTTGGAAGTGCCAATATAGGAGCTTCAGTTACCTTTTTCTTCAAGAATTTGAAACTCTGTTCAGCATCTGTTGTCCATGTGAATTCCCTTCCTTTCGTACAATCCATTATGGGCACTGCAATACTGCTAAAATTTTGAATAAAATTCCTATAGAAGGTTTCCAATCCATGAAAACTCCTTACCCTTGTTATGTTGGATGGACTAGGCCATTCTAGGATTTCCTTGACCTTTTCTGGGTCCATCTAAACACCATCTTTAGAAATGACGAAGCCCAGAAAAGTCAAACTATTTTGCATGAATCTGCACTTCTTTAAATTTGCACAGAGCTTCTCTTTCCTTAGTACACTCAGGATGATCCTCAAGTGTTGTAGGCGATCTTTTTTTTTGCTATAAATTAGGATATCATCAAAATAAACTACAATAAACTTACCAATGTAGGGTTGTAAGACATTATTCATCAATCTCATGAATGTACTCGGTACATTAGAAAGCCCAAATGGCATAACCATCCATTCATACAAGCCATCACCAGTCTTAAAACTTTTCTTCCACTCATCTCCTTCATGAATTCAAATATGGTGGTAGCCACTTCGTAGATCAATCTTGCTAAAGTATTTGACCCCTGCTAATTCATCCATCATATCCTCTATACAAGGAATAGGAAATCGATACTTGATAGTAATCTTATTAATTGCTCTAGTATCAGTACACATCCTCCATGTTCCATCCTTCTTTACAGTCAAAAATGCAGGTACAACACATGGGCTCATGCTTTCTCTAACTAGGCCTTTCTCAACTAGTTCTGTTACTTGTTTATTGAGCTCTGCATGTTGTGTTGGGTTCATTCAATAAGCTACTTGATTAGGAAGAGTTGTTCTAGGAATCAGATCAATATGGTGTTGTATATCCCTTTTTGGTGGGAGGCCGTCAGGTAGCTCATTTGGAATAACATCAGCAAATTCTTCTAGTATCTTTACTACATCATGTGGTATTATGTCTTTTGGTTCTTCTCCTCTTTTTACTACCAATGCATAGTAGCAACCTGTCACCTTCATTTCTTTGACAACATCCTTTGCAGACAACATGCTCTCATTCTTCCTTTCATCCTTAAGTGGTAAGAGAGTCACATTAGAGCCATCTTTCTAGAAAGTATACTTATTTTTCTCTCCATCATGCATGATCTTCCTATCATACTGCCATGGCCTTCCCAACAAAATATGACAAGCATCCATAGGAATAACATCACACCATATCTCATCCTTATAGATTTTTCCTATAGAAAATCTAACCAAACATCTTTTATCAATAGTAACCTCATTTCCTTTCTTAAACCATGCAATACAGTAAGGACAAGGATGTTTCTCACATTGTAGATTTAATTTCTCTACCATTTCCTTAGCTACCATATTCTCACAACTACCCCCATCAATAATAACTCTGCATACCTTTCCACCTAAAGTGCATCTAGTTTTGAAGATGTTTGTTCGAAGCCATGAATCATCAAAGTTCTTTACATGGACTTCTTCCTTCTCTGGAATGATCATCGATCTCCTCATCATGAGAGTTTCTCCCATGTCTGGTAGGACTTCTTGTTCTGTTCCTGCTTCTATGAATTCTGGTTGAACCAGGTTAACTCTAGGATGTCCTCCTTGATTTCTTTCTGGCATGTTCTAATTTGAGCATTCAAAGTCTCTGTGTCCTTCTTCTGCACACCTAAAACAAGTGAAAGGCCTTCTCTAGTTTTCCCAGCCTCTTTCACCTCTGTTAACAATAAAACTCAATTACAAGATAAAAAAATAGATTTGAAAACTTTAATATTTTCCATTCATCACTGCTTCTACAATTTTTTGCAAACTCTTAAGTAACCAAAAAACCTAGAAAATCAAGAAATTTGAAAATTACCCTTTTTGGTAGTTTTTTCCATAGTTATTTTTTTGCCATTTTTGGTAATTTTCAAAATAACACCTAAAAAGCTGAGTTTTTTCCTAAACATTCCCTCGACTAAGTTAGAATGAATTTCCAACTAATATCTAAGATTAGAAACATAAATTTGGATTTATTACAAAATAGAACTTTCTAAAAACTAGAGAAAAAACACTAAAAGTTGATTTTGAAGCCCTAAATGAAACTTTCAGCTCCCAAAAAAGTGTTAAAATGGATCCCAATCAATATGAGATCATTGGCAAAAAAAAATGGCACCTCTTGAAGCACACACCCAAAAAATTTCAGCAAAAACCCAGACCCGAGTCAAAAGTTATGACCTCCGGAAGTTTATGCATTAGTTTATGACCTATTGAAGGTTCTGCATCATTAATCAAATACACTATGAATCCATCTTGTAATTTTCTTTTTTCTTTCTTATCATATTTAATATCGATTTAATTGAACCAAAATTCCATGCATAGTCATATACTTCAACATATCATCTATTGTAAATTATGGTTTACCAGTAACTACTTCCTCGTGTACTTTACCACTTACCACTTTTTCTTCCTTGGCTCCTCTAGTCCTTATTTTATTCACTATGTCATCTGAATGAGTAGCTTCATCTATTTCATCATCCTTGGTCCTTTCATGTGTCCCTTTTCTCTTTCACTTGACTCTTTTTCTTGTGGATTCAAAGACTACATTCAGTTTGGTTGATTTAGGCTTAGTAGCTTTTGGTGTAGGAGTCTTAATCCCTGATTTAACTATTTTCTTCTTCTCAAATGGACGGTATGATGTTTTCACTAAGCTTCTAGTATATCTTCTACTAGATGGTGATATGATAGGTATGTAGGGTGGTGGATCATTAAATCATTAATATTGATAGGTTTATCTACTTCAGGTTTCTTCCTTTTTTCCTCTTCATACTTCTTTCTTATGTCATCTTTTCCTTAGTGAATCCCATTATTTATCCTACCATTTCTACTTGTTTTATCATTTTTTTTATCTCTTACAGGTTTCTTTACCTCTATATGTACCTTAAAGCTCTTCTCCTTGTAGGTATTAAACCTCTCCTCATAGGGTCAATTAGTTTGTCAAGTAAATCTTTCACATATGCTTCAACTAAGATAGGATCTACCTCATATCCCATAGGCATGATCTAGTGTATCCTTGAGTCAACTACCTCCATCAGACAATCACCAGTCTCTACCATGAAACAAATCGAATCTTCATACTTATCCAAAAGTTCCTTTAGAGTCTTATATCTTCTTTGTATTTCTTTATGAAATCCCTTAATGTATCCCCATATAGTTGTTTCCACCATTTGCCTATTTTGCATAAGATAGTACTCACTGATCTGAATCACCACAGGTATATCCTTCTTCGATGTGATGTTGTCAATGTCAACAAAGAAGTTCATAAAGTAAAAGAAGATATGAATAATCAATGATCCATACTTAAATATCTTCATCTTATCCTTATTTATCTTCCAAATTCTCAAGAAGTTGCAATCTCAATATTTCACAAACATCATATTGAGCTTTCTCCTTAACCATCTAATAAGAAATATGAATTATGGTGTTGGAAATAGAGCTCTCTCTGCTAGGATGATAAACTTTTGATCATAAAATTATTGAAGAAAACTTCACATATGGATGTTTGATGTTATTTACTATCATGGTTCTTTTGTTCCACTCAGATTCTGTCAATTTTGTTACTATATCCTTCTTTATAATCCTTAGGACTGGAACTTCCCCATTTTAATTGAATCATGTTACAGCCTCCAATACTTCTTTTATTATTTTGTATAGTTTTTCTATCTAAATAAAATGATCATGCATCCTAATGAGAAGAAATCTTATCCATTCCAGTTCATCAATGGTGTGGAATAGATAAACAAATACTTTGAATTCTTCTTTTAATTTTCATTATCACACATATATTCATACATCTGATGTATAGATTATTGACCTAGTTCCTCAATGTTGTAGAAAAAGCATGCTATAATGTCCTCAACATGAAATACTCCATAAGGTACATGAGAAAATGCACCAACAAGATCATCTTTTATAGATTTATACGGGTGTTTCTTGAATTTAGGTTGTGGCCTATCCTTAACATCAATTATCATAGGAGAGGAAAAGTTTGGTATGGTCTTCTCCTCCTTAGGGATGTAGCAAAGCTAACTTTTACAGAGCTTCCAAAGGGAATCTGGGTTAGGCTAGATGTGGTGGCATTGTCAGGGATAATTATGGCAATTGTATTAGGGTTGTTTCATTTACCTTTGGGAGTTTAGAACAACCATGTGGTGGAAGCTATGGCAGCCCTGCATACTGTGATGTTGGAAGGAAATCTTAGTTGTAGCAAGGTATGTTTGGAAGGATATTCAAATAATATAATAAGATGTATTAGAGGAGATAATAAAGCTTCATGGTCTATACATCATATTATTGAGGAGATAAAAATTACTATTCAAAGTTTTCATAAGTTTTATTTATCTCATGACTATCATGAAACTAATAAGGTGGTTGACAGAATTGATAATTATGGTGTTAAAAGGGATAACATCATGAAGTGGAGAGGTGAAAAGGAAATTAATGAGGAAATAATTGATCTCATTAGATACAATAAGATTAACAATAAAGTTGGGGTAATTTCAAGTAATGATGGAAAAGACATTTAGCATCCTCAATCATGGTACAAGGTGAGAAAATCATCAAGAGAGATGGAGAGTACTTAAGAAGGTTAACTTAACACATGTTTTTTGGGTTTTAAGTTTCATGGTTACCTGTATTTCTAATTATAACAATTGTATTTGGAGTTCTCTGACTATAACTATCAAGATGAGAGGTGAGTTGAAAAGGGAAGAGCCCATCACCTATGCATGGAAAAAGGAGGACAAGGTCTAGCATAAGATAAGGAAAATAGGGGTCACACCCTACCTGGACAATTCGCATGGCTATGAAAAATACATTATAAAAAACATTGCAAAAGGGTGGAATAATGGCACCATTACTCTTTGTGGTAAGAAGCATGTTCACTCTATTGATGTGATAGCTGATATAATTGGCCTATCTTTGTTTGGTATGAAATTTTTTAAGGAGATGAAAGTTTCTAACAAGGTCATGAAGATGTTTCCAAAAACTAACAAAGAAAGGGAAATTCTGGTGAAAGCTAAGTCAGACTTCTATGAGATAAGTCAAATTAAACCCATTTGGTCTAGAATTTTAAAGGTTATTACAAAATACTTCACTATTGATGGTTGATTTATGAGGGTTCACAATTTTCATTTTGTTCTACTAAATTACTTTAGACCCAAAATCAGGGTTTCTTTCCCTTTCTTTCTCCTTAGTTCTTTGAACAAGAACATCAAAGAGAACCAAAATAATTCTAGTAAAATGGTTTTGCATGATGGGATCATTTATCTGATTTACTAGTATTGTAGAGACAAAATTTCAAAGGCAGGGTAGAAACCCATTGAGCCCAAAGGTGGT
The DNA here is from genome assembly GCA_027943335.1 of Chamaecyparis obtusa. Lineage (NCBI taxonomy): Eukaryota > Viridiplantae > Streptophyta > Pinopsida > Cupressales > Cupressaceae > Chamaecyparis > Chamaecyparis obtusa. Next base: position 2,681,252 of record BSBK01003078.1, read on the forward strand.
GCAAGAGCTCCTAGGCTAGCCTCCATTGGTTAGTAAATTTTGGCTTGTACTTGACTCTAGCCAAGTCAAGAGCTTAGTTTAATTTGTTTTAGGACCTTAGAAGGTATCTTTCTATGTTGGCTAGGTGAGTTAGTCATTAGGACTAAGGTCACAATAATAGCCTTTGTTAGTTGTTTATTTAATTTCTTAAGTTAGAAGCTTAGCTTAGGTGAGAGTCTTTAATGTGTTCTAAACACATAATTGTTAATGTAAATATGCCATAAGGTCATAAATGGCCTTGGCTCCTCAAAACATAGGAGTTTATGAGTCCTAGAATATAGGATTGAGGCACATGACAAAGTTGCCAAGTGTTGAGAAGAAGTTGTTATCAAGATTTGCACTAATTACAAAAATGGCATGTAAATCAGATAGCTTTGGATTCCCTAAGTTATAGGAGGTTATGCTTGACCAAAAAGCCCTGAAAGTAAGGAATGTGGAATCTAATGATATCGAAGATAAAGACATGAGACCCATTCATGCATTGTAATAGTTGAGAAAAAAGTTAATAGAGCTTTGCAAGCATTTTACAGTGAATTTCTGGTGTTTTTGTGTTGACAGTCATACTTAATGGACTGAATGACTAAAACCAGTGTTGGATTAGTGTTTTATAGGTTTTTTATGAGCTTTTTAATTTGAAGTGTTAGTCATTTTGAGGTCATCTATCTTCTAGTTTTCAGCAATCTAGTTCAGGGAGTCTATTTTTAGCTTGTTTTGAGTAGTTTAGAGAGTCATGGCTCCTCCATGAAATTAACCGTGGATAAACATTCATGTTAGATGGAAATGGAAGAGGATTAAGTTTCTTATATAGGTTTAGGAGTTAGGAGTCTTAAAATCATGAGGAACTATTTTATATGCTAGGCCCTAGGCGAGTTTGTGCAGCCCGGTTAGAGGTCTAGAGGTTGAAAGCGAGAAGAAACATTGCATGGATGTACGGATCCGTACTGCTGTAGGAATTTTTCATGAAGGTAAACATCATATCTAACCATTTTTTGAAGATATAAGCCATACCAATCATTTAGGATTTGGTTTGAACAAGTTTTCTATCAAAACCACAATTCGGTCCTAGAAATTAGGCCTATTAGGCCTCTTGTCCTTGTTTGTAGGAAGCTCCTGTATGGTCACTTTCAGACCTAGAACCTTTATGAAAGTTTTAAAAATCCTAGAAGGGTATCTGAAACAAGTTTTAGTTTTCTGATTTGTTTGGGAAAAATTTTCCAAAAAGGGGAAAAACGGACTGGTGAAGGCTACTAGAATATGCCTATTTTTAAGGTCAATTCATGATGATTCATGGAATTCAATTAGAAGATGATTGAATACCCTTCCAAGATGGATCAAATGGGAAAGAAAAAAAAAAATTCATGATGGAGAAGACCCCTGCAATGTTGGAGCATGTTTATGGAGATTTGGCACTTAGCGCCTTCTAAGTGAGTGTCGAGAAGTGAATCAAAACTAGGGTGTTGATCATTCAAGGTGAAGTTTTCAGAGATTGAATCTTATAAGAAGAGTTTGAATAGGTCTTAGTTAATTATCTAAGCCTATTGGAATATCCTATAGAGGAATAGGATACTAGGAGGCAAGTGAAGTCTCTTGGAGGGTGTGAAAACTAGCCTTGAAGTTTATCATACATCAAAAGGGGAGAAAGGTAAGTGAAAAACAAGTGATTCTAATGAAGGAATCTCTAGAAGGGGTATGCTTCCCTCTATGAAAAAACCTAAATCTGAGCCTATTACTCTTATGTTTAAATTTGATGAGGAAAAAGGCATCAAGAAGGATGATGATGAAGAAGATGTCAATGTGCATGATTCTGCCCCTATGGATAAAAAATTGAAATATGTGACTATGAAGGTTGAAGGTGGAGACATGGAAGATGAAGATAATGAGGTTAAAATTTCATCTATTATTGAGAAAAATGTTGATAAGGTGGAAGTTGATAAAGGTATGGAGACTGGGGACTTCTCTAATGAGGATGAGAGCCCTATACAAATGAGAAGGTTACTACTTCTACTAAGAAGGCTAAGGAAAGGGTAAGTATTGAGAAAGAGGAGGTCAATTTAGAGGAGAAACAAGGTGAGGAGAGACAAGAAGAGGTGGATGTGAGGCCCCAAGATGATAGTGGGAAGCAGTCGGATACAGAAAGAAAAAGAAAAGAAGAACAAGGTAAAGTGCCTATCTTGGTTGATTACAATGACTCTGTCAACCATGATGTGAATATCTCCCCCTCTTTGTCTATGACTGATGAAGAGGGCCCTGAGGATAATCTACTTGCTCAAGATGAGGAGGTGTTAAAGGAAGCCTCCATTCAACTGAATTTGGAGGGCTTTAATGATAAAATGGAAATTACTAAAGCTTTCCTCTAGATGGAAAAATTAGTGAGGTCGATTTATTCATTTAGGATGGATAAATGGGCATTCCATGAACTAAAGGATCTCCACCTTAAACATCTAGCTCTTGATGTCAATTTTGAGAACCTTTTGTAGAATACATGGAAGATAAAAAGGATGAGAATATGGAGGTGGGTGAAAGCACTGGGGGTAAGGAAAATGTGATTCAGGGGTTGGACAATGTTGAGTTGGATAAAAAAGTTAGGGTTGTGCTAGATGATAAAGTGCAAATTTTGAATGCTAAGGTGGACAGAAATGAGGAAATGCTTAAGAGGATCCTTCATCATAGTCATGAAGGTATGAAGGCTTCAACTAAAAACTTAAAGAGTTATACGTTATGATGTAGGGTCTCCATCAGGAAAAGGAAACCATAAATGTGGAGAAAGAGACTAAAGATTATGTTGGTCAAGATATTGGCCCAAGAAAGTGCACTAGGGAAAGTTTAAAGAAATAATATGTCATAGTGCCAAAGGAACTAGTGAGTCTTAAGGAGTCTTTCCAGAAGCTTTCTGCTCTGGAAGAAGACATTGTTGAGTTCCTTAAGAAGCTGGTCTAATCTCTGGTAGTCTATTTTTTACTGGTCTTTTTTGTGTGTTGGTCTGTAGTTATTTGTTGGTTGTTTCTATTGGTTAGTCAGCAGTTTTTCATTTGTTGAAATTTATTGCTATATCTGTCTACCTGGGTTGTGTTGCTTTTTCTTAGAAGTTGTTTTATTTTTTGGTGCTTAATGTCTTTCTTTTCCTTTATTTTGTAAATGGTTTTGGGGTCCCTCTAAAAACATATTTTTCATTAATAAAAAATATCAATTACCATAGGTCTATCCATAGACTTGTATTCAATTCACCAAGTCACAAAGTGATAAATACCTTTTTAAGATGATGGAAAGGGTTTCAAATTTGATCTAAAAATATTCTCCCAATCTTTGTTCAAATCACTTCAAATCTCTCTACAAGCTCATTCTCTAGATAGAACAGTGTTGAATGATGTCACAAAATTCCTTTTTAATCCTTTGCATGCTCCACATAATCATTTGCAATAAATGATCGAACCCTAGCTCAAAAATTTGTATGTGGCTAGTGATCAAAAATATATCTTTGATCCTCAAAAAGTGATCAAAATCCATCAAGAGTGATTCTATTAAGTCCTAAATTCAATTATGCATCTAACTATATTGATCACTTCTTCTGATCCTTCAGATTCAAGGGTAAGGTAATATTTTTCTTGAAAACCCCCCTTAGGTCTATGACCTATTCAATTGGTTGATGATATTTTCACACCATAATTGATAAACTACAACTAATTGAATATCTTGAGGGAGATTTTGAATACTATTTGGGTATTTGAAAGGTAGTGATTGATGATCATCGAGCTACTAATGTGTATGTGAGACATTAAATCAGTTAAAGTGTTGTCATTGATGTCAACTAGAACTTTTGACTATACTTATCATGATGGTTACAAACTCCATATCTTGTAAAAATCCACCAAAAACCATTTGGAGCTACCTAAAATCTACCATTCCACCAAGTTAGAGAAATTTCCAATGATGGAATGTGTAGATAATCACAATTATTTGCTTCAAACCCTTAAAATAAGGGTTTTAAAACAATTTTCAGTACATAATCTATAATACACACCAAAACCAATGAAAATGTATGAAATTGGGTTCAAATGAGAGCTAATACAAAGGGATATCTATTCTCATAGATTTTATAACATAATATGACCATACAAGGCCATACACAACATGGAAATAGAGAAGAAATTATTGATTTTCATAAGAAACTTTAAGTTTTATTGACTCCAGTGAGTTGCAATGCCAACCAGACCCCTACCCATGATCTAGAGGCCATTTACACATATTTTCAATAGTTAAAACTGGTCCATAACAATATTTTAATCATATGACCATTAATCCTTAAAATGCAATTAAAAGCTGCAAAGTTGCTAATGCAACTTTTACAACATTGCATCATTATTGACATGTTTTATCTAGTGACCCTTCTTGACACCCAAACATTCAAAATGGTCCTCAAGGACCAAGTATTACATCCAAAACAAAATTAATTCCCGTGCCAATGGTATTATTACACCTTATCACACATTATTAGGTCCTTGACCCAAGGTTACATTATTTACATTGCTTATGACAAGAAAAATTGACATAACTTAACACTGTGACATCTTTAAGACATTACAAATGGTCCTTATGACCTTATTGACACCTTGAAATGACTTCAAACTTGATATGAATCACAATGGCCTTATAAAGACATGAAGGGTATTGGGATCCTTTGCACCATACACCCAGCCAGAAAAGATTCCCAAGTCCCTTGGGAATAGAAGTGCACCAAAACATGTTGGATCATTCCATTCACTTGTGCTCAAAATTCTCTCCCACATGTACGTAAGGTCATCCTTGCATTGAAACTTGCAACCAAACCTTGTTTAGTATTATTTATTTGTCCTTGCTTTACACCTTGACTTACCTCATCTCCTTTCTCCATCTTTACCTTCAAACCTACTACTCCTATAACCTCTATTCCATTAGACCTCCATATTTTTTTGATAGTAGTAGACTTCTCATTCACCTCTCTTGTAGTCAAAGGACATATCATTGTACCAACTAGGATTACATCATCCTCTTTCCACCCAACTTGTGGTTGCATACACATATGGTCTTTATCCCTCTCTTGGTCTATTTTAGGCATCAATACCTCCCCTTTGTCATTCAATTCTATAAAAATATTCAAGCCCCATGGAAGTAAAAACCAAGTCTCCTCCCAAAAGGTTGAGAAAATCAATTGTTATTCAGACTCTCCTCCTCCTAAGGCTTCTAAAATTGAGAGCACATATGTTCCTGTTTCATGTAGATTTTCAGAGGGGAAAGGAGACACAGATGAGATAGATGCAACTTTAAGGGATATGAGACAAGGTGAAGAAGTAGGCCCTTCCTCCCCACTTTTTTTTCTTCAGGAAGAGATTCATGGCTATAAGGTTTAGCTACAAGGCTTGATGAGAATCCTATGGGCCTTGGAGATGAAAGAGAGGCCATATCTCCTAGAGTTTTTGAACATGGTGATTTCAATCACTCCTAGGAATTCAAGGACTTCTGGATTCAAGTAAAGATGAAAGAGTTCAAGGAAAAGAAGCATAGTAGATTAATGGGGGTTGAAGAATTTAAGCATGAAGAAATTATGAATCAGATGTTTAGGGAACTAGAGTTAGGTAATGTAAAATACACTATGGATGAGGCAAGAGAAATATTGAGAAAGAGCGACATTATCTTGGTTCCTTATTTGTCCCTGAGGGAAATGTTCTTGATGGGTCAAGTGAGGAAACAAGATGATCCCATTTTTGTGGCAGAACTTGATGCTAAGGAAAAAATCATTAGGTTTGGTTATAACTCTAAAACATAGATATTGGCCACATGGGTGAGCTTCAAGGGAACCTATAAGCCTAAACTGGTGGATTTATCTAAGAATCCTAAAGGGACTATAATTGTACAAATAGTTGGGGATACCAATCCACTTATTTCTACCAATGAACTAGGTTTTCAAGCCATGTTCAACAAAGATTAGGTAAAGCATATGCAAAATGAATTATAGAATTTCAAGAATAGGAAGATAGAATTGAATAAGGTTATAATCAAATTATATGTCAAGCTTGTGGAAAAGGATAAGGAAATTCAAAAGAAACAAGGGAAAAAGATAGATAAATCTATTGTTGTCTTCAATAATGTTTAGAGTTCATTTGTCAGTAAACCACAAAAATCCTCAGAGGATGTAGAAGGTATACCCATTGTCAAGTTCAAGAAATAACTCTCAATACAAATATTCTCTATCTTGGAGAAAGTTTTATCTTTAAAATTTAATGTTGTGATTGGGAAGTTGTGATGATGTTTATGATGGGTGTTTCCTATTAGCTAAAATGTTAAGTGGATTCAAGAAGAATAAGCCTTTGTTGCAAGATCTACCCTAGAGATGGAAGCCTTCTTCATATGAGATAACTCGCATTTGTGATTTAATTCTGAGAGACCCAGATGGACCTAAGGAGATTAAAGAAATAAAATAAAATATGGATGAATTGTGTTTGAAGAATTAGAATATATCTTGCATGAAGAGGGGAGGGTCAAAGAAAAGATGTCATCTTTGAAGTCAATCAAGCATTGGACTATCCTAGATCTCATAGATCTTGAGGGATGTGTGAATAATGTTGAAGAGTGAAAGCTTGAATACTTAAATATGTTCCCATAAATTGTAAAATATCTAAAGGTAGATAGGGATTTCTTGGTCGAGAAATTCAATATTTTCTTAGACACGACCATTGTTCTTGAAAAGAAATTTATAAGCTCATAATTGAAGCTCGAGTGATTACAAGGGGGTAGATGGAAAGAGCATCTCCTATTCATGCCAGATATATTACACTATCAATGGCCATCACTTGTGCAAGTTTCAGAATGGGTTAACAAGTATCTAGAACCAATCGCTGATACTTCAAGAGGACTAAAGAGAATCTCAAAGCGTAAAGATAGTTCAATAGACTAATGATTGCATTTTTGTTTTTTAGTTAGTTTATGTTTGTTTGTAATGTTTTTGTTTCCTTTTTGGTTGATTAGGATTAGGTTGATGAAAAGGAAAGAAATTTAAAATGATTAGAAGCTTGTCGCTTCCCTTTCTGGGGAAACCACAACCATTTAGTATATATTAGTCTTGACTGAAAGAAGAAATCTCTCTCAATTGCACTTACTTTTTTTGATATCAATAAAATAAACCTTGTTTCTTGTTCAATTAGATTTGATATGTTGTTACTAAATTTGGTTTCCTTGATGTAATCATTCTGAAGACTAGTTGTCACCTTGAAAACTTATGTACTATGGTTATTGCTTCTATGACATTAATCTAAGGAAAATAAGAAGTAATTGCAAAGTTTTGTTCAAGTTATTCTTATCTGATTAACTCTCTGAAAATGGATTAAATATAATTAGACGGATTGATGTTATAGGAAGTATCCATTTACAAATATAGGATTGGGTGATTGATGATATTGTTGAAGGTTTAGACTATTATCTTTCAAGGAAAGTACGTGAAGAATTTTGTAAAGCTTGACTCTATGTCCAATTGGATACGAGACTGATCTTTGTAAATCAAAAGGAGTAAGGAATATTTAGAATTTAATCATTTTTCTTTTATGTTTCCTAATTATCAATTGTTAGTTTGAAGTAATTAGTGAAGGTATTTTCCTGTGAAAGTATAGAGGGGTCATATTCTTGTATTTCAAATTTTTAGCATTTTGAAGTAGAAGATTGGAGAGGTTTTATGTATTTTATCTTCTATAAAAAAATCTAATTCAGAAAGTAGTTGGGGAGAAGGTTTACTCACCTAGGTCCTACAAAACCTAAAGACCAGGAGATTTAAGTCAAGATTGATTGATCCTGTCAATTGGCCAAAATCCATTGGAAAACTCAATGATAAATCTTGGAAAACTTTTAGGACTTTTCGATCTGCAATTTTGGGAACCAACATGTTCAAAAAGAGTATTGTTGACCCTTTTTCGTGTGAAGGAGAACCCTTTGTCAGTGTTGTCATGCCCCACAAGGGAACCGGGGAAGAGAACAAAGATTCTCTTTGTAAAAGAAAACCTAAGTAATGATTTATGAAATTTTTTGAATTTTTAAAAGAATTATATAAGCAAAACATAGATTAACTTAGATTCCTCCAAGGTTCCCTTCTTATTTAATGTACAAATAATTTAAGTCCATATAGTGTACTAACAACTTGATTTACTTCTTAAGCAAACTACATCACAACATTTGTAGATTCTTTATAGTTAAATACAAAGTACTTTCATTTCAAATGCCATTTAAATCCATCTATATTCCTAAGTATCCTTTATGAACAATATAAATTTTAAAGCATTAATAATAGAATCGTCTAAACATTTGATACATTACAAATATTACATTTGTTTTACTATTTTTTCCTTTATTCATCAATAATGAGAAACATACTACTTTACTTGAAATGTTACAAAGTCCTTTTCTTTTCCAACATACATCATATACATAAAGTTCATGATTTCCCTTTTCCTTTTTTCCTAAGTCTACCCATTCCAAATACGTCATTTTGAAATACTTTAATGATTATATTACATTCATCTCCTCTTGGGAGGCAACAATAATTTTACATCATGAAAGATAAATACAAGTCTTCATTCTTCAAAACTAGAACATTATGCAAGCATGAATCCTTAAGCACATCCGCAAAAGGTACCTCGATAAAAAGATTTAGCACCCAACCACATGGATACCAAAAGGCCCACTCCCCCATGCTAGGAGATAAACACCAAGGTCCACAAAGAAAGGATAGCTAGGCCATACCTAGGATTGGGCAGCCTTTCCCAAATAGCAAATGTAAAGAAAATCAAAGTATAAATATTTTTCCCAAAGGCTCTAAGGCTTGGTAGAAACTCTAAGCAACAAGCTAAGTGAGTGTTAATGCATAGCCCTCACCCCTTGGGTTGTCCTGGTACTAGCCACTCCGGGCCCTAGGCCCCAAGTAGGCACATGTGGAACCTAATGTCTTTTGTATAGACAAGCGCCATTCGATCATACCTATGCATAGGCACCTTCTCCCACTCCCATTCATAGCCTTTACTAGCACTAATGGCATGGGTGAGGTATAAATTAATCTTTTTAGTGTTTGAACCCATACCCATAAGTTTTAATTAAATTATCACTTGTTAAAATAAATCTTCTGTCGATTATCTTGGTGCTAGCCGCTTAGGGCCCCGGCCATGCACTGAGAGCCACTCACTTAGTGTTCTTAGGTTGTCTACACTTAACCCAAACATCACATACACATCGTACATGAAGTAAAAAGACATCATAAACACATTTGGGAACTTGCATCAAAGAATAGAAAATAATAGGAGAGTTTAGGGATGTTTAGGAAAATTAGGAGCGATTAGGGAGGCCTAGAATAGTCATGATCCTCTAGATAATCCTAAACCCTAATCCTACTTCCTACACACATCCTAACCCTTATTAAAGCATCTAAATGCATCATATAATCTCCACCAACAAGCAATGCACATATTTAGTTTATACAAAATTCCATATGCAAAACACAATGCTCCATCTATGGAAACCTCCCGTGCCTGAAAATTTAACTAAGTCTAAATTAAATTGAAAAGTCAAAATCTAGAAGTTGCATCTTAACTCCTATGAAGCTGAAACCTATCTCAAACATCCTAAAAGGTACCTAATTTCTTTATACAAGTATAACTTAAAGTATAAGATCAAACTTATACTTAAATGTTATAATTGTATAAACAAACCCTAATCCAAACACAACCCTAATCACCCTAATCCAAACACGAGATCAAAACAATACTAACTCAAGATTGTATAAACCCTAATCCTAACACGAGATCAAAACAATACTAACTCAGGATTGTATAAACCCTAATCCAAACATGAGATCAAAACAACACTAACTCAGGATTAAATCAAACTGCACACTACGCAGTTCATTCACCAATCTGCGTGATTATTTGCAAAATGACAGATAATGAAAAAAAACTACAAAATGACAAAAATATGGATTAAATCAAACTGCATAGTGCACATTTCATTCACTAATCTGCATGATTATTTCCAGAATGACAAAAAACTACAAAATGACATAAATATGCGCGGACGAAGAAAGGTGGTGCTAAACTGATATGGAACAATAAGGTTGAAAACAAAAGTTCTAAAACCTGGAAGCACTCATGGACATTCAGATTATAAAAGTAGATGAAATGAAAATGCTATGGAGTCTCCAGACTCTTACAGATGCAAGAAAGAAGTAATATTCATATTCATAATGCATAGGAAGTAATTCTTATTTGATATATGATCATATTCTCTTATCCAAAAATAAAGACACAATGATATATAACATAAACATTCTGAAGCCTATATAAACAACAAGCATACAGAGAAATATTCAACCATACTTTCATCATTTCATATTACAAAGGAGAGTTAACTCTCAGGATGAATTCCAACCTAGAGTCTTGCGGGGATTTGGTTGATGAAGAAGGATCCAATCCTCTCAAACTCTTCTAGCACTCCTTCAAATCCTTCTAGATGAAATCTCCAGCCTCTACCTAAAACAACCAAATGCCAATATTAGAGAATAGTGAATTCTCTCCTCACAAATATAAGTTTCATATAAACATAATACTTATTTTATTATCATTTCTTCTTGAATCAACTCCTATCCAACACCCTATCACACAGGAGATCTCTCTTGTATATAGATTGGAGGGAGTGGTTCCATGGGTAATCCAAATGATGCAACCATCCCAACTATCTATCAGTTATTCGTTAATAATATGGTTTGCAAAACCATTCCCGTGAAGGGATGAATAAATTTTATTTAATAAGATTTTAATCTTTGTCTCCTAAATTTGAGGATGACAAAATAGATAATAAAGATTTTAGGAATACTTTTACTAACTTACTTACTATGGTAATTTACCAAAGGCATTTCCCAAATATAAATATAACATAGACTTACCATAGTCTCATAATAATTTCCTTCACATAATTAATTTATTATATAATAATATATATTTATATATGTATTCATAGGCATATGTGTGCACCCATATGCTTATGGTACATATACCATAAGTAAGACACATTATTATTAATATTACAAATATTTAAATATTAGGAATATTATTTAAACCAAATACATTATAATTTAAACCCACTACTAATTCATATCCATTATTATAATCATGATCTTCATATGTGTGTGTGTGTGTGTGTGTGTGTGTGTGTGTATTTATGTATGTATGCCTCTATAATATCCATATTTACTAATGTGAAATAAGAGATTCCTTTTTGTAATAGATAAAATGGTGTATGGGGTCCTAGGACAATGATTTACACATAAAAGAGACCCCAAAGCCACTATTTTATACTTACATGAGATTGTATTGATATAGAAAGTAAATATAGATGATTAATATTGAAATTAAGAAATAAAGGTACTTACCTCCGAAAAAGAATCGGCTGAAAACCCTGTCAAATGATCTTAAAAACTGTTAATTCTCATGATGCTAAACCGAAACTACGAGATCTACAAAACCCAAAAATATTTTCTCCAAATTCACACAGGTCGACTTTGACCTTTTAAAAGGTCAAAGACCACATTATTTATTTGAAGTCCGATTCTGATTCTGTTTGCAGATCCTGGAAGTTTACCGAAAAGGGTATCCAAATTCACTCTCAGATCTGAAACTCCGCACCTGTACCTACAAGAAAATGGAGGTTTTTGTTGTATGGGGGGTTTGCCTTGGTCAAAACCCAGTTTGGAATCAACCTTAAAATTGAAATTGAAATGGAGAATGCTAGCAAGTAGTAGAAAAGGATCTAACAATGAAGCTATGCAATTCAATAGATACTACAATTGTATTTGAAATGTAAACAAGTATATTGATATGAAAGCTTGAACACAACAATAAATGTAAATCAAACCTCCATGATTGTATTCTTGGAATCCACCTTGAGGAAACAATGATATGGATCTTGAAGATGAACAAAGGATCTTGAAGGAAGATCACACCACCATGGTGGCTAGATCTAGGGTTTGAATGATAGATCTTGAATGCTTGAGCCAAATCCCTTCAATAGCTTGAATGCTTGAATCCTTGATCTTCAATGGAGAACTTGGATGAAGAAGAAGACTTTAATTCTTTCTTAAATGGAATGCTTGATGATTTTGAGAGCTTGAGTGCTTGATTGCCCAAACTTGATGTGAAAATGAGAGAGGAAGGCCTCCTTTTATAGTGATCTAGGGCACACTCCTCTAGATGAGCCACCTTGGAGAATTAAATCCCAATTAGGTCCTCACCTTTATAAAATATACTTTGATTAAATACAATTAAAGGATTTACCATTTCGGAGCCTGAAACAGCCGACCTAGAGGCGGAGAAATAATTTTCTCGAAAGCCAAACTGCCGACAAATGAAAATTTGAAATCCTGGTGGGATGAGGTCAAGGTTGAGGTCAACCCTAACCTAGTCAAGGTCGAGGTTGACATTGACCTCAGACCCTAACTTGGCCAGATTCTACAACAGGGGTTCCAGGGGTGCTAGAAACTTAGAAATTATTGTCTGAACAGGACCCAGTGTCAGGAACAAATAGAAAATCCTCGGAATGATATGATGAAGGACTAGGAGGTCTCATTTCTAAATCCTACCTAGAAAATAGAGCCATAAAAAGAGGAAAATCAGGAAAGTCCTTAAGACCTTAACCCTAATTTCACCTAGAATGAAGAAATCAAGTGCGGAGATGAAGTGGAAAGCGGGGAGAAAGCCAAGTACATGTAAAGATCCAATCAAGGAGCCAAACATGACCCCAAGCCACTTACTCAGAGGGCTTAATGCTCTTAACATGGAGGTGCTTCCATTTTAAGACGATACATTAAGCCCCCACTTTAGCAAGAGTATGGATTTGATGCAAACTCTTGGTAAAGGAGAAGAGAGAAGAGATCCTAGTGGATTCAAAATGAGATAAAATAACACTTAGCTAAAGACATAAGCCCCTAGACCAAGGATTCTAACTCAACATACATACATGAGAGTATACAAAAGAACAAGAGTTAGTACTAAACAACCCAAATCAATTAGCATAAGAAACCTTGCTAAGAAATATTTCTCATACCAATATCATATTTGGAAAGCTATCATAAAAGCATAAATAATTACATAAGAAAGACAAGAGAAACACTATAGACAACATAGCTTCATGATCCAGTCCTACTAGTATGAAAGTGAAAAGAGAGAAAAGAGAAAGTGATTACCTTGCTCGGTAAGATGCCCACCTTACCGTGAATCACCTTGGAGGGAGAGCCCAACAGGTTCACCCATAAACTATGCTTGCAATTGTAATGTGTCTTCTGACGGCTTTTTAAATACCCATAGATCCACCTTCTCGTATCACTATGAATATGAAATGCATGTCTTCCCAAGATTTAGCAACTTATGTGCGTTACCTTTGGAAGATTTAGCATATAGGTGTGTGTCTTTTCAGGATTTAGCAACTTATGTGTGTTACCTTCCAAGATTTATCATATTTGAAATTGGAAATGTGTGTCCCTTCAGGATTTAGCAACTTATGTGTGTTACCCTCAGAGGATTTAGCATATTGAAACATTTGAAAAATGTGTGTCTCCTCAGGATTTAGCAACTTATGTGCGTTACCTTCAGAAGATTTAGCATATGGATGCGTGTCTTTTCAAGATTTAGCAACTTATGTGCATTACCTTCCAAGATTTAGCATATAAAAATAAAAAACTATAGTACAAGGGAGGCCTTATATATGCCCCCCTCCTTAATATGGAAAAAACATACTATTTTGTCATGTTAAGGAAAGAAGAAGAACTAGGATAAAGCCTTCTTCATCATCAAGACAATATCCTCAAACAACACCCAGTCCAAGCCAAGAAGGTCACAGCTCCTATGAGACCATGGAAGGGATGAAGGTAAAGAGATATCATACAAGAAGCGAAAAGAAAATAATCCTTGATGAGGGATAGCACACTATTCAGTTTCCAAGGTGAGAGATGTATCGACCATGGAAACCCAATGTCAAACAACGAATAAGGTTCCTATCAAGGAAATAGGTCCTTAATGGAAACCATAATTTTCATGTATGATTGGATATCACATAGTAGATAAATACTGCTTAACCAAGGAAAGGGGTGAATCCCTAGAAAAGAAGAGAATACTGTATGAAATAACAATGCATAGATTTGAATAAGATAGAAAATCATACCAAGCTTCCAAGGCTAAAGTACTTCTACCAAACTCATAATCCGTATTTGTAACGCCATGTTGGAAAGGAACAAAAACTGATAATGCTAAGATTGAATCCTCGAGACCAAAACCCCAGCATGAACATGTATGGAATAACAATGCATAGATTTGAATAAGATAGAAAATCATACCAAGCCCCTAAGGCTAAAGTACTTCTACCAAACTCACAATCCGTATTTGTTACTCTATGTGTGAATACTTGAAGATAGAAAAGAAGGATAAGGCATCCTTGCCCCCCAAGTGTAGGAACAAAGATGGAAGAGGATACCTACTTCACAAAGCAAGGAGATATCCTATTTACAACAATGTATAGTATATCCTTAGCGAGAGATATTGACCCCTACATCCAAGAGTATAGATAATCATGAAAAGGATATGTCACTTATGGAAAAGGATCCTCAATGAAAAAGATCTTATCACCAAGACCCCCACCAAAGAAGAGTGCATTTAGATAAGATATCATCTTTCAAAAGGCGGGAACAAAGATTCAATCATCAAGCCCCCTGTGAAGAAGAGCAAGAGGAATCTTTGGAATGAGGGAAACAACTCTAACATTAAAGAGAGGGTAAGAGTTTATAAATAACATAATTTGCAACATAGAGAACAAGTGACGAATTAAGACAACAACTTCTCATATAAGAAGATTATCCATAGTCAAAATATCTGTCAATATGATGAAATAATATTGCAATATAAACAAATACCTCTAAGCTAAGGAAAGTAGTTCTCTAGACAAAGAGAGAAGAAAGAACCTTGGCCCCCAGAGATGAAAGCAAGGGATACCTTTGCAAAACACATGTGCTAGAAAAGATATGTGAATAATAGAAGAGAGCAATAGATGAAAAACTATCATAATACAAACCATCGATATAAATGAAAGAATAACCAATTAAGCTCAAAGAAGGAACATAATGGATTCTAAAAGACAGGAAGAAATATACCTCTTGCCCCCCAATCTAGAGGGGAAAAGAGAGTGAGGGGTAAAATTATGAATAAATCTCAAAGGAGAAGTTTCTTTTCTCTTATATTTATAGACCAGATAATAAGGAGAAGGTACTTTGAAAAATATTTGCACATCATGAACCATAGTTTGAACCTCAACATAAGTGTGGGAAGAACTAGGAATAGCAGATGGAGAATTAGGAATCAGATTAGGAAAGATAGGATTAGGATTAGGAAGTTTAGGAACTAGATTATGAAGATTAGGAATACTAGGAAAAGTGTTGAATGTGATATGAATGGAAGACACAACTAGATGAACACTTGGAACCACAATTGGAAAAGGGTTTGAATAGATATAAGTAATATTATGGTAAGAATGATGTGAGGTAGGATCTTGATTTTCCATAAGGTCACTACTAAGGAGAAAAGTGTTAAGGGAATGCATAGCTTTCTCCACTAATGCCTCATCACTAGAAGGAATCCCAAATGGAGGTGAGGGATCTATAATGTCATCTTCTTTCACATAGGGGAAGTGTGTTTTAGAGAATATGCCATCCTTTTGTATCAAAAATTCTTCATAAGGAGGGGATAAATCAATGTATTTATCCAAGGGTTCATCCCAAAAAGGAGGATTATCCATAATGGTTTCATGAGGAAGGGAGTAATCAACATCGGAATCCAAAGGTTCATCCCAAATAGGAGGATTATCATCCCTATCCATTAAGCACATTATAGGATCATCAAAACTCATTAAAGCTTGATCCCTATAAGGGAAAGAAGGTAAATTGTATTCTAAAGTAGGCTCATAGAAAAGACATAGATTAGGAGAAGAATTAACATCAATCCCTAACTCATCTTTGTAAAGGTCAATTGAAGAGGTTTTGGAGGAGGGTGAAATAGGAATAGGATCAATGGAGATCTCATTCATATAATTTTCATCCTCACTTCCATGTACCTCATTAAGGGATCTATCATCTTGAACAACAAAAGCCTCATCAAAGTACTCAAAACAAGAATCATACATGTTGAATACTAAAAGCATGAAAATGTAAATGTTTTTGTATTTTTAAAGAAATTTTGTAATTTTTTTGGATTTTTGAAACGTAAATGCAAGAGCATAAAAGAAACCTAATCTTAATGCAAGAAAAGATTAACCACAAATCTAACACAATAGGGAATCTAAATCCACAAAAGAAAGGAGAGTAAGTATGTTGGGTTCACCAAAATGTAATAGATAAAATGGTGTATGGGGTCCTAGGATAATGATTTACACATAAAAGAGACCCCAAAGCCACTATTTTATACTTACATGAGATTGTATTGATATAGAAAGTAAATATAAATGATTAATATTGAAATTAAGAAATAAAGGTAGTTACCTCCGAAAAAGAATCGGTTGAAAACCTTGTTAAACGATCTTAAAAACTGTTAATTCTCGTGATCCTAAATTGAAACTGTGAGATCTACAAAACCTAGAAATATTTTCTCCAAATTCACACAAGTCAACTTTGACCTTATAAAAGGTCAAAGACCACATTATTTATTTGAAGTCTGATTTTGATTCTATTCGCAGATCCTAGAAGTTTGTCGAAAAGGGTACCCAAATTCACTCTCAGATCCGAAACTCCACACCTGTACCTACAAGAAAATGGGGGTTTTTGTTGTATGGGGGGTTTGCCTTGGTCAAACCCTAGTTTGGAATCAACCTTAATATTGAAATTGAAATGGAGAATGCTAGCAAGTAGTAGAAAAGGATCTAATAATGAAGCTATGCAATTCAATAGATAGTGCAATTGTATTTGAAATGTAAACAAGTATATTGATATGAAATCTTGAACACAACAATGAATGAAAATCAAACCTCCATGATTGTATGCTTGGAATCCACCTTGAGGAAACAATGATATGGATCTTGAAGATGAACAAAGGATCTTGAAGGAAGATCACACCACCATGGTGGCTAGATCTAGGGTTTGAATGATAGATCTTGAATGCTTGAGCCAAATCCCTTCAATAGCTTGAATTCTTGAATCATTGATCTTCAATGGAGAACTTGGATGAAGAAGAAGACTTTAATTCTTGCTTGAATGGAATGCTTGATGATCTTGAGAGCTCGAGTGCTTGATTGCCCAAACTTGATGTGAAATTGAGAGAGGAAGGCCTCCTTTTATAGTGATCTAGGGCACACTCCTCTAGATGAGACACCTTGGAGAATTAAATCCCAATTAGGTCCTCACCTTTAGAAAATATACCTTGATTAAATACAATAAAGGATTTACTGTTTCGGAGCCCGAAACAACTGACCTGGAGGTGGAGAAATAATTTTCCCGAAAGCCAAAGTGTCGGCAGATGAAAATTTGAAATCCTGGAGGGAAGAGGTCAAGGTTGAGGTTGACCCTGACTTGGCCAGGGTCGAGATCGACATTGACCTCAGACCCTAACTTGGCTAGATTTTGCAACAGGGGTTCCATGGGTGCTAGAAACTTAGAAATTATTGTCTGAACAGGACCCAGTGTCAGGAATAGATAGAAAATCCTTAGAATGATATGATGAAGGACTAGGAGGTCTCATTTTTTAATCCTACCTAGAAAATATAGCCATAGAAAGAGGAAAATTAGGAAAGTCCTTAAGACCTTAACCCTAATTTCATCTAGAATGAAGAAATCAAGCACGGAGATGAAGTGGAAAGTAGGGAGAAAGTCAAGTACATGTAAAGATCCAATCAAGGCACCAAACATGACCCCAAACCACTTACTCAGAGGGCTAAATGCTCTTAACATGGAAGTGCTTCCATTTTAAGATGATACACTTATACACATAATCCATATGCTCTAAAAAAATATCATAGTGATATATAAGATGAATTATACCACTATTATTAAAACATTTTTTATTATTATTGCCATAGACATTTTGTTATTATGAGTATTATAAATAATACCATAAAATTCTTTATTATTGATATTAAAATCACATGATTTAATCACATACTAACTCATTCCTAACAAGATACTCTAGTACATCAGTAGCTACTAATAAAGATAAATTACTAAATCATACCCTCAAATGAACAATAATTCACATCAATAATCTACTAACAAAAATTGAACATACCATGAAGACAATTAGAGCTACCATACTCAAAACCTCATTCTCAAAGAATGAAAAAGACAAGAAATTGGCTACAAGATCCACAAAACCAACAAACTAAAAGGACACAAAAATACACCATCCACATAAGGGACTGACTCGGGAACTCCCCACCTAAAGGTAGAAGGATCAAAGGCAGAGTTCCTTCCTATGGAAACTAGTGATATCTCCGTAACAATAGTAACAATCAAGGATTTTGAGGGATCGCTCAAACCTTTGAAGCCAGGTGGAGATGATACTTGGTACCTGCACTCTTGCATCACCAAGAAGAGATACATTGATACATATGGATATACATACAAATTAGATATATGCAAGCAGATGACCAAGATCAATACATCGTGTGGACCTCAACTAAGTGAGTAACTACGACTTCATCCTGAGTCATGAAAACACATCATACACATATCCATGAAACATAAAACATCATGATAATGGTTAGATTCAAATCCTTGGGCTAGCTCCATAAAACATATAAAGATAGATGGTTTTCTAATTTCATGAACATACAAATGATAACCATAAATGAGCATATCAATCATCTGATAAACATATCATCATCCACAAAACATAAATGTAAATGTATACTTCTAACCATCATAATAGAATGTCCAAATCAGGAAGTTCAAGTATCACCATAGGAGAGGGTATTACATCCTCCCCCCTAGAGTTAGGCTTACTTTTGGAAGCCTACAAATAGATATGGATAAGCATCTCTAAGTCTAGCAGCATCCTCGCATGTAATAGAGAAATTGTCATTGGGGTCCCATTGGACCCTTGCCTGATCTATGGTGCGACCCCTGAGGTTCAGTGTCTGCTGCTGCAAAATGCGTACCAGCTCTAAAGCCAGCTACCTATCCGCTACCTGTAATGCATTCCAATCCAAAACATGAGTCACATCAAGAATATATTTTCTAAGAACTGAAACATGAAATACATCATGAATATGAGCAAGGCTAGGTGGCAAGGAAAGCCAATAAGCTATTGGTCCTATCCTCTCTGGGACCTCAAAAGGGCCAATAAATCACGGTGCCAACTTGGAGCCTTTTCTGTAATGAATTGGACTCTTTCGTGGATGCACCCTCAAAAATACTCTATGACCAAGAATGAAGTGTACATCAGTCTTGTGAGCATCTGCATACTTCTTCTGCCTATCCTGAGCTATCAAAATATGCTCTCTGATATGCTTGACCTGCTGCTCCATATCCTATAACATCTCAGGGCCTAGAAGTACCTTGTCCTCCAATCGGTCCCAACTTAAGGGAGTGCAGCACGGATGGCCATACAAAGCCTGAAAAGAGGACATACCTATGGAACTATGATAACCATTATTATAAGAAAACTCCACAAAATATAGATACTCTTCCCAATGGGTCTATCTGTCCATAACATACATTTTAAGCATATCCTCAAGAACTTGATTGACTCGCTCCGTTTGCCCATCTGTCTCAGGGTGATAGGTTGAACTGAAGTTGAGCTGAGTCGCTAAAGTGTGCTGAAGTGAAGTACAAAGAGCCGATGTGAATATTGGATCATGATCAGATATGATTTTCCTTGGAATACCATGGAGTCTCACAATGTCCTTCATGAATACTCTAGCTACATAAGTTGCTAAGTAGGAGGACTATATGGGAGAAAAATGGGCTACCTTGGTGAGTCTATCAACTGTTACCATGATAGCATCATGTCTCCTGGGACTAACTGGAAGTCCCACAATAAAATCCATGGAAATAATGTCCCATTTCCATTCTGGCACTAGGTGAGGTTGCAATAGACCAGCGGGGTGTTGATGCTCTGCTTTCACTCTCTGACATTCCAAACATCTAGCCACATTGTGTAATATCCCTCTTCATTCCTGACCAATAGTACAACTGGCATAGGTCAGCATACATTTTCTTCACCCCCAGATGTGCCAAATAGGGACCCTTGTGGCTTTTTAAAA
This sequence comes from Chamaecyparis obtusa, assembly GCA_027943335.1. Taxonomy (NCBI): domain Eukaryota; kingdom Viridiplantae; phylum Streptophyta; class Pinopsida; order Cupressales; family Cupressaceae; genus Chamaecyparis; species Chamaecyparis obtusa. The sequence goes on from BSBK01003078.1 coordinate 2,701,583, forward strand.
GGATAAGCGCACAAAGATCTCCTGCCATGGGCACATAGATTATATTTTGTTGTCGCAACAATCCTAGGGCATCTAAGTAATATCCTGAGAAGCGACCTTCCAATGGTCTTCCTAACTCTATTTCTGCCTTAACCTCTTGAAACCAAGAGTCGGGAGTGAGAGCCTCCCTGATTCTTTTCTCCAAATCTGTGCTTAGGGATAGTGCTAATAAAACATGTCTGTGCCTACTCAAAGCATCTGCCACCACATTCATCTTCCCTTGGATGTACTTAACCTCAAACTCATATTCACATAAGAATTCCATCCACCTGCATTGTCTAGCATTGAGGTTAGGTTGAGAGAAGATGTACTAAAGGGTTCGATGATTTGTTTGGAGTTCAAATTTATGACACAACAAAAAGTGCCTCCACTTTACTAAGGCATGAACTACTGCTGCAAGTTCTAGATCATGGGTGGGGTAGTTGAGCTCATGATCTTTAAGCTTCCTAGACTCATAAGCCACAACTTGTCCTTCTTGCATAAGAACCACCCCAATCCCTTCTAGTGAGGCATCTGTGCAAACTACAAAGTTTCCTGATGGTTTAGGAACCACCAAGATTGGAGCATTGGTTAATCTTTCCTTCAAACATTGGAAAGAGGCCTCACATTTTTCTAACCAAACAAAATTCTTACCTTTCCTTTGCAAGGAAGTAATGGGATGATCTATCTGAGAGAACTCTCTGACAAACCATCTGTAATACCCAACTAGTCCCATAAAGCTATGAACTTCAGGGACGTTAGTTAGAGTTGGCCACTCCACTATGGCTTGAATTTTGGATGGAACAATAGTGATGCCATTTCTTGAAATGATGTGTCCAAGATACTTAACCTCTATCTGAAAGAATTTACACTTTTCGGCATTGGCATAAAGTTGATTTTCTCTAAGGCACTGCAATACTTGACGAAGATGAACCTCATGTTCTTCAAGAGTTTTGGAGAACACTAAGATATCATCTAAGAATACTATCACAAATTTATCCAAGTAGGTTCTAAAAACCCCATTCATTAAGCTCATGAATACAGAAGGGGCATTCATTAACCCAAATGGTACCATAGTGAACTCATAGTGACCGTACGTGGTATAGAAAGTTGTTTGATGAATATCGGCTTCCTGAATTCTAAGTTGATGGTATCCTGACTTGAGATCAATTTTCAAAAATATTTTTTCCCCTTTCATTTGATCAAATAGATTGTCAATGTGAGGTAAAGGATACCGATTCTTGATCGTGACTTTGTTGAGTTGACGATAGTCGATGCATAATCAAAGAGAGCCATCTTTCTTCTTCACAAATATTACTGGTGCACCCCATGGTGACACACTAGGTCTGATAAATCCTTTTTCCAAGAGCCCTTCCAGTTGAAGCTTAAGTTCCCCAAGTTCTTGTGTGGTCATACGGTACGGAGCTTTGGAGATTGGTTCTGCTCTTGGAACCAACTCAATTTGGAAGTCAATGTCCCTCTTGGGTGGCATTCCTATAATTTCCTTGGGAAAAACATCCAAGTAATCATGTAATAGGGGATGATCTAGTGATACATCCCTACTTTCTCCTTGGTCCAAGTCCTCTACTGAGATTGCAAATAATTGGCATCCTTTGCGCATGCACTTCTTGAGCTGCATTGCAAAAATCATGCGGAGAGAGATGGTCGTTGCACCCCAACAATCTTCTTAGGTTCTCCTAAATCATCTAAACACTAAATGATTTTGTCTCTACAATCCAAAGTGGCTTTGTGAGCATCCAACCAATCCATACCCAAAACTACTCCATACGAGCCTAGAGGAATTACTTGGAGATCTACTAAGGTGGAAAAGGGTCCAAGCTCTAACTTGCAACTCTGGACACAAGAGTCAGAGGTTATTCTTGCCCCAAAGGCTAGCTCAACCTACCACCTATCTTCCTACCTTACTTCCTTCAGCCCACATTGCTCTATTAAAGAAGGTGAAATAAAAGAATATGTTGCTCCTGAATCAAATAGTATGGTGGTAGAGATACCCCTTAACAAACCTGAGGTTTTGATGACTGATCCCTAATGATTGGCTTGTCTTTGGTCTAATGTGGCAAATACTCGACGAGTTCTACCTGCATTACCTACTGTCGATTCTAAAGTGGCTTGTCTATAGCTGGCTACTGGGGAAGATTTCTTAGGGCAATTAACTGCAATGTGACCATGTTGACCACAAGAGTAACATCTGGTGTTCTTAACAAAATTCCTTCCTATGAAAGGTGCACTGGACTACTGATAGCTACCCTGACTAGAGTTCTGATGCATACTCTGAGTTGGCTAAGGGTTTAGGTATCACTTTGCATGCTGCTAGTTATGATAATTGTTAGATTGAGAACCCCCATTTTTATTGTTATTGCCATTGTAATTGTTGTTGTTGTTGCTATGAAATTTTCTTTTCTGGTGGTTCTGACTTCCTTTGGGAGGATAGTTTTTAGGTCCAGGTGCTCCTTGAGATAGATTCCCTTTGAAACCTGACCCAGCCTAGAAGGCATTTACCCCTTGGCCACTTATCTGACCTCCTAACCCCAAGGCTATATTTTGTTCCACAAGATGAGCCTTGATGATTGCATCATTAACTGTTTGAGGTTCAAACATTTGTATGCTGTCGGCCAAGCGACCATTAAGTCCTCTAAGGAAGTGTTGAGTCAACATGGGTTCATCATCCTTATATCTAGAGTATGGCTTAAGTTTAAAGAACTTCCACTCGTAGTCATCAACTGACATAGTTAGCTTCCTTAAGTTGTGAAACTCTTCGGCTCTTTCTCGTCTCCAATGGTCAGAAATAAATTTGGCTCGAAAGAGTTCTAGGAATAGTTCCCAAGAAAGAGTGGTAATATCTATGTGAAGTTTCTCTTTCTTTGCTTCCCACCAAGTAGATGCAAAGTCTCTAAGGTGAATGACTGTAAACCAAGCTTTGGTGTTTCTGCTACAATGATGCATGAAGAAAAGCCTTTCCAAGTCTAGTAGCCAAGTTTCAGCGGTAGATCCACCTTGGGTTCCCTTAAAGGGGTTAGTCTTAGTCCTAAGGAGGTCTCGCATGTGAGAAGCATGCAAAGCATCTTATTCCACAGCCTGATCTCTCCTCCTAGGACTCCTTTCCCTTTCCTCATGGTGAGTGTTAGACTCCCCATGGTGGCATCTATCCTACCCTGCATCTAACCTCTATAGAATCTATTGTAGGAGTTCTTGTACTTGAGCCCCCTAAAAACCCCCTGATTGATTATCAGATTGATCCTCCCTACCCCCATATTGTTCTTATTCATGAGAACTCTCTTGTTGAGATCTAGGAGGGGTATTTCAGGCACCTCCCCTTCTACTACGGGTTATACGAGGCATCCTGCCATGAGTAAGAGAAATGATAAGTTTAAGGGTCCTAGTCTATTTCTATGTTTAAGTATTTCCTTAAATAAATAACAAGTTTTAAGAAGCATGGGCCAAATTTCCAGGGCCCTAGTGTAGCAACTTAGTGCTCTGATACCAAAGATGTCATGCCTCACAAGGGAACCAAGGAAGAGAACAAAGATTCTCTTTGTAAAAGAAAATCTAAGTAATGGTTTATGAAAAATTTTGAATTTTTAAAACAATTATATAAACAAAACATAGATTAACTTAGATTCCTCCAAGGCTCCCTTCTTATTTAATGTACAAATCATTTAATTCCATATAGTGTACTAACAACTTGATTTACTTAAGAAAACTACATCACAACATTTGTAGATTCTTTATAAATAAATACAAAGTACTTTCATTTCAAATGCCATTTAAATCCATCTATATTCCTAAGCATCCTTTGTGAACAATATAACTTTTAAAGCATTAATAATAGAATCGTCTAAACATTTGATACATTACAAATATTACATTTGTTTTACTAATTTTTCCTTTATTCGTCAATAATGAGAAACATACTACTTTACTTGAAATGTTACAAAGTCCTTTTCTTTTCCAACATACATCATATACATAAAGTTCATGCTTTCCCTTTTCCTTTTCTCCTAAGTCTACCCATCCCAAATACATCATTTTGAAATAATTTAATGATTATATTACATTCATCTCATCCTAGGAGGCAACAATAATTTTACACCATGAAAGATAAGTACAAGTCTTCATTCTTCAAAACTGGAACGTTATGCAAGCATGAATCCTTAAGCACTGCATCCGTAAAAGGTACCTCAATAAAAAGATTTACCACCCAACCATGTGGATACCAAAAGGCCCACTCCCCCATGCTAGGAGATAAACACCAAGGTCCACAAAGAAGGGATAGCTAGGCCATACCTAGGGTTGGGTAACCTTTCCCAAATAGAAAATGAAAAGAAGATCAAAGTATAAATCTTTTTCCCCAAGGTTCTAAGGCTTGGTAGAAACTCTAAGCAAAAAGCTAAGTGAGTGTCATCACATAGCCCTCACCCCTTGGGTTGTCCTGGTACTAGCCACTCCGGGCCTCGGGGCCCAAGTAGGCACATCTAGAACCGAATGCCTTTCATACAGACAAGTGCCATTCTATCATACCTATGCATAGGCACCTTCTCCCACTCCCATCCATAGCCTTTACTAGCACTAATGGCATGGGCGAGGCATACATTAATCTTTTTAGTGTTTGAACCCATTCCCATAAGTTTTAATTAAATTATCACTTGTTAAAATAACTCTTCAGTATGTTATCCTAGTGCTAACCACTCAAGGCCTCGGCCCTGCACTGAGAGCCACTCACTTAGTGTTCTTAGGTTTTCCACCCTTAACCCAAACATCACATACACATCATACATGAAGTAAAAACATATCATAAACACATTTGGGAACTTTCATCAAAGAATAGAAAAGAATAGGAGAGTTTAGGGATGTTTAGGAAAATTAGGAGTGGTTAGGGAGGCCTAGGATAGTCCTGATCCTCCAGACAATCCTAAACCCTAATCCTGCTTCCTACACACATCCTAACCCTTATTAAAGCATCTAAATGCATCATATAATCTCCACCAACAAGTAATGAACATATTTAGTTTATACAAAATTCCATATGCAAAACATAATGCTCCATCTATGGAAACCTCTCATGCCTGAAAATTTAACTAAGTTTGAATTAAATTCAAAACTCAAAATCTAGAAGTTGCATCTTAACTCCTATGAAGCTAAAACATATCTCAAACATCCTGAAAGGTACCTAATTTCTTTATACAAGTATAACTTAAAGTATAAGATCAAACTTATACTTAAATATTATACTTGTATAAACAAACCCTAATCCAAACACAACCCTAATCACCCTAATCAAAACATGAGATCAAAACAATACTAACTCAGGATTGTATAAACCCTAATCCCAACACGAGATCAAAACAATACTAACTCGAGATTGTATAAACCCTAATCCAAACACGAGATCAAAGCAATACTAACTTGAGATTAAATCAAATTGCACGCTGCGCATTTCATTCACCAATATGCGCGATTGTTTGCAAAATGATAGATAATGACAGAAGACTAGAAAATGACAAAAATATAGATTAAATCAAACTGCACAGTACACATTTCATTCACCAATCTGGGTGATTGTTTTCAGAATGACAGATAATGATATAAAATTACAAAATGACAGAAATATGCGTGGGCGAAGAAAGGTGGTGCTAAACTGATATGGAATAGTAAGGTTGAAAACAAAAGTTCTAAAACCTAGAAGCACTCATGGACATTCAGATTATAAAAGTAGATGAAATGAAAATGCTATGGAGTTTCCAGACTCTTACAGATGCAAGAAAGAAGTAATATTCATATTCATAATGCATAAGAAGTAATTCTTATTTGATATATGATCATATTCTCTTATCCAAAAATAAAGACACAATGCTATATAACATAAACATTCTGAAGCCTATATAAACAACAAGCATACAGAGAAACATTCAACCATACTTTCATCATTTCATATTACAAAGGAGAGTTAACTCTCAGGATGAATTCCAACCTGGAGTCCTAAGGGGATTCAATTGATGAAGAAGGATCCAATCCTCTCAAACTCTTCCAGCACTCCTTCAAATCCTTCTAGATGAAATCTCCAGCCTCTACCTGAAACAACCAATTGCCAATCTCAGAGAATAATGAATTCTCTCCTCACAAATATAATTTTCCTATAAGCATAATACTTATCTTATTATCATTTCTTCTCGAATCAACTCGTATCCAACACCCTCTCACATAGGAGATCTCTCTTGTATATAGATTGGAGGGAGTGGTTGCACGGGTAATCCAACCAATGCAACCATCCCAACTATCTATCAGTTATTCGTTAATAATATAGTTTGCAAAACCATTCCCGTGAAGGGATAAATAAATTTTATTTAATAAGATTTTAATCTATGTCTCCTAAATTTGAGGATGACAAAATAGATAATAAAGATTTTAGGAATACTTTTACTAACTTACTTACTATGGTAATTTACCAAAGGCATTTCCCAAATATAAATATAACATAGACTTACCATAGTCTCATAATAATTTCCTTCACATAATTAATTTATTATATATTTATATATGTATTCATAGGCATATGTGTGCACCCATATGCTTATGGTACATATACCATAAGTAAGACACATTATTATTAATATTATAAATATTTAAATATTAGGAATATTATTATTTAAACCAAATACATTATAATTTAAACCCACTACTAATTCATATCCACAATTATAATCACGATCTTCACACACACACACACAGATATATATATATATATATATATATATATATATATATATATATATATATATATATATATATATATATATATATATGTATGTATGTATGTATGTATGTATGTATGTATGTATGTATGTATGTATGTATGTATGTATGTATGTATGCCTCTATATATATCCATATTTACTAATGTGAAATAAGAGATTCCTTATACACATAATCCATATGCTCTAAAAAAATACAACAGTGATATATAAGATGAAATATACCACTATTATTAAAACATTTATTATTATTATTTCCATAGACATTTTGTTATTATGAGTACTATAAAATAATACCATAAAATTCTTTATTATTGATATTAAAATCACATGATTTAATCACATACTAACTCGTTCCTAACAAGATACGCTAGTACATAAGTAGCTACTAATAAAGATAAATTACTAAATCATACCCTCAAATGAACCATAATTCACATTAATAATCTACTAACAAAAATTGAACATACCACGAAGACAATTATAGCTACCATACTCAAAACCTCATTCTCAAAGAATGCAAAAGACAAGAAACCAACTACAAGATCCACAAAACCAACAAACTAAGAGGACACAAAAATACATCATCCACACAAGGGAATGACTCAGGAACTCCCCACCTAAAGGTAAAAGGATCAGAGGCAGAGTTCCTTCTTGTGGAACCTGGTGATATCTCCGTAACAACAACAATGATTGAGGATTTTGAGGGATCACTCAGACCTATGAAGCCAAGTGGAGATGATACCCGGTACCTGCACTCTTGCATCACCAAGAAGAGATACATGGATACATATGGATATACATACAAATCTGATATATGCAAGCAGATGACCAGGATTGATTCATCGTGTGGACCTCAACTAAGTGAGTAACTACGATTTGGTCCCGAGTCATGAAAACACATAATACACATATCCATGAAACATAAAACATCATGATAATGGTTAGATTCAAATCCTTGGGTTAGCTCCATAAAACATATAAAGATAGATGGTTTTCTAATTTCATGAACATATAAATTATAACCATAAATGAGCATATCAATGATCTGATAAACATATCATCATCCACAAAACATAGATGTAAATGTATACTTCTAACCATCATAATAGAATGTCCAAATCCAGAAGTCCAAGTATCACCATAGGAGAGGGTATTACAAGCGTGCTTAAGCAATATTATCATAGGTGGACCAGATCTCTATGGGCTTAAAATGTATAGATAAAGCTACAAACAAAGCCTTGCATGATCCTAAAAATGTACACTATTAAATACACACTATCTGTAGGGGCTCTAATACCATGTAGATTTTTCCATCACACCAAAAGCATGTACTAGTGGTGGAGAGGGATCTCATCGTGGATATAGTCGCTACACCAATGATTATTGATGAATGGATGATTCTTTCTATTAATATAGTAAAGCACACTATTTGTTCATTTAATTTATTTACCACAAATGCTCATTTCTCTTAATGTATCCTTTGAGGTATAAAATAACTACATCATAGATCATGGGGTATAGATCTCTAGATTGTACAACCTCATTTATCTTTCCAACAAAGCACATTGCATCAGTGCTACCTTTATGTGAAACTCCATGAGAGGTTTTTCTACCCAAGGTATAATCTTATTATTTCAAAATTTTCATTATTATTTAGCCATTGTCCTTATAAGGATAAGCTCTCTTTTACATCATCATAAGTTGTTGCGAAGGTAGGAACAATAACAAAAGGTTTGACTTAGGCAAGCCCCTTTACAACACAACCTTCATCCTTATTTTTCATGTGTGCAAGTTCAAATTAGACAATGAAAGTTCTACAAATGTGTATAGAATATTGTTAAAAGCTATGACAACTTTTGAATGTGTAAAAGCCTTTGAACTAGGATGACTGAGACACATGTTCAACTATTTTTTACTAAATTTCAAAGAGATGGACCTACAAGACCTTCTAATTGTAAATATGTACCTTTTTGTTTACATAGACACCCTCAAACTAGGGCACCGAACATGCCAATCTAGCACTTTTAGGCCCAATTTACAAATCTAGGTCTATTTATGTGTCTCCATTATAGATTTGACCTACTATGTTAGCTTTTTGTTTTGTAATATACTACTATTCTTGAAAGTCATCATTTTTGTATCATTAAACCTAAATCTTAAACACACACTTGAGAGTCTCAAATCCATTACAATAAAGGAACATCAATCCAATTAGTCAACTCCCTTATTAGGAATGTGATTAAATCTTATTCATATTCCAATGATATGTTAGGGAGACTTGAGATCTTGGTTTGTATTCGTAGGCCTAAGATCTCATTTCCATACCCATATCAAGTACATACCTATTTTGCTTTCCTTTCGACTATAGTTGGGTAAACTAAATGTTGACTCATTCACTAGACCAATGACACAATACTAAAAAGTTATCAAATTGATAGAGTTGAGGATGTACAATATAACAACACGTGCCAATCATGATGGCAATCTTATTTTTTCTTTTCACACTCAACAAAAAGGGTTGGGGTTCACCTTAAATTCCAAGTAACATTCACAAACCAATGATAGAGCATGGGGAACTTACCAATTTGACAAATATTTGATGTTACAAGATTGTTCCACTTGTCTTTATAGTGACATATCAAACAATACCAAAAAAAATGATTGAGTCAATTGACAAGAGCCAATTTTTTAACGGTTAAAGACAAACTGAACTTTAAGAAAATTTCATGAAGGCAAACAAAGAGTGCACTCTACAACTACTACCTATATATTGTCAATGTTCTATGAGAATGCTCTCTAATGAATCTTCATTTATTTCTAAATGAATGATGAATAATGTCACAAATTGAATTTCAAATAAAAATATACAACTTAAAATTTAGTATTACATTAAAGATACTTTAATCAAAATAATTCGTAAACATTAATTTTTTTTTTACATAGTTACATTGTATTCACCATTCAAATTAACATAAAATATAGTAGTTTAACAAATTATTTAACTAATTACATGTGCTTAAAATTAAAAAACGAAAAAGGAGAATTTAAAAAAGATTTACAAATTCCAAAGCAAACAAATTTCAAAGGTAGACTTGTTCAACATTCTAACCACAAAAGAATTCACACCCTTGGTATGTGCTAACGGTCAGTTGGCAAGCATGGAAAAAATAAAATGAATTAAATTAACCGTTTTAGAAAAGATGAGGACATTATAAAAATTGAGCTTGGATACCCGCGCCCTGGAATTAGCATGTGCTTAGGCTATGGGCCGTTTGAAATATATCATGCAAGAGAGACAACGAATTAAATACGTTGTCTTAATTCCTTTTAAGGAAAACAATCAAATAAAGCCGACTTAAATACACACAAAACAAAAAAGACAAAGGAGGAGCCCTTCACAGCTATTGAAGTTAGCAATGGATCGTTGAACTACAATGCCGGTGGGTCCCATACAACACTAAATACTTCTCTTTAACCATTTTCATAATGCACACTAATTAACAAACAATAAAATTGCCGTATTTCTACCGGACTACCTAACCTCCTTCTTTTACGGTGAGCTGGAAGTGTTGACCGTTCTTGACTGGGAAAAATGAATTGTTTTTAAATATAAATCTGTACTCATAATCATTAATACTCTGTTCACTCCTAGAGTTCGACCCCGCGCCTCCTGCGTCACGACGCTCCTTATAATCGACGTCCCACAACTGCTCCAAACACATGGGAAGCTCTTATCGCCGACGATGTGCTGGGAACGTTATTCATCCGCTGCCTTAAAAGTCGCGCAGCTTCTTATCCTCATCCCTGGCCGACGGCTTAGATAGAGCCGCTTCGCGCGTGTAATGCTCTTTTAACGGGCTTTATGGGTTTGGCAGCCTTTGAGAAAAATTAACTCGGGTTCGGATCTCGATAAACTCTACTTCTCTTACCCGCAGGCCTGGGTTCGAGTCCCACCAGCTCCAGTTCCGAGTACCTTGACAATCGGAAAAGCTGCATTGTTTCTTACACGCCACCGTTGCTTCCTTTTCGAATTCGCCATTAAAATCTTGAAATTGTAAGAAGGGGAAAATCAAAAACTATCTAAATTTTCCGTTGGGAAAACTTTCTGGCATTTGGTAACAATCGTTTTGGGACTGTCGGCCGGGAAAATTAATGTGTTTGCCGTTTTTCAGGTTTGGGTTGCTGATGTTTGAACGAAACGGCTATCTGCCCCGCTATTTTGGGTTCGCGTCGGAGAAATCGAAACGAAACCCTTGGAGAGCAACAGGCGGATTCAGGTTGTGATTTTGCCGTCGGCTCTAGGAAATGTTGGAGCTGAGACGACAATAAATTTGGAAGCTGGAAGGAATGTAGATAGCGTATGAGAGTTTTCTGCTATTTACTGCTTCAGTTACATCAGTGTAAGTTTAAACAATCTGATCCATGAGCATTTATGTCGTGGTTGCCTGCTTCTTGTAATTATTTCCAAAGCCTGATAAATTTTTGTCGCAGTGTAATACTAATTTGTACTGAATAGTTGCCTACAACTTCCTTTTTTCCTTCCAGAGAAATCTCCAGGCTTCAGTATTTATTTATCTTTATCGTGCTCGGCTTCAAAAATCTAAAGGCTTCGTTGAAGTTGTGGATCACTGCTTTCGGAGCTTTCGAAAACTACCGTAAATAGCAGTGGAATTTACTTTTCATCAATCCACGATTTTAAACGATCCGGCAAATCAGGGTTTGCAAATTTTTAATATTTGAAAAAGGATACTGCGGAATTTCCTTCCTTTGTAAGGAAAATGTCGTTCGAGGAGGATAGCGAGGCCTGGACATGGCAGGATTTGGCCGGGGACTCGTCTGTCGGTATGTCTTTTAAGAAAAAATTGTTTGTTGTATTTCTTGTTAGCGGATGATTGGTGATAATGTGACACCTGATGTGATGTGCTAATAAAATAGCGCTCTCGGACTTGTTGAACGATTTTGATTTGACGCAAGCTGAAGAAATCTCCGCTGACAGTCAAGGTGAGCTTTACTATCTATGCACATTTCAAAGAAAATTCGTTGCCTTTTTTGAGCTCAGATTTTTTTTACCGTAACCTCTTCAGGCAGCAGGGAGCCTGAATCTTCCAGCTTTGCGGGAAATAGTCCGCCATTTAAAAGGCGTCGTATGCTTCAATTTTCTGAGGCTGTAAGGTTCGACGATAAACAAAACGACGGATTTGAGGTATTTTAGCTTTAATATATTGCCTGAAAAGTTTAAACTAGTACACAAAATATGTGTTACATGAGATATGTTCGATACTATTTTCACAGGATCACAGCGGAGATCTTCAAATGTCAGATCCAGTAGGCTCAGATGCGTTCTTGTTTTGTAGAAACGGTATTACTTTAACCCGGTTGAAATGTCTGCAATTTTAGGCTCTTTTTCCTTTTTCTTTTTTCTGTGTAGAAACGAACTTACTTACGGCCTTGCAGAAGATCTTTCTGGCGAAAGCTTGGAAAATTCCTCCGAGACCTGGATGGCTGGATGCATCAACGTAGGGGAAATGCCTGACATTTCAGATGATCCGTAAGCAGTTTTGTCTTCTGTGCACTACTTGTAAAAAGAATTCCTGTAAGTGCATTCAATGCTAATAGTTGGTTTATCTAACAGCAATGCTTCAGGAGGATTTGATGACCAGATCGATTTATCAGGTAATAATTCACACAATTACTTTTTACTGCATATCAAACCTATACGTTTAAATTTTGACTCATTTTCTAAGTAGTTTTTCCTAATTTTGTACAGCAAACTAAAATTCTCCATGAATTCAAACCGTGTGTGTGTTTGTTTTCACATTTTCTTTGCGCATTTCTTCAGAATTTTCAACTCTAGTGCAGCCAGTTGCAAATGGAATCGGATTTCAATCTACAGCAAAAATAAATCTAACTATTTTGTTTAATTAGTTTAAAATTGCACTCTATTATTAATTTCCCCTGTTTCTGCATAATTGTAAATGCCGATGCAGTAAGGTGAAATCTTATTCGGGTTTGAAGCTGTACTTATAAAACGAAAAATCTTGCTGTGCATTTTTCTGTTACCACAATTTATACCGCATTTCAAACTGTTGCTACATATTTTATCAGAATTTTGCGCTGCACCAAAGATGAAAAAATTAAACTTTAAATCACAGTTACTGTTTTAAACTTAAATGCTTAATCCCTCAGAAATTCCAGAATCTACTGTAGCTCATAAAACTTTGCTTGGATGTCACAAGATTGATTTTAATTTCGATTACGTATTTTTAAAAAGTTTTAGTTGGAATTGATACCGAAGATTGATTCTGTTGTGCTTATTTTTATCCACAGTGGGAAGAATTCTTTATTGGATTTCAAAATATACTAAAAATATTTTGCTGCATCTTTTCTTTTCAGAATTTTGTACTCTGTTACAGCCTGATGTGGATGTAGACACACCACAAGCACAGGTCGGCAATCCTCCAAGAGATCTCCCTGCAGGTTATTATGCTCTTTTGTTATAACATATTTGCTCAAATATTATAAATTTCCCTGCTCATTTCTTTTATTTTTTATGTAAAAATGAAACGCAAAGAACTTTAGTTTGAAGATTTGTCAAATTCTCAAACGCAGGGAAGCAGAAAACCAGAGGAAAAGTGACATATCCTTTTGCTCTTATAAAACCATGTGGGGTGCAAGGAGACGTGACGCTCAACGACATAAACAACAAAATTTCGAGCACTTCGACATTACTGCAAGTCCAAGACTGTACCCAGGCGAAACCTCTGCACAGGTCGGCAATCTCTGGAAAAACTGTCGTTGCTTGCACAAAAGTTCACACGGAAGGAAATGGGAGCATCATAATCATGAGAACAAGAGGCTGATGAGTTTCGAGCCTGGAAACTCAATGCAGGAAAAATATTTTTGTTTAACGGAAAGGCGGAGATTCGAACTTGCGACCTCACTCTCCCAATGAATGTACATAAATACGTATATACACACGAGTAGCCGAGATTCTTTAAATTGTTTGAATTAAACCTAGTGTAGGATGGGTGCATCCTCTGACGAGATGTGGATGTCTCACGTAACGAAGGAGCGTGGCTTAAGAGGCAATAGCTTGATCTTAGTTGTATTTAATTGATGTGTTCAGTATTTGTTTTTTAGTAAGCTATTGATTTGATGCGACCTTTTCCAAAAGGTTCAAAGAATATCTGATCCATTTATCCCGTGTGTGGAAAGCGGTGTTCGTTGGAATTTATGTACTGTGGGAACTTGGGAAGGACCAATGGTTGAGCACTTGCAAGGAACTTTGAGTAGTTGGGTGGGATGCCACATAGTTATTATTATTGCATTATATTAGATATTGTTCTCAATTATCTTATAATATTAATTCAATAAATCGATTATATGTAAGATGTATTATTAATGTATAATTTACATTTTAATTCTTAGTTAATAATTATATTATTTATATTTTGCAATATGTATTTTTAGATGAACATGTTAAATAGAATAATAAAGTAACTACTAATGATAATTAATAAGAAACTATTGAAAGATTTAATTTGTATTTAGAAATGATTATTAAAAGTACAAAAATCAATGAGAAGATTTATTAAAAGAATGTTAAATAAAATAATAAAATAATTTCAAATGAAAATTAATCAAGAGTTGTTGAAAGACTTGATTTGCATTTCCAATGATATTTAATGAGAAGGTTCATTAAGAGTAGTTCAAAAATCTTGATGAATGTTTCTACTAGAAAATGTTTATGTGCATAATAATTAGGGATGCAACAAATTTTTGAATGTTTATTAATTGGTTTGTAATTCTAAGAAGTGTTTCACGTGCTTTCATTTCATTATATGGTTGGGAGATATCATAATGTGCATCCTTACTAGGTTGTAAGGATTTAATAAGCAAGTATGAATACATTTATCACACCTATTTTTTGTGAATGTTGCAAAGTAGTTGTTTAAGAATGGGTCATTTAATTACTTATTTTTCATTTAGTTACACAACTTTCTTACACAGATCACATTTAGCAACCAAAAACTATGCAAAATATCCTTCTCATAAGCAATATACATTAAATAAGATACACTAGAAATTGATGAGCCATTCATTTGAGTATGAGGAAACAAGAAGAATCAACCATAATACAAATGTGATGTGAGAAATATAAACAAAAACCTTCATTCATTCATTCATTTCTCCCTAGCTAGCATTATTATTAAGATCACCTATAATATTGTCAAATTATCAAGCACTCATCAAAATCCTTATCAAGAGCTACAACTATCCTTATTATACATGTAAAGCCTTCTTATTATCATGGTGAAATCAAAGTTACGCAATAAAAACCAAGAGAAAATCTACATCAAGCAATCAAACAAGTCTAAGTAACTATGGATTTCCTACGATCTTTTTGATGGTATTATCATTTATTTGATTGTATAATAGATATTAGATTACATTTCATGTTTGTGTGGATTGTGAGTTTGGATCTTGTGTTGCATTGTTTCCATTATTTTGATTCACATTTCCAAATCATTCACAATTGGAACTACTAATGGCTTATTATTCATATTCCTTGTGAAGGCATTGACTTAGTTCTTAATAGGGTTGGAACCATCATCACGGCCAAGATAGAAAAGCTACACAAATTTTTAAAAGTTCAACTTGATGGGTGTTTAAATTTTTAATTTACCTAAGTTGTGGGAAATTTTGGCTAATTATGGAGAGGTTGAGGCTTTTGGTGGTTCAAAGAATTGTCGAATCATCAATCAATTTCAAACTCCTAGGGAACTACGAGTTGTTAAGAAGATTGAAGGGAAAAGAAAGATGAGACAAATAGTGTTAAAGCTTCTCATGGTTCTTAGAACCATGGGAACCTTTAGCAAGTTCCATGGTAACAGAAGATAAAAGATAAAGAAAAAGAAGGCAAAAAAAGAGAAAAAGAAAGGTGAGGCAAAAAAATTTAGAGCTTCTCATGATTCTTAGAACCATGAGAACATTTAGTGAGTTCCATGGTAACAAAAGAGGTAAGATAAAGAAAATGAAGGCATGGAAAGTGCAAGAGGTTGTCAAAGCTTTTAATGGCTCTAGGAACCACTTGAACCCCTAACCTAGTTCTAATCCCTATTCCAAC